>OV277859.1:105332197-105665024 GCA_922989275.2 Gari tellinella | reverse complement strand
CTAACCCTAACCCTAACCCTAACCCTAACCCTAACCCTAACCCTAACCCTAACCCTAACCCTAACCCTAACCCTAACCCTAACCCTAACCCTAACCCTAACCCTAACCCTAACCCTAACCCTAACCCTAACCCTAACCCTAACCCTAACCCTAACCCTAACCCTAACCCTAACCCTAACCCTAACCCTAACCCTAACCCTAACCCTAACCCTAACCCTAACCCTAACCCTAACCCTAACCCTAACCCTAACCCTAACCCTAACCCTAACCCTAACCCTAACCCTAACCCTAACCCTAACCCTAACCCTAACCCTAACCCTAACCCTAACCCTAACCCTAACCCTAACCCTAACCCTAACCCTAACCCTAACCCTAACCCTAACCCTAACCCTAACCCTAACCCTAACCCTAACCCTAACCCTAACCCTAACCCTAACCCTAACCCTAACCCTAACCCTAACCCTAACCCTAACCCTAACCCTAACCCTAACCCTAACCCTAACCCTAACCCTAACCCTAACCCTAACCCTAACCCTAACCCTAACCCTAACCCTAACCCTAACCCTAACCCTAACCCTAACCCTAACCCTAACCCTAACCCTAACCCTAACCCTAACCCTAACCCTAACCCTAACCCTAACCCTAACCCTAACCCTAACCCTAACCCTAACCCTAACCCTAACCCTAACCCTAACCCTAACCCTAACCCTAACCCTAACCCTAACCCTAACCCTAACCCTAACCCTAACCCTAACCCTAACCCTAACCCTAACCCTAACCCTAACCCTAACCCTAACCCTAACCCTAACCCTAACCCTAACCCTAACCCTAACCCTAACCCTAACCCTAACCCTAACCCTAACCCTAACCCTAACCCTAACCCTAACCCTAACCCTAACCCTAACCCTAACCCTAACCCTAACCCTAACCCCACCCTAACCCTAACCCCAACCCCTACACCCAACCCTAACCCCACCCCCTAACCCCTCCACCCTAACCCTAACCCTACCCCAACCCTCACCCCAACCCCTAACCCTAACCCTCACCCTAACCCTAACCCCTAACCCCTAACCCTCCCCCAACCCCTAACCCTAACCCTAACCCTAACCCTAACCCTAACCCTAACCCTAACCCTAACCCTAACCCTAACCCTAACCCTAACCCTAACCCTAACCCTAACCCTAACCCTAACCCTAACCCTAACCCTAACCCTAACCCTAACCCTAACCCTAACCCTAACCCTAACCCTAACCCTAACCCTAACCCTAACCCTAACCCTAACCCTAACCCTAACCCTAACCCTAACCCTAACCCTAACCCTAACCCTAACCCTAACCCTAACCCTAACCCTAACCCTAACCCTAACCCTAACCCTAACCCTAACCCTAACCCTAACCCTAACCCTAACCCTAACCCTAACCCTAACCCTAACCCTAACCCTAACCCTAACCCTAACCCTAACCCTAACCCTAACCCTAACCCTAACCCTAACCCTAACCCTAACCCTAACCCTAACCCTAACCCTAACCCTAACCCTAACCCTAACCCTAACCCTAACCCTAACCCTAACCCTAACCCTAACCCTAACCCTAACCCTAACCCTAACCCTAACCCTAACCCTAACCCTAACCCTAACCCTAACCCTAACCCTAACCCTAACCCTAACCCTAACCCTAACCCTAACCCTAACCCTAACCCTAACCCTAACCCTAACCCTAACCCTAACCCTAACCCTAACCCTAACCCTAACCCTAACCCTAACCCTAACCCTAACCCTAACCCTAACCCTAACCCTAACCCTAACCCTAACCCTAACCCTAACCCTAACCCTAACCCTAACCCTAACCCTAACCCTAACCCTAACCCTAACCCTAACCCTAACCCTAACCCTAACCCTAACCCTAACCCTAACCCTAACCCTAACCCTAACCCTAACCCTAACCCTAACCCTAACCCTAACCCTAACCCTAACCCTAACCCTAACCCTAACCCTAACCCTAACCCTAACCCTAACCCTAACCCTAACCCTAACCCTAACCCTAACCCTAACCCTAACCCTAACCCTAACCCTAACCCTAACCCTAACCCTAACCCTAACCCTAACCCTAACCCTAACCCTAACCCTAACCCTAACCCTAACCCTAACCCTAACCCTAACCCTAACCCTAACCCTAACCCTAACCCTAACCCTAACCCTAACCCTAACCCTAACCCTAACCCTAACCCTAACCCTAACCCTAACCCTAACCCTAACCCTAACCCTAACCCTAACCCTAACCCTAACCCTAACCCTAACCCTAACCCTAACCCTAACCCTAACCCTAACCCTAACCCTAACCCTAACCCTAACCCTAACCCTAACCCTAACCCTAACCCTAACCCTAACCCTAACCCTAACCCTAACCCTAACCCTAACCCTAACCCTAACCCTAACCCTAACCCTAACCCTAACCCTAACCCTAACCCTAACCCTAACCCTAACCCTAACCCTAACCCTAACCCTAACCCTAACCCTAACCCTAACCCTAACCCTAACCCTAACCCTAACCCTAACCCTAACCCTAACCCTAACCCTAACCCTAACCCTAACCCTAACCCTAACCCTAACCCTAACCCTAACCCTAACCCTAACCCTAACCCTAACCCTAACCCTAACCCTAACCCTAACCCTAACCCTAACCCTAACCCTAACCCTAACCCTAACCCTAACCCTAACCCTAACCCTAACCCTAACCCTAACCCTAACCCTAACCCTAACCCTAACCCTAACCCTAACCCTAACCCTAACCCTAACCCTAACCCTAACCCTAACCCTAACCCTAACCCTAACCCTAACCCTAACCCTAACCCTAACCCTAACCCTAACCCTAACCCTAACCCTAACCCTAACCCTAACCCTAACCCTAACCCTAACCCTAACCCTAACCCTAACCCTAACCCTAACCCTAACCCTAACCCTAACCCTAACCCTAACCCTAACCCTAACCCTAACCCTAACCCTAACCCTAACCCTAACCCTAACCCTAACCCTAACCCTAACCCTAACCCTAACCCTAACCCTAACCCTAACCCTAACCCTAACCCTAACCCTAACCCTAACCCTAACCCTAACCCTAACCCTAACCCTAACCCTAACCCTAACCCTAACCCTAACCCTAACCCTAACCCTAACCCTAACCCTAACCCTAACCCTAACCCTAACCCTAACCCTAACCCTAACCCTAACCCTAACCCTAACCCTAACCCTAACCCTAACCCTAACCCTAACCCTAACCCTAACCCTAACCCTAACCCTAACCCTAACCCTAACCCTAACCCTAACCCTAACCCTAACCCTAACCCTAACCCTAACCCTAACCCTAACCCTAACCCTAACCCTAACCCTAACCCTAACCCTAACCCTAACCCTAACCCTAACCCTAACCCTAACCCTAACCCTAACCCTAACCCTAACCCTAACCCTAACCCTAACCCTAACCCTAACCCTAACCCTAACCCTAACCCTAACCCTAACCCTAACCCTAACCCTAACCCTAACCCTAACCCTAACCCTAACCCTAACCCTAACCCTAACCCTAACCCTAACCCTAACCCTAACCCTAACCCTAACCCTAACCCTAACCCTAACCCTAACCCTAACCCTAACCCTAACCCTAACCCTAACCCTAACCCTAACCCTAACCCTAACCCTAACCCTAACCCTAACCCTAACCCTAACCCTAACCCTAACCCTAACCCTAACCCTAACCCTAACCCTAACCCTAACCCTAACCCTAACCCTAACCCTAACCCTAACCCTAACCCTAACCCTAACCCTAACCCTAACCCTAACCCTAACCCTAACCCTAACCCTAACCCTAACCCTAACCCTAACCCTAACCCTAACCCTAACCCTAACCCTAACCCTAACCCTAACCCTAACCCTAACCCTAACCCTAACCCTAACCCTAACCCTAACCCTAACCCTAACCCTAACCCTAACCCTAACCCTAACCCTAACCCTAACCCTAACCCTAACCCTAACCCTAACCCTAACCCTAACCCTAACCCTAACCCTAACCCTAACCCTAACCCTAACCCTAACCCTAACCCTAACCCTAACCCTAACCCTAACCCTAACCCTAACCCTAACCCTAACCCTAACCCTAACCCTAACCCTAACCCTAACCCTAACCCTAACCCTAACCCTAACCCTAACCCTAACCCTAACCCTAACCCTAACCCTAACCCTAACCCTAACCCTAACCCTAACCCTAACCCTAACCCTAACCCTAACCCTAACCCTAACCCTAACCCTAACCCTAACCCTAACCCTAACCCTAACCCTAACCCTAACCCTAACCCTAACCCTAACCCTAACCCTAACCCTAACCCTAACCCTAACCCTAACCCTAACCCTAACCCTAACCCTAACCCTAACCCTAACCCTAACCCTAACCCTAACCCTAACCCTAACCCTAACCCTAACCCTAACCCTAACCCTAACCCTAACCCTAACCCTAACCCTAACCCTAACCCTAACCCTAACCCTAACCCTAACCCTAACCCTAACCCTAACCCTAACCCTAACCCTAACCCTAACCCTAACCCTAACCCTAACCCTAACCCTAACCCTAACCCTAACCCTAACCCTAACCCTAACCCTAACCCTAACCCTAACCCTAACCCTAACCCTAACCCTAACCCTAACCCTAACCCTAACCCTAACCCTAACCCTAACCCTAACCCTAACCCTAACCCTAACCCTAACCCTAACCCTAACCCTAACCCTAACCCTAACCCTAACCCTAACCCTAACCCTAACCCTAACCCTAACCCTAACCCTAACCCTAACCCTAACCCTAACCCTAACCCTAACCCTAACCCTAACCCTAACCCTAACCCTAACCCTAACCCTAACCCTAACCCTAACCCTAACCCTAACCCTAACCCTAACCCTAACCCTAACCCTAACCCTAACCCTAACCCTAACCCTAACCCTAACCCTAACCCTAACCCTAACCCTAACCCTAACCCTAACCCTAACCCTAACCCTAACCCTAACCCTAACCCTAACCCTAACCCTAACCCTAACCCTAACCCTAACCCTAACCCTAACCCTAACCCTAACCCTAACCCTAACCCTAACCCTAACCCTAACCCTAACCCTAACCCTAACCCTAACCCTAACCCTAACCCTAACCCTAACCCTAACCCTAACCCTAACCCTAACCCTAACCCTAACCCTAACCCTAACCCTAACCCTAACCCTAACCCTAACCCTAACCCTAACCCTAACCCTAACCCTAACCCTAACCCTAACCCTAACCCTAACCCTAACCCTAACCCTAACCCTAACCCTAACCCTAACCCTAACCCTAACCCTAACCCTAACCCTAACCCTAACCCTAACCCTAACCCTAACCCTAACCCTAACCCTAACCCTAACCCTAACCCTAACCCTAACCCTAACCCTAACCCTAACCCTAACCCTAACCCTAACCCTAACCCTAACCCTAACCCTAACCCTAACCCTAACCCTAACCCTAACCCTAACCCTAACCCTAACCCTAACCCTAACCCTAACCCTAACCCTAACCCTAACCCTAACCCTAACCCTAACCCTAACCCTAACCCTAACCCTAACCCTAACCCTAACCCTAACCCTAACCCTAACCCTAACCCTAACCCTAACCCTAACCCTAACCCTAACCCTAACCCTAACCCTAACCCTAACCCTAACCCTAACCCTAACCCTAACCCTAACCCTAACCCTAACCCTAACCCTAACCCTAACCCTAACCCTAACCCTAACCCTAACCCTAACCCTAACCCTAACCCTAACCCTAACCCTAACCCTAACCCTAACCCTAACCCTAACCCTAACCCTAACCCTAACCCTAACCCTAACCCTAACCCTAACCCTAACCCTAACCCTAACCCTAACCCTAACCCTAACCCTAACCCTAACCCTAACCCTAACCCTAACCCTAACCCTAACCCTAACCCTAACCCTAACCCTAACCCTAACCCTAACCCTAACCCTAACCCTAACCCTAACCCTAACCCTAACCCTAACCCTAACCCTAACCCTAACCCTAACCCTAACCCTAACCCTAACCCTAACCCTAACCCTAACCCTAACCCTAACCCTAACCCTAACCCTAACCCTAACCCTAACCCTAACCCTAACCCTAACCCTAACCCTAACCCTAACCCTAACCCTAACCCTAACCCTAACCCTAACCCTAACCCTAACCCTAACCCTAACCCTAACCCTAACCCTAACCCTAACCCTAACCCTAACCCTAACCCTAACCCTAACCCTAACCCTAACCCTAACCCTAACCCTAACCCTAACCCTAACCCTAACCCTAACCCTAACCCTAACCCTAACCCTAACCCTAACCCTAACCCTAACCCTAACCCTAACCCTAACCCTAACCCTAACCCTAACCCTAACCCTAACCCTAACCCTAACCCTAACCCTAACCCTAACCCTAACCCTAACCCTAACCCTAACCCTAACCCTAACCCTAACCCTAACCCTAACCCTAACCCTAACCCTAACCCTAACCCTAACCCTAACCCTAACCCTAACCCTAACCCTAACCCTAACCCTAACCCTAACCCTAACCCTAACCCTAACCCTAACCCTAACCCTAACCCTAACCCTAACCCTAACCCTAACCCTAACCCTAACCCTAACCCTAACCCTAACCCTAACCCTAACCCTAACCCTAACCCTAACCCTAACCCTAACCCTAACCCTAACCCTAACCCTAACCCTAACCCTAACCCTAACCCTAACCCTAACCCTAACCCTAACCCTAACCCTAACCCTAACCCTAACCCTAACCCTAACCCTAACCCTAACCCTAACCCTAACCCTAACCCTAACCCTAACCCTAACCCTAACCCTAACCCTAACCCTAACCCTAACCCTAACCCTAACCCTAACCCTAACCCTAACCCTAACCCTAACCCTAACCCTAACCCTAACCCTAACCCTAACCCTAACCCTAACCCTAACCCTAACCCTAACCCTAACCCTAACCCTAACCCTAACCCTAACCCTAACCCTAACCCTAACCCTAACCCTAACCCTAACCCTAACCCTAACCCTAACCCTAACCCTAACCCTAACCCTAACCCTAACCCTAACCCTAACCCTAACCCTAACCCTAACCCTAACCCTAACCCTAACCCTAACCCTAACCCTAACCCTAACCCTAACCCTAACCCTAACCCTAACCCTAACCCTAACCCTAACCCTAACCCTAACCCTAACCCTAACCCTAACCCTAACCCTAACCCTAACCCTAACCCTAACCCTAACCCTAACCCTAACCCTAACCCTAACCCTAACCCTAACCCTAACCCTAACCCTAACCCTAACCCTAACCCTAACCCTAACCCTAACCCTAACCCTAACCCTAACCCTAACCCTAACCCTAACCCTAACCCTAACCCTAACCCTAACCCTAACCCTAACCCTAACCCTAACCCAAACCCTAACCCTAACCCTAACCCTAACCCTAACCCTAACCCTAATTAGGATAATCACCCCAACCCCAGGGTCCCCCATAGACCATTTAACCCTAGGGGTACTTCTAACATGGGGTTAAGGATGGTTTTTAGATATCAAGTAGGGATTTATATCTAACAAGGATCGTAATACAGCCTGTGTTTAACCACGGCTTAGTTTGGTCATGGGGTTAAAAAAATATACAACTTAACCCCAATGCTATTTAAGAAACGGGGTTATTGTTGAGAAGTATCACGTACGTAGTTAGATATACGTATCTCTAGACGTTTTTGGCGATATTTTGATATCTAGTTTCCCTAGAAAAAGTTAGAAAGTTAGACCAAAAAATGGGGTATAGGTCTAACCCTAGGTCTGTACTACATGAATCTCAGTATTATGTGGGGTTAGGGTCAACTTTGTTATTCTTGTGAGATAAGGGAAAACCTTTTGCAGGGATGAAATTAGGCGCAAAAAAAGGCTAACCATGTTTTAAAATCAGTGCTAGTGCTATTTAAAAGTGCTAACCCTAGGCAAAAAGTTTTTGGGGTTATTTGGGTCTAAATGGGGACCCAAGTGGGTCCCCCAGTTAACGAAAAATGGCTAAAAAATGTCATTTTTGGGCGTTTTATTGCGTTGAAACCAGGATTACTTTAAAGAGCGTTAAAAGTTAGGGAATACGTATTTTTTACCTTAATCGTAGTCCCTCAAATAAAGGGTTAGGGTTAAGATTAAACATTTTTAAAAAAAAGTTGAAGTCAGACACCCCTACCTAATATGGATACTCATATCTTTTGAACTAGGTGGAAATTCCATAATCTGAGTTCATATTTCTGGAAACGGAACTCTAAACTCAAGATACAGGTAGTAGCTCATGGGAACTCGGCGTTTTAGTCACCTAGCTTGACCTCCGAACATGACCAAAAAGTGACAAAAATGACTCCTTGACCCCTACCTACTTTGATTTTTTTTTTGAGCTCTGTTTAAAGCTTCATTGAGCTCAGACTCAGAAGAACTGAAAATAAGGCTTATATGTACTGATATGTGGTTAGAAAATCCATATTTAAGAACGTTCTTGGCCACTCTATTATGTCTAACTCAAAACAGGGTCAAAAATTGGGTTAGGGTTAGTGTTTCGGCTGTCATAACTTCGTTAAATGGAACATCTCGATATAAGTGAGACTTGCTGAGGCTAGAACAGACATTTTTGAGCAGCCTAGCGCTTATTTTAGAGCTCTAAGGTGTCTATAAATATATTTTTTGAATTTTCATATAAGGTCACCCTATCTCCACCTAGGGTTAGGGTTGGGGTTTGGGGGACCCATAGACCATAAATGTTATGAGATGATCTGGAGCTACACTGTTTGCTAATACCTACATAAACTATGCATTTCCTTGTAGCCCGGACCCTTCTGAACAACCTTTGTTCTTTCACTTATATAGAAATATGGCTCTAGGACAGGCTATACCTGCCCGAAACACACCACCCCCCTCTGTCCTGCATTCGGACTTAGGTTATTCTATGAAAACAGCCAAATCAGAGGGGGTGGGGCTTTTGGGACAAGAATACTGAGACTCACAGCCATATTTTTAATACGGTCAAAGAATAAAAGTTGTTTAGAACATAAAGGTCTACAACATATCTGAGGCCCGGGTACTTAGAACCCACCAACCGGGTCTTGCACGGGCTCGAACCTTGGTCTTTGACCATAGTGGGACCATAAACCCCAAAGTCTTTTTTTCTATTTTTAAGGCCTAAAGACACCTAGATAAATCATTTATACACCCCCTCTGAAAATTTGAGCGGTATCCAACAACCCCTTAGGGTCCTACTGGGGATCGGACTGAGGTCACCCCATATCATTTGGATCATTGGAACAAGGTTAAAGTACTTTTCGGCCACATTTCTAAATATATCAAAGAACAAATGTTGTTCAGAGAGTCAAACTCTACATTATAGTCAAAAACCGGGTTATTCTAACGCCTTTTTTTTTTTTTTTTTTTTGAGTCTAAGGGGTACCCCTTAGAGTTTTCTTGAAAAAAATAAAAGTTTTTCTAACAGTTTCTTTGGTTTGTTTCAAGTTCATATAGGCCCAGTAACCCTAAAAAACACTTTTAAAGCAAACTGTCTATTCCTTAAGGCGCCTTTTGCTTTACTTTCAGTCTACTTTATATAGGAAAAATCAGAAGGGCTTTGGGGACAAAAATAATGTGACCCACAGCCACATTTTTAATAAAGTCAAAGAATAAAAGATGTTCAGAACATCCAGCTCTACAACATATCTGAGGCCAAGGTACTTAGAACCCACCGACCGGGTCCTACAGAGACTCGAACTTTGGTCTCTGATCATGGTTGGACCATAAACCCCTAAGTATTTTTTTTTATTTTTTAGGCATAGAGTCACCTAAATAAATCATTTATACACACCCCCTGAAAATTTGAGCGGTATCCAACAACCCTTAGGGTCCTACTGGGGATCGGACTTAGGTCACCCTATAACGTTAAAGTACTGGTTTAGGGGTGGTCTTTTGGGACAATAATAATGAGACTCACAGCCACATTTTAAATAAGGTCAAAGAATAAAAGATGTTTAGAACACCCATCTTTACAACATATCTGAGGCCTGGGTACTTAGAACCCACCGACCGGGTCTTTACAGGGACTCAAACCTTGGTCTCTGACAAGGTTGGACCATAAACCCCGAAGTATATTTTTTTATTTTTTAGGCATAGAGTCACCTAGATAAATCATTTATACACACCCCCTGAACATTTGAGCGGTATCCAACAACCCTAAGGGTCCTACTGGGGATCGGACTTAGGTCACCCTATAACGTTAAAGTAACTGGTTTAGGGGTGTTCTTTTGGGACAAGATTAATGTGACTCAGAGCCACATTTTTAATAAGGTCTAAGAATAAAAGGTGTTCAGAACATCCAACTCTACAACATATCACAGGCCTAGATTTTTAGAACCCACTAACCGAGTTGAACACGGACTCGAACTTTGGTCTCTAATCATGGTGTGAATATAACCCTTTAGGCCGGTTTTTTTAAATAGGTCAAAGAACAAATGTTGTTCAGAACATCCAGATAAGGCTAACCATGTAGGTTTTAAGCTTTCAGATACTCTCAGAAAAAATACTATATCGCCTTTAAATTCCTTCTTTATTTTAACGGGTCCCCCAATAGACCATACCATAAAACTACTAAGTTGGATATAAGTATAAGGAGCCACTTTTTTAATTAAGTCTAAGAACAAAACATGTTCAGAACACCCAGCTTAAAAGAAACATACAGGTTTAAAGCTCTCAGATACTCTCCAAAAAAATACTAGATCACATTAAAATTCCTTCTTTATTTTAATGGGTCCCCCAATAGACCATACCAAAAACTACAAAGTTGGATAATAAGTTAAGGAGCCACTTTTTTAATTAGATCTAAGAACAAAACATGTTCAGAACACCCAGCTTAAAAGAAACATACAGGTTTAAAGCTCACAGATACTCTCAATAAAAATACTATATCACTTTAAAATTCCTTCTTTATTCTAATGGGTCCCCCAATAGACCAGGGCTGGGTCCCCCTATAGACCAGGGTCCCCCGCCTAGACCATTTCTTGGGTCCCCGACCTAGACCGTGTCCCCAGATAGACCATATTTGGGTCCCCGAAAACGCCACTAACCCTAACCCTAACCCTAACCCTAACCCTAACCCTAACCCTAACCCTAACCCTAACCCTAACCCTAACCCTAACCCTAACCCTAACCCTAACCCTAACCCTAACCCTAACCCTAACCCTAACCCTAACCCTAACCCTAACCCTAACCCTAACCCTAACCCTAACCCTAACCCTAACCCTAACCCTAACCCTAACCCTAACCCTAACCCTAACCCTAACCCTAACCCTAACCCTAACCCTAACCCTAACCCTAACCCTAACCCTAACCCTAACCCTAACCCTAACCCTAACCCTAACCCTAACCCTAACCCTAACCCTAACCCTAACCCTAACCCTAACCCTAACCCTAACCCTAACCCTAACCCTAACCCTAACCCTAACCCTAACCCTAACCCTAACCCCTAACCCTAACCCTAACCCTAACCCTAACCCTAACCCTAACCCTAACCCTAACCCTAACCCCTAACCCTAACCCTAACCCCTAACCCTAACCCTAACCCTAACCCTAACCCTAACCCTAACCCTAACCCTAACCCTAACCCCTAACCCTAACCCTAACCCCTAACCCTAACCCTAACCCTAACCCTAACCCTAACCCTAACCCTAACCCTATACTGACCCCCCCCCCCCCCCCTAACAGATAGGTTAAGGTTAGGGTTAAGGTTAAGGTTAAGGGCGAAGTCCTATTATGACCCGTTCGGTGACTTCCGGTCATATTTCTAATAATGTCAAAGAATAAAAGTTGTTCAGAATATAAATCCCCACAGTATATCAAAAAACTAGATCATTCTATTTTCCAAAAAAAAGTACCCCTTACCGAAAAAAAAAAAAAAAAAAAAAGTTTTTAGAATGACCCCGTCTTCGAGTATAATGTAGAGTTTGACGTTCTAAGCAACTTTTATTCTTTGACATAATTAAAAATATGACCGGAAGTCACATTATTCTTACCCCAAACATTTTATTTTGAGGGGGTGACCTAAGTCCGAGTCCCCGTAGGACCGGAAGGAGTTGTCCGATTAGGATCTAATTTTCAGAGAGGGTCCACAAATGATGTATCTAAGGTAATATAGACAAACAATTAAAAAAAATATGATTTTGGGCTTATGGTCCCACCCTAACCAGAGACCAAGGTTCGAGACCTCGCTGGACCCGGTCGGTGGGTTCTATGGACTCCGGTTTCTAATAGAATGTAGAGCTGGATATTCTGAACAACTTTTGTTCTTACACTTATATCGAGATATGGCTCTGAGTCACATTATACTTGTTCCCAATAGCCCACCCCTCTTTTTAAAACACATATTCGATGCAGGAGGGGGTCAAAAATCCGAAACTCGAAGGGAGTGCCGGATCGCTCCGAAATTTTTACAGGGAGTCCAGATAAGTATTTTAGAAGTATAGATAGTAAATTATAACTTCAAACAATTAATTTAAATTAGTTTGACTCAATTTATTTAAATTTGCAACACTATTTCATGCTATATATGTTTTATTTGCATAGATATAAACTATTATTTACCCCCATGGTTAACCCATTGAACCACTGTCACGATACATTTAACAATATGGCTCGTACGTTTGTCCGTCTGTCTGTGGTGGCATCTCAAAGTATCAAAAAGCAGTTAGGGGCTCCCTGTGAGCCCGAATAACTTGACTTAGAGACATATTTCTAATTATGTATAAGAACAAAAATTGTTAAGACTATCACGCTCGACAATATAAATAGCATCCGGGTTCTTAATAACGGTCCGCACCGAACCATGACCAAGTATTTAATGATATTCTCCATATTTCTTAACATAGACCAATATATTTAGTATTATTAGATATTCTATGAAGTCAGTATAATATAGATATCACATAGTGGTTCATAGTGGTTCATATGATCGTCCGTCTGTGCGTACGAGACGAGAGAACCTTAAGGAGTAGGTCAGACAAACAAAACTTGACTCAAATGTGTCTTTTGTCGCTTCATAACTTGACTTTCCGAAGAGATATTTTAATAATTTAAACTGTATTATAAAGACAAAATATATCTTTACAAGTTGAGCGATTTATATAGGTGTACGGCTGTTCGTCCGTCCGTACGAGTGGCTAACCTTTATTGTGTTAAAATAATTAGACCTTTGAAGAGCCGTTACTCTCTTATTATACATGCTATTGCAAATCTGACTTCAGATTTGTAATCAGCATGTCAAAATACATCAAAGAGGATAACTTAAATTTTAATTTTAAAAATTTAATTTTTTGAAAAAATTAATAAGTAAGGTATAGGGTTGATTTTTTTTTAAATTTTTTTCAATACCTATCAAGTGAGGTATCAATCGCTTCGTCTCGACGAGACGGAGTTATAAATGTCAATTTTTTTAAAATCGATGACCATATAAGGAAGTAATGTCCCGCTGAACATCGTGTTTTGGCCTTTTTACGTATATTAGTCTAAGCTTTATTATGAACGAAATACTTAAACAAGCCCGGAAAACGCGATAAATTCCTTTAGATAAAGGATAAAGGAACACATAAAAAGCATTAGAACGTCTGTGTGTCTGTCCGTCTGTACGTGATATTCGATACCCTGAAGCAAATTTCAAATTACTATTATGGCAAAACGGTTTGTCAGAGGAGGATTAAATTACGTCAGTGTGTAGTTGGGGTCAATCGCTTTCTGTATGCCAAATATGGTATATGCCCATAAAAGTATATGAGAGATAACAAATATTGAACCCTATGATGGTCCCAGTGCTGATACAAACTCGAACCCGACTTTTTTAAAAATATGTTTTTTGATTATATCGTGATAATTCTTAATTAGTCACGCTAATTAGACCTCATTAATTGAGGTCTCACTGTTCTATGACCATATTTGGCAATTTGACACGCATATTAGTGACGGGAGCCATTGCTATCAGCACGGGAGCCATTCGAAACAGCACGGGGACCAAAAGAACTATTTCCATCAGCACGGAGACCAGAATTATCAGCACGGGAGCCAAACGCCCATAACCCTAACCCTAACCCTAACCCTAACCCTAACCTAAGTTCGATACTTTTTAAGACCAAAAGGAGGTGTTTGATCTTCTCAAATTTCAAATAGGAATGTAGTACTGGATTTTCTGAACAACTTTTGTTCTTACCTCTATATAGAAATTGGCCTGTTGGTCACATTATACTGGTCCCAATTTGTTATTTCGTTAAAATGTACCTAAATCTGAGCCCCTTTAGGACCCTAACGCGGCGTTGGATCCTCTCCAAAATTAATGGATATGTAGGGCTTGAGGTTCTGAACAACTTTTGTTCTTACACTTGTATAGAAATATCGCTGTAAGTTACATTAATATTTGGTCAAAGTTGCCTATGTAATGTAGTGTTTCTTTTAGGGCGGCGCTTTGGGTATATAAGTAAGAACTTAAGAGGACAGGTCGTCAGTTCGAGTGTGGAAGCCAAGAAGAGTGGTATTCTTTGAGTTATTTCATATCGACAGGTAAGAATTAACTTTTTGTTGCATTTTTGTTTAGCCTGTGCAGTCTGATGCTAGACCCGCACATCTGCTTACAAAAGTAATGATTTGCAAATGTGTAAATAATGTCACAAATAAAATAGATGTGTAAGGTGTGATGCTCGTCCAGATAAGAATCATGCAAGAGGTGACTAATCTGTGTAAATTAGATGTGTAAAGTGCTCGTCCAGATAAAAAATCATGCAAGAGGTGACTTAATTTTTTTTTTTTCAGGACAATCCTCCACATCTTTTAAAAATAATCGTGAAACTTTAATAAACCTATTGAGATTCTTTGATAAACCATCCCAGCTTTGGATTTAGAGTCAATGGTTTATCCAATTTACTCAATGGCTTTATCAAGGTTTCTTTAAAAAAGTCAATGGTTTGTCAAAGTTTCTCGATGTTTTTCTAAAGATGTTCTCTTTCTGATGATTTAAGTTTATCAAATGCGTTATCAACGATTATTCAAGATAAAGAATAGAAAACTTGAAATATGTAACCGAAAACCACACCAAACTGCATATGAAGACTTGAGCTAGCTTCGGTTCTAAGGTTCTATTAAGGTTTTTCAAAGTTTATCGATATTTCTCGAGATTGTCTTAGAAGATCCTCCATTTTCTTTTAAAAACGGTCGAGAAACGTTGATAAACCAATCAGGAAACTGTAATTAAAAAATGTGTCAAAATCCAAAGTTAGCGTAAACCTGTTAATTGCAGTAAGGTTTCTCAAGTTTTCTCAAGGTTTATCGAAGTTTCCCGAGATTGTCTTTGACAACTCTCCATTGTCATTTAAAAACATCGAGAAACATTGATCAGCCATAGACTTTTAAACTTCATATGGCAGTTAGGTATGGTTTGGGTTTCACATCACGTTGTTTCTCGAGGATTCTCGGTACTATCTTTGACAATCCTCCACATCTTTTAAACGTGATCGTGAAACTTTAATGAACCTTTTGATAAACCATCCCAGCTTTGGAATTAGATTCAATGGTTTATCAAAGTGTGTCGAAGGGTTTATCAAAGTTTCTCTATGGCTTTTTAAAAAAGTCAATGGTTTGTCAAAGTTTCTCGATGGATTTCTTAAGACGTTATCATTATGTTGATTAAAGTTTCCCAAATGCGTTATCAACGATTATGCAAGATAAAGAATAGAAAACTTGAAATATGTAACCGAAACCACACCAAACTGCATATGAAGACTTGAGCTAGCTTCGGTTCTAAGGTTCTATTAAGGTTTCTCAAAGTTTATCGATATTTCTCGAGATTGTCTTAGAAGATCCTCCATTGTCTTTTAAAAACCGTCGAGAAACGTTGATAAACCAATCAGGAAACTGTGATAAAAAATGTGTCAAAATCCAAAGTTAGCGTAAAGCTGTTAATTGCAATAAGGTTTCTCAAGTTTTCTCAAGGTTTATCGAAGTTTCCCGAGATTATCTTTGATAGTTTTTAACTGTCTTGTAAAAGCCAAGGAGAAACTTGGAAAAACTTTCGAGAAACTTTGATAAACCATTGAATTTAAAACCTGAGCTTCATATTGTAGTTAGACGTGGTTTATCAAGTTTTCTCGAGATTATCTTTGACAACTCTCCATTGTCTTTTATAAACATCGAGAAAATTTGATCATCCATTGACTTTTAAACTTCATATGGCAGTTAGGTATGGTTTGGGTTTCACATCAGGTGGTTTCTAGGGGTATCCCGGGACTATCTTTGACAATCCTCCACATCTTTTAAAAACAATCTTGAAACTTTAATAAACCTTTTCAGAATCTTTGATAAACCATCCCAGCTTTGGAATTAGATTCAATGGTTTATCAAAGTGTGTCGAAGGGTTTCTCAAAGTTTCTCTATAGCTTTAAAAAAGTCAATGGTTTGTCAAAGTTTCTCGATGGATTTCTAAAGACTATGGCGTTCCTTTTCTGTTGATTAATGTTTCCCAAATACGTTGTCAACGATTTTGCAAGATATAGAATAGAAAACTTGAAATATGTAACCGAAACCACACCAAACTGCATATGAAGTCTTGGGTTAACTTCGGTTCTAAGGTTAATGGTTTATTCAGTTTTCTCTATAGATGTAAAAAAAAATGAGTATACACGTTAAAAATGAGAAAACCGCGACAAACCACTACATGTTTCTTACAGAAGATGGCCATGTCTGAGGTCGAGTCTGATGGCGAGATGATTCTCCTCGAAGAGGTATCTGAAATGATCAGAAAGGTGGAGGAGTTTGCGGAAAAGAAAGTGAAGGAGGCTTCAGCTAAGGCTGAAGCCTCTATAAGTCAACTTGAGAAAAGGGTAACTTCATTGGAGACTGAGAACCTAGCATTGAAGAAAACGGTCAGTGACCTCAGGGTTAAGTTTCAGCAGAGTGAAAACCGAAAGTGTGAGTGCCGAGGACTTTTCAAATGCATTGCAGAAGCTGGGCAAAACTACCTATCAGGCGTTTCAGGGTTAGCGTTTGGAGATTTTGTCGTGACAGCACAGGAGGGCAATAAAATATATGTCACCCCCATGGAAACCGGAACTACCACCACGGTAGACCTGGCAATTGCTGGTGGCAACCAGTTTCTAAGCTACAGTGAGCCATCGTCGAGTAGCCAGACCACCAGGGATTTCAATCCCTTGATGACCAGTTCAGCCTTAGAAGAGGAGGAAGGCCCCGACTCCAATGCAACCCCTATCGCACCCTTTAAGCCGCTGTTATGTAACACTTCCGTGTCGGCGACATCGTTGACATACAGCAGATTGGAAGATTTGCCGGATGATCTCAGGGAAAAGGTTACACCCTATGTTTCGGAACGCAGTAGTCATTGCAACAATGATAAAATGTCCGATCTTCAGAGGGCGTACCTCAGGTACAAAATGAACCAATATGGAGAAATAAAGATTGCCGGGAAAAGAGGGCAGGTAATTCAATCGGACGGGGTGTCGGACCGGATATGGTCGGGAGAGGCATGGTGGTGCAAATATGTCAGACTGAGAGTAAAGAACGAAATGAACTCGAAAAGAATCAACGAGATGAAAGCAGAACAAATCAAACGCATGAAGATGGACTGTAAAGACGGTGACGACTGACTTGGTAAAGAGTAAAAGGTGTGGACTTGACGCTGGACACGTGTAAACCCACGTTAAAAGGTGTGGACCCTCAAAGTGATGACTAATTTGACGCTGGACGCGTGTAAACCCACGTTAAAAGGTGTGGACCCCCAAAGCAAAGACATGACTGACTTGACCATTTGTAAATAATTAACTCCTCGTGTAAACCCACGTTAAAAAGTGTGGACTTGACGCTGGACACGTGTAAACCCACGTTAAAAGGTGTGGAGTTGACGCTGGACACGTGTAAACCCACGTTAAAAGGTGTGGACCCTCAAAGTGATGACTAACTTGACGATGGACGCGTGTAAACCCACGTTAAAAGGTGTGGACCCCCAAAGCAAATACATGACTGACTTGACCTTTTGTAAATAGTTAATTCATAGTTCATTGATTCCTTTTGATTCCTTTGGTTTTTTTTAAATCATTGTTTGTAATAAATTATTGTTAATCAATTATGTTGTCCTTTCTTTAGCAAGAAAAATGTGCAAACACAATAGGGTACCGCCAAAAATCCTTAACTCTTATCCAGCCTTGAACATTTTAGTCTGCTCAAAACTCGTCTGCTTCTTTTTATGCCCCGGCAGATCCAAGATCGGGGACATATTGTTTTTGTCCTGTCTGTCTGTCAATCTGTCTGTCTGTTTGTGCGTCCGAATCTTTAACCTTGGCCATAACATTTTTTTTTATTAAAGCAATCCATGGCCTGGCCCACATCCACCATCACAGGAGCTATATTCTGACCAAGGGCCGAGCTGGAAGTGTCAAATAGCTTGGATCCGATATAAACTCAAAGGTTTATAGAATTTAGACTAAAATTTTTATCACAGTTTCTAGAAGAGTGTATCTAAGTTTCTCGATAGCATTTCAAAGACAATAGAGGATTGTCATAGATTAGCTGAAGAAACCTCGATAAACTTTGAGATATGTAACCGAAACTGTATCTCACTGCCATATGAAGGTTTGCGCTAACTTCGGATTTACAGTGAATGGTTTATCAGTTTCTCTATGGGTTTATCAAGGTTTGTCGACGGGTTTCAAAACATAATCTTTGACAATCCTCCGTTTTCTTTTAAAAACATAGACAAACTTTGATAAACCCAGCAAGAAACTGTGATACAAATTGAGTCTTTATCCGAAGTTAGCGTTAACCTTTATAAGGCAGTTAGGTCGGGCTTTGGTGACAAATCTAGTAGTTTATTGAGGTTTCTCGATATTATATGTGACAATCTCCCATTGTCTTTTAAAAACAATCAAGAAACTTAGATAAACCTTTGAGAAATTTTGATAAACCTATCGATAAACTTTGATAAATTAGTAAAGGTTTCTAAGGTTTCTCGAGATTATCTTTGACAATTATCAATTGTCTTTGAAAAGCCAAGGAGAATCTTTGAGAAACTTTGATAAACTAGTTTCTCTATTGTCTTTTGAGAAACTTTGATAAACTTTTAGACAAATTTTGATGAACTAATATGGTTTCTCAAGGTTCATGGAGGTTTCTAGGGGTTTCTCGAGATTATCTTTGAAAATTCTCAATTGTCGTTTAAATGCCAAGGAGAAACTTTGATAAACCTTTTCGAGGAACTTTGATAAACTTCTTCGAGAAACCTTGATAAACTTTCGTGAAACTTTGATAAAGTTTCGAGAAACTTTTGATAAACTTTGATAAACTTTTCGAGGAACTTTGATAAACTTCTTCGAGAAACCTTGATAAACTTTCGTGAAACTTTGACGTTAGCCGATAGCAGTTCATTATAACGGTACACTTCCAGCATGTCTGCAGCAAAAGAGTACGGAAAGAGTGTTGAGGAGCAGAAGATGGACCAAGAGGCAGCCGAAAGCAGCTCATCACAGATAAGCACAGATGTCACTAAGGTAAAACCTATTCAGCATTATTTCTACATACAAAATAATTATTTCCCAATTTATACAAAGTATGGCGGTATTATGAATCCTCTGCAATTTCATAATATTTATTTGTTCAAGTTCAGTCGAAATTGCTAAACTCGTCAGCTAATTATTCGTCTAGTACAGCCGAATACACTTACTTTCCAACATTGATATTTTGTTCTCGTCACGTGAGTGTTTTAAACATGGTAGAACGACAGCGGTGCTCATATCTTTGTTTTATCTATAAGATTCACAACATTGCAGTAAAAGTCGCCAGGGAATGGTTCTTGGATGAAATCATTATTATCATAAACGTCAATTTATGCATACTGTTTAATCTGTTCATAGAGTGAAGACGATGTGGCAAATACAGAAGAAACTCCAAGCAGAAACGAGGCAGGTGCAGGAGCGGAAACCGGCATTCAGTCTGAAGGTGGGTATTAGAGACTTAAATTGTTAATTTCATATCAATTAGCTCTCGTGAAATCATAACTGGGTTACGGTTTAGGTTAGATAAATTGTGATTTTCTCAAGCTCAGTTATTCTACTTTTTGGCAGCCCTCGTTATAATTTTTCGTCATAGGACATTTCAAATCTTATACAAACTTTCTGTTTACGTAGATATTCCAGCCGGAGCCTTGTGTAGAATAAAACTGTGGAGTAAGAAGGAGCACAGCAGAATTACTTTCTGGTTGCGAAGACTGGCCTTAAAGCACAGCATCGGAAGGGGACTGAAGATCTACTTGTTCGACGAGCGTGACCGTTGGACGGTTGTAAAGAAGATGGAAATGAGTGACATACATTTTGAAATTGAAGGCTTTTTTGCATAAACGTGTGTTAAGCGTTTGCTCGATTTTATTAATAGTCTGTGTGTATCATTGATAAAAGGAAGCTAATACAAACCTTAACCGAGCGTGTGTTTTTGGACATAATAGATATGAGACTGAACTAGTCTGAATCAAAATTGATTGTTAATTACTTTCTGCAAATAAAACTGAAATTGTATAAACTTGTTCTCAGTTTTAAAATGAAAATGGGTATTTTGTGCACTCCGATACTCTCAAATGTGTTACTTAGGCCATTTAACCCCTTCACTGCCTTACCCCGAGTACAGAAGTCATTTGCAAACAGTTTGAATCCTGATCAAACGCCGCGTCACGCGGCGTCTGATCAGGACCCAAACTGTTTGACACTCATTTTAAGATTTCTGAAGTTCAAATACTTAAAAATTAAATTTTAGAAATAAAAGCAGAGTACAATTGTTTAGAACACATGACGGCATGGCAGTGAAAGGGTTAAGACTCAAATAAGTAATATAAAGGTCTATGTGTGATGCACTTGGTGTTTGAAATGACCCCACATACATAAACAGAACAGTAAGCGATCGTGTAGCTTATCGAGGTTTCTCGATATGATCATCGAGAAACTTTGATAAACCTATTGAAACTCTTTGATAAACCATAAACTAATCATGAAATTGTGGCTTTTTTTATTTGATATTATCAAAAGCTATCACATAATATTAAATTCAACTAAATCTGTCATGTGTAATCTTTCTGGTGACACTTTTTAACTGCGTGCAACGGGGGCAAAAAGTTATTTCCAAAGATGTTGCAATCAAATGTAGCTTAATGCAGGACAAAATTAATGCCGAATGATTCAGAGACAGAATCAAAAGCACCGGAATCCTGTGGGATTTGAACCCACACAGCACACGGCTGTTCCCATTAGATTCTGTCATGGTGCATTTTTGATCTGTCTACTCCTATAACCTTTCAATGGCAGTAAGGTTTCTTAATGCTTATCGAGGTTAAACGAGATTATCTTGACAATTCTCCTTTGTCTTTTAAAAGCCAAGAAAAACTTTGATAAACTTTTGAGAAACTTTGATAAAGTTTCCATAAACTTTCGTGAAACTTTGATAAACTTTGATAAACTTTTTCGAGGAACTTTGATAAACTTCTTCGAGAAACCTTGATAAACTTTCGTGAAACTTTGATAAACTTTCGAGAAACTTTTGATAAACTTTGATAAACCTTTTCGAGGAACTTTGATAAACTTCTTCGAGAAACCTTGATCAACTTTCGTGAAACTTTGATAAACTTTCGAGAAACTTTTGATAAACTTTGACAAACCTTTTCGAGGAACTTTGATAAACGTCTTCGAGAAATCTTGATAAACTTTCGTGAAACTTTGATAAACTTTCGAGAAACTTTTGATAAACTTTGACAAACCTTTTCGAGGAACTTTGATAAACGTCTTCGAGAAATCTTGATAAACTTTCGTGAAACTTTGATAAACTTTCGAGAAACTTTTGATAAACTTTGATAAACTTGTTCAAGGAACTTTGATAAACGTTTTTCGAGAAACTTTTATTCATTTTCGGGAATCTTTGATAAACTTTCAAGAAAATTTCATAATCTTTCGAGAAACTTTTCATAAACTTTGACAAACTTTTCCGAGAAACTTTGATAAACTTTTCAAGAAACTATTGATAAACTTTTTCGAAGAACTAATCTTTCAAGAAACTTTCAGAAACTTTGGCAAACTTCCGAGAAACTTTGATAAACTTTCAAGAAAATTTCATAATCTTTCGAGAAACTTTGATAAACTTTCAGGAAACTTTGATAAACTTTCAAGAAAATGTCATAATCTTTCGAGAAACTTTGATAAACTTTCAGGAAACTTTGATAAACTTTCAAGAAAATTTCACAATCTTTCGAGAAAATTTCATTAACTTTGTCAAACTTCCGAGAATCTTTCAAACTAGTCAGGTTTTATCTCGTGATTTATCGATGTTTCTCTACGTTTTTCGCGAGAATCTTACACAATCTACAGTTTCCTTTTAGATACCATCGAGCAACATTGATAAACCTTTGAGAATATTAGAAAATCCTTTGATTCTAAATCCGAGGTTAGGTCAAACCTTGATATGGTGTTCAGTTAGGGTTTAGGGTAACATAAGTCATAGTTTCTCGAGGTTACTCGACATTTCTCGACATAATCCTTGACAATCCTCCAATTGTATTTAAAAACAAATTGTGAAACTTTAATAAACCTTCGCCAATCTTTAAAAATCCTTTTACGCAAGCCTTTATATGATATTCAGGTAGGGTTTTGGTTAAATATCTCGTGGTTTATTGAAGTTTCTCGAGAAAATCTTGCACAATCCTCAGTTAACACTCAACAGATGAGGGGGGGTAAAAAAGCTGTGGTGCTGGAAGTACCGGCCAGTCTACAGGAGGCTAAAGAGATGCTGAGGGTTATGGCTAAAGAGGTAGATGTTTAGGCATTATAACCATGTAAAGGGTTAGGGTTAGAGTTATATACAGTAAAGTTTGCTTTTAACGTTTCCATGGGGACCATTGAAAAATGAACGTTATAACCGAGAAGCGTTATAAACAATTTTGCTGACTCGTGAGAATAACATGGTGTGATAAATACACAAGTGCTACACATATGCAGTAACTTAACTAAGAAATGAACATGTCAGCACCTGCAAATTTCTAGTCAAATAAAACTGCGAAGTAACTAGAAAACTTTTATATAAGTGCTGGTTTCTGGTCAAAGTTTTTTTTTTTTAAAAAAAACACTGACTTTTTTCCCATTTTTATTTCTGACTGCTTGACTTGTTTTTCTAGAAATGCGATAGCATCGAAAACACCATTTGGGCATACAGCCTATGTCTGAAAATGCACATAGCAGACTGTTTCCAATGTAGGGAATTGTTGATCGGCGACTGGTTCGTCAGCATCGTTCTCCCGGTCTGCATCGCGGATCAAACCATGCGCTGAGAGTTTTTGTCAAAGCACTGAATGTAGCACTCTGGCAACTCTGTATTTCGACTTCAAATTTAATATCACTCACTGATCCATACGATGTATATCCGACGTAGTATCGGGTGGGCAAAATGCGATTTTTCACGGTTTTCTCAACGAGATATAGCTTATTGCGCGACAACACAAACATCTTATTATTGCCGAGGCATGAATGGTGAGTTTCACGGTTTACCGATTTTGGCGCGTGACCGTTGTTATGGGACTGTCACCGGTGAAAACGTTTTAATTGCTGTAATTAGCAACTAGGGACCGACGAAATCGTACGTACAAACCGAGAGAAACGTTACATGCAAGAACGTTGTATCGGATCTTTTTCAATATAGATAAAGGAGGCTTTTGGCCGGGACCATGTGATTTGAACGTTCTAAGCGAGAAAACGTTAAAACCAAGAACGTTATAAACAATCTTTACTGTAATGCAGTATATTCTCGTAATCAGGCAATCTACCCGTTGGCCATAGTTTCATTTCAAACTATGTTCACCCCTGCACCACGATGAGGTCGGTAGACTTGGCAGGGGGTGTGGGACCAGTCGATTACCGGTCCCGTAATCAGGGGAATCACAGGGCTCAACAGAATCACATGAGCCAATCAAAGATTAAAAACAGCGATAACAGAAACAAAAGAACGGGTTAAAAGAATCAGTTGCCGGCCCCGTCTGGTCGGTCCCGCGGCGGTAGTGCTTCAGGGGAATTTTCAGGCACTACAGGCGGAGCATCAGACGATGGAGAAAGGGTTAAAAGTTTGAATGACAGACCATTGTTTGCTAAATAGTCGACAATAGTCTGACATTCAGACATTTTATAAAACCCGTATCCGGGATACCCTGCGATATCCACGGATACGACGTCCATGTCTTCTGTGGTTGCAAGGGCCTCCATTGCCTGAAAATTCACCGGAAAAGTTAAGATCACTGCACGCGGAACCTCCATGTTGGCAGTCTGACAACTAGAAGGAAAGTGACTTGAGTGTCCCAAGTAATGTGGAGTTTTCCTGAAACCCTAACCCAATCATCTTTGACAATCATCCATTTCTCGTGGTTTTTCGAGGTTCTCGAAGTTTTTCGAGATAATCTTACACAATCCTGCGTTACCTTTCAAAAACAATCGAGAAACTTTGCAAAACCTTCGAGAATCCTCGATAAACTTTCGAGAAACTTTTGATAAACTTTGATAAACTTTTTCGCAAACCAGTATTTGGTATTAAGGTAGGGTTTCATACACATTTCTTATGGTTTCTCGAGGTTTCTCGAAGTTTTTCGAGATAATCTTACACAATCTACCGTTTCTTTTAGGAAACCATCGAGAAACTTTGAAAAACCTTCGAGAATCTTCGATAAACTTTCGATAACTTTTGATAAACTTTGATAAACTTTTTCGCAAACCATTATTTGGTATTTAGGTAGGGTTTCATACACATTTCTTATGGTTTCTCGAGGTTTCTCGAAGTTTTTCGAGATAATCTTACACAATCTACCGTTTCTTTTAGGAAACCATCGAGAAGCTTTGAAAAACCTTTGATTGCAAATAAAAAATATCGCAAACCGTTATTTGGTATTTAGGTAGGGTTTCGGTCACATTTCTCGTGGTTTCTCGAGGTTTCTCGAAGTTTTTCGAGAGAATCTTACACAATCCTGCGTTATCTTTCAAAAACAATCGAAAAACTTTGAAAAACCTTCGAGAATCTTCGAGAAACTTTCGAGAAACTTTTGATAAACTTTAATAAACTAGGGCAAGCGTCAAACTTTATATTGTAGTTAGAGCTGGTTTATCGAGGTTTCCCGCCAAAATTGTGAGAACAAAGAAATCTACACTTAGTCATTTTGTGATTATATTCGGGAGATTAAAGGATTAAAGTGTTTAGGATTGTCAGGAAATTACAGTAAGTAAATATTTTTGTGTTTTCTTTAAAAATTAACCTTGCATGTCGTCTGTTGCATGTGAACTCCAGTCGTCTTATTAAAAAAATATCCTTGTCTGTCGCCTGTCGCCTGTCGCCTATGAACTTCAGTCGTCCATCTGCTACACTTAACCAATGACTATTCTAATAGTGATTAAGATTTTACGGAATAAAGTGTAAGCATTCATTTAAGTGTCTTATTAAAATTTAACCTTGTCTGTCGCCTGTCGCCTTTGAACTTCACTCTTCCATCTGCTACACTTAACTAATGACTATTTTATTAGTGATTAAGATTTTACGGAATATAGTGTAAGCATTCATTTAAGTGTCTTATTAAAAAAATATCCTTGTCTGTCGCCTGTCGCCTTTGAACTTCAGTCGTCCATCTGCTACACTTAACTAATGGCTATTTTAATAGTGATAAAGATTTTACGGAATATAGTGTAAGCATTCATTTAAGTGTCGTATTAAAAAATATCCTTGTCTGTCGCCTGTCGCCAGACGACTTCAACCCTAACCTTTTGACGGCAGCAAGGTTTCAAAAGGTTTCTCAAAGTTTCTCTAGATTTCTCGAAATTATCTTTCACAATTCTTAATTGTCTTTTAAAAGCCAAAGAGGAACTTGGAAAAACTTTCGAGAAACTTTGATAAACCATTGATCTTAAAAGTTGAGCTTCATATTGTAGTTAGAGGTGGTTGATCGAGGTTTCTCGAGATTGTCTTTACTTTGACCATCCATAGACTTTTAAACTTCATATGGCAGTTAGGTATGGTTTGGGTTTCACATCAGGTGGTTTCTCGAGGATTCTCGTGACTATCTTTGACAATCCTCCACATCTTTTAAAAATAATCGTGAAACTTTAATAAACCTATTGAGATTCTTTGATAAACCATCCCAGCTTTGGATTTAGAGTCAATGGTTTATCCAATTTACTCAATGGCTTTATCAAGGTTTCTTTAAAAAAGTCAATGGTTTGTCAAAGTTTCTCGATGTTTTTCTAAAGATGTTCTCTTTCTGATGATTTAAGTTTATCAAATGCGTTATCAACGATTATTCAAGATAAAGAATAGAAAACTTGAAATATGTAACCGAAACCACACCAAACTGCATATGAAGACTTGAGCTAGCTTCGGTTCTAAGGTTCTATTAAGGTTTTTCAAAGTTTATCGATATTTCTCGAGATTGTCTTTGAAGATCCTCCATTTTCTTTTAAAAACGGTCGAGAAACGTTGATAAACCAATCAGGAAACTGTAATTAAAAAATGTGTCAAAATCCAAAGTTAGCATAAACCTGTTAATTGCAGTAAGGTTTCTCAAGGTTTATCGAAGTTTCCCGAGATTGTCTTTGACAACTCTCCATTGTCATTTAAAAACATCGAGAAACTTTGATCAGCCATAGACTTTTAAACTCCATATGGCAGTTAGGTATGGTTTGGGTTTCACATCACGTTGTTTCTCGAGGATTCTCGGTACTATCTTTGACAATCCTCCACATCTTTTAAACGCGATCGTGAAACTTTAATGAACCTTTTGATAAACCATCCCAGCTTTGGAATTAGATTCAATGGTTTATCAAAGTGTGTCGAAGGGTTTATCAAAGTTTCTCTATGGCTTTTTAAAAAGGTCAATGGTTTGTCAAAGTTTCTCGATGGATTTCTTAATACGTTATCATTATGTTGATTAAAGTTTCCCAAATGCGTTATCAACGATTATGCAAGATAAAGAATAGAAAACTTGAAATATGTAACCGAAACCACACCAAACTGCATATGAAGACTTGAGCTAGCTTCGGTTCTAAGGTTCTATTAAGGTTTCTCAAAGTTTATCGATATTTCTCGAGATTGTCTTAGAAGATCCTCCATTGTCTTTTAAAAACCGTCGAGAAACGTTGATAAACCAATCAGGAAACTGTGATAAAAAAATGTGTCAAAATCCAAAGTTAGCGTAAAGCTGTTAATTGCAATAAGGTTTCTCAAGTTTTCTCAAGGTTTATCGAAGTTTCCCGAGATTATCTTTGATAGTTTTTAACTGTCTTGTAAAAGCCAAGGAGAAACTTGGAAAAACTTTCGAGAAACTTTGATAAACCATTGAATTTAAAACCTGAGCTTCATATTGTAGTTAGACGTGGTTTATCAAGTTTTCTCGAGATTATCTTTGACAACTCTCCATTGTCTTTTATAAACATCGAGAAAATTTGATCATCCATTGACTTTTAAACTTCATATGGCAGTTAGGTATGGTTTGGGTTTCACATCAGGTGGTTTCTAGGGGTTTCCCGGGACTATCTTTGACAATCCTCCACATCTTTTAAAAACAATCTTGAAACTTTAATAAACCTTTTCAGAATCTTTGATAAACCATCCCAGCTTTGGAATTAGATTCAATGGTTTATCAAAGTGTGTCGAAGGGTTTCTCAAAGTTTCTCTATAGCTTTAAAAAAGTCAATGGTTTGTCAAAGTTTCTCGATGGATTTCTAAAGACTATGGCGTTCCTTTTCTGTTGATTAATGTTTCCCAAATACGTTGTCAACGATTTTGCAAGATATAGAATAGAAAACTTGAAATATGTAACCGAAACCACACCAAACTGCATATGAAGTCTTGGGTTAACTTCGGTTCTAAGGTTAATGGTTTATTCAGTTTTCTCTATAGATGTAAAAAAAAAATGAGTATACACGTTAAAAATGAGAAAACCGCGACAAACCACTACATGTTTCTTACAGAAGATGGCCATGTCTGCGGTCGAGTCTGATGGCGAGATGATTCTCCTCGAAGAGGTATCTGAAATGATCAGAAAGGTGGAGGAGTTTGCGGAAAAGAAAGTGAAGGAGGCTTCAGCTAAGGCTGAAGCCTCTATAAGTCAACTTGAGAAAAGGGCAACTTCATTGGAGACTGAGAACCTAGCATTGAAGAAAACGGTCAGTGACCTCAGGGTTAAGTTTCAGCAGAGTGAAAACCGAAAGTGTGAGTGCCGAGGACTTTTCAAATGCATTGCAGAAGCTGGGCAAAACTACCTATCAGGCGTTTCAGGGTTAGCGTTTGGAGATTTTGTCGTGACAGCACAGGAGGGCAATAAAATATATGTCACCCCCATGGAAACCGGAACTACCACCACGGTAGACCTGGCAATTGCTGGTGGCAACCAGTTTCTAAGCTACAGTGAGCCATCGTCGAGTAGCCAGACCACCAGGGATTTCAATCCCTTGATGACCAGTTCAGCCTTAGAAGAGGAGGAAGGCCCCGACTCCAATGCAACCCCTATCGCACCCTTTAAGCCGCTGTTATGTAACACTTCCGTGTCGGCGACATCGTTGACATACAGCAGATTGGAAGATTTGCCGGATGATCTCAGGGAAAAGGTTACACCCTATGTTTCGGAACGCAGTAGTCATTGCAACAATGATAAAATGTCCGATCTTCAGAGGGCGTACCTCAGGTACAAAATGAACCAATATGGAGAAATAAAGATTGCCGGGAAAAGAGGGCAGGTAATTCAATCGGACGGGGTGTCGGACCGGATATGGTCGGGAGAGGCATGGTGGTGCAAATATGTCAGACTGAGAGTAAAGAACGAAATGAACTCGAAAAGAATCAACGAGATGAAAGCAGAACAAATCAAACGCATGAAGATGGACTGTAAAGACGGTGACGACTGACTTGGTAAAGAGTAAAAGGTGTGGACTTGACGCTGGACACGTGTAAACCCACGTTAAAAGGTGTGGACCCTCAAAGTGATGACTAATTTGACGCTGGACGCGTGTAAACCCACGTTAAAAGGTGTGGACCCCCAAAGCAAAGACATGACTGACTTGACCATTTGTAAATAATTAACTCCTCGTGTAAACCCACGTTAAAAAGTGTGGACTTGACGCTGGACACGTGTAAAGCTGGACGCGTGTAAACCCACGTTAAAAGGTGTGGACCCCCAAAGCAAATACATGACTGACTTGACCTTTTGTAAATAGTTAATTCATAGTTCATTGATTCCTTTTGATTCCTTTGTTTTTTTTTAAATCATTGTTTGTAATAAATTATTGTTAATCAATTATGTTGTCCTTTCTTTAGCAAGAAAAATGTGCAAACACAATAGGGTACCGCCAAAAATCCTTAACTCTTATCCAGCCTTGAAAATTTTAGTCTGCTCAAAACTCGTCTGCTTCTTTTTATGCCCCGGCAGATCCAAGATCGGGGACATATTGTTTTTGTCCTGTCTGTCTGTCAATCTGTCTGTCTGTTTGTGCGTCCGAATCTTTAACCTTGGCCATAACATTTTTTTTTATTAATAGCAATCCATGGCCTGGCCCACGTCCACCATCACAGGAGCTATATTCTGACCAAGGGCCGAGCTGGAAGTGTCAAATAGCTTGGATCCGATATAAACTCAAAGGTTTATAGAATTTAGACTAAAATTTTTATCACAGTTTCTAGAAGAGTTTATCTAAGTTTCTCGATAGCATTTCAAAGACAATAGAGGATTGTCATAGATTAGCTGAAGAAACCTCGATAAACTTTGAGATATGTAACCGAAACTGTATCTCACTGCCATATGAAGGTTTGCGCTAACTTCGGATTTACAGTGAATGGTTTATCAGTTTCTCGATGGGTTTATCAAGGTTTGTCGACGGGTTTCAAAACATAATCTTTGACAATCCTCCGTTTTCTTTTAAAAACATAGACAAACTTTGATAAACCCAGCAAGAAACTGTGATACAAATTGAGTCTTTATCCGAAGTTAGCGTTAACCTTTATAAGGCAGTTAGGTCGGGCTTTGGTGACAAATCTAGTAGTTTATTGAGGTTTCTCGATATTATATGTGACAATCTCCCATTGTCTTTTAAAAACAATCAAGAAACTTAGATAAACATAACCCTCCATTGTCTTTAAAAAGCCAAGGAGAAACTTTTATAAACTTTGAAATACTATTGACGTTAAAACCGGAGCTAGCATAAACCTTCATATTGCATTTAGACGTAGTTTCGGTTACATATTTGGTCCTTTATTGACATTATCATCGACATTTTTCGAGATTATGTTCTGATAATCCACAATCTTTGCCAATTCATTTGTGCACAAAAGCAACCCCGAAGCCAAACCAAGCTTTCATAAGCAGTTTCGCATGGTCAAACCTACAATAACCGATGATCAAGTGCTCAGAACGCCACACCAAAGCCAAACCAAGCTTTTCTAAGGAATTTTGCATGGCCAAACCTATCTTAACCGATGACCACGTGCTAGACTCGAGATCTTTCGCAATTCCTTTCATTTTCACATAACTTTAGGTTCAAAATTACAATAACAAATTTAAATCTGATTGCAATGGTCTGTGCAGCAGCACTAAGTGGTCACTGACATAAATATTTTCGATGCGATCATTTCACCAACAACAATAATAAAACAAGAGGGCCATGAATGGCCCTGTATCGCTCACCTGAGTACATTTTCTATGATTTGACGACATGATCTACTTTCTGACCCCATATGACCCACTTTCAAACTTGACCTAGATTTTGTCAAAAACAATATTTGGAGCAAATCTGATGAAGTTTGGATAAAAATTGTGGCCTCTAGAGTGTTCACAAGGTTTTTCTATGATTTGACCTAGTGACCTACTTTTTGACCCCACATGACCCACTTTCGAACTTGACCTAGATTTTGTAAAGAACAACATTTGGAGCAAGTTTGATGAAGATTGGCCAAAAATTGTGGCCTCTAGAGTGTTCACAAGCAAAAGTTTACGGACGACGGACGACGGACGCCGACGCAGACCGATCACAATAGCTCACCATGAGCCTTCGGCTCAGGTGAGCTAAAAAACAACAAGAACATCGCATGCGGATGCCAACGCTCGGCTGTTTGCCTAAGTCGAAAAAGGGACATAATTCTGTCGAAATGCATTCTAGAGTTATGGCCCTTGGTCAGAATATAGCTCGTGTAATGGTAAACATGTGTGCAAAGTTTCATAAGGATAGATTTAAAAGCAAAAATGTTATGGCCAAGGTTAAAGTTTGTCACGCCAACGCAAACACAAACGCCAACGACACCAGAGTCACGACAATACCTTTTTGTCCAAAAACAGCCGAGCTAAAAAACAATAAAGGACGGTTCTTATGTAATGAACGCGCTTTTTAACTAGCAGTCTAAAAATAAACTAACGATTCCAAACAAAACGGACAGCTCACAGACAACTAACCTTCTCTCGGCCTACTATTAAATTGGACTGTTTTTTCCTTTAAACCAAACACAATTTAAACCGACCAGTTGCAATATAGCATGTTCATGATGTCTTAGTGCACTCACCTCGTACACGTTAAAATGGCAGTAACGTAACTCTCTTTAGGTTCTTTAAGACGCTCCTTAAGTCTTTAATTATTTGGGCCCCAAAAGTTTGTTTTGGCCGAAATCAATGGAATCACAAGGCTAATCATGCGCCAATCATTTATATACGAACGAACAAATTCAACAAAATTACACAAATTTACATAATGCTCCTTTTGAAGACCACGTAGCTAATATTATGGCCTCTACAGAACGAGGCAATAACACTAGCCGCGTAGTCTTCATATGTGGCCAAGAAAGAAAAATGATCCATAAAAGAACAGCTGACCACACGGAGGTTGCGATGCGCGGCGAAGCATTTCACCTCAACTAGATCTCGTTCGCTGCAGAACAAGATGATGTGACAGATATTTGCAGAGGCCATGTTGAATCTAACCATCAACTGCAAGGTTTCTCAGATTTATAAACCCATCGGCAGACTTTGATAAACCATTGACTTTAAAACCGCAGGAACTTTGATAAACTTCTTCGAGAAACCTTGATAAACTTTCGTGAAACTTTGATAAAGTTTCGAGAAACTTTTGATAAACTTTGATAAACTTTTTCGAGGAACTTTGATAAACTTTCTTCGTGAAACTTTGATAAACTTTCGAGAAACTTTTTGATAAACTTTGATAAACCTTTTCGAGGAACTTTGATAAACTTCTTCGAGAAAGCTTGATAAACTTTCGAGAAACTTTTGATAAACTTTGATAAACTTTTTCGAGGAACTTTGATAAACTTATTCGAGAAACCTTGATAAACTTTCATGAAACTTTGATAAACTTTCGAGAAACTTTTTGATAAACTTTGATAAACCTTTTCGAGGAACTTTGATAAACTTCTTCGAGAAACTTTGATCAACTTTCGACAAAACTTTGATAAACTTTCGAGAGACTTTGATAAAAACCTGGGCTAGCGTCAAACTTCATATTGTAGTTAGAGGTGGTTTATGGAGGTTTCTCGATCTTTCACAATCTCCCATTGTCTTTTAAAAGCCAAGGAGAAACTTTGATAAACTTTCAAGAAACTTGGATAAACTGGGCTAGCGTAAAACTTAATATAGTTACAGGTAGTTTATCGAGGTTTCTCGAGATTATCTTTTAAAATCCTCCATTGGCTTTTAAAAGCATCGATAAACTTTGATAATCCATAAACTTTTAAACTTCATATGGTTTTGGGTTTTCGTAAGGTTTGGGTTACGCATCACGTGCTTTCTCGAGGTTTCTGGACACTATCTTTGACAATCCTCCACTGTCTTTTAAAAACCATCCAGAAACTTTAATAAACCTATTGAGAATCTTTGATAAACCATGCCAGCTTCAGATTTAGAGACAATGTTTTATCAAAGTTTCTCCATGGGTTTATTAAAGTTTCTCGATGGTTTTTGAAAGATTATCTTTTCCATTTCCTTAAAAAAAAACGATAGACAAACTTTGATAAAACCATCAAGAAACTGTGATCAAAACTTGAGGTTTTATCCGAACTTAGCGTAAACCTTTGTAAGGCAGTGAGGTCGGGTTTGGGTGACAAATGTAGTAGTTTATCAAAGTTTCTCGATAGTTTCTTTGACAATCTTCCATTATCTTTCAAACACCTTCGAGAAACTTTGATAAACCCAACGACAAACTTGGATAAACCATTGACTCTTAAACCGAAGCTAGTGTAAAAAAAACAAACAACAAAAGTCAACAGAATTGATAAACAATGGTTTATTACAAACAATGACAGGTACCTCAATATCATAGGGTAAACTTTACTTCTGTCTTACGTCCATCGAAATGAGAAATCTCGCTGTACGATGTAACATCTAAAACATGGAGCATCTTTAATGTCACAAATACCCCGGAGATTGTAGCATTGCACCAATTGCCTTGCACAGAATATACATAGACGATGTCTACATTTGGTTTTAAAAGGCTGGTGAATTATCGACTTTCTGCATATGTGGCAATGCCTCATAGCTCAACAGCATCAGTACCTGCTTCGGAACTAAAGTCAATGGTTAAACAAAAGTCATTTATATCACATCTTCATTTCCACATTAATCCATTGTTCCAAATTTATCAAATAAAATCCTGTCCTTTGATCCTTTCCTTTCTTCAAAAGTCAGTCTGTTGCCTACTATTAAATTGGACTGTTTTTTCCTTTAAACCAAACACAATTTAAACCGACCAGTTGCAATATAGCATGTTCATGATGTCTAAGTGCACTCACCTCGTACACGTTAAAATGGCAGTAACGTAACTCTCTTTAGGTTCTTTAAGACGCTCCTTAAGTCTTTAATTATTTGGGCCCCAAAAGTTTGTTTTGGCCGAAATCAATGGAATCACAAGGCTAATCATGCGCCAATCATTTATATACGAACGAACAAATTCAACAAAATTACACAAATTTACATAATGCTCCTTTTGAAGACCACGTAGCTAATATGATGGCCTCTACAGAACGAGGCAATAATACTAGCCGCGTAGTCTTCATATGTGGCCAAGAAAGAAAAATGATCCATAAAAGAACAGCTGACCACACGGAGGTTGCGATGCGCGGCGAAGCATTTCACCAGAACTAGATCTCGTTCGCTGCAGAACAAGATGATGTGACAGATATTTGCAGAGGCCATGTTGAATCTAACCATCAACTGCAAGGTTTCTCAGATTTATAAACCCATCGGCAGACTTTGATAAACCATTGACTTTAAAACCGCAGGAACTTTGATAAACTTCTTCGAGAAACCTTGATAAACTTTCGTGAAACTTTGATAAAGTTTCGAGAAACTTTTGATAAACTTTGATAAACTTTTTCGAGGAACTTTGATAAACTTTCTTCGTGAAACTTTGATAAACTTTCGAGAAACTTTTTGATAAACTTTGATAAACCTTTTCGAGGAACTTTGATAAACTTCTTCGAGAAAGCTTGATAAACTTTCGAGAAACTTTTGATAAACTTTGATAAACTTTTTCGAGGAACTTTGATAAACTTTTTCGAGAAAATTTTGTCAAACTTCCGAGAAACTTTGATCAACTTTCAAGAAACTTTGATAAACTTTCGAGAAACTTAGATAAAAACCTGGGCTAGCGTCAAACTTCATATTGTAGTTAGAGGTGGTTTATCGAGGTTTCTCGATCTTTCACAATCCTCCATTGTCTTTTAAAAGCCAAGGAGAAACTTTGATAAACTTTCAAGAAACTTGGATAAACTGGGCTAGCGTAAAACTTAATATAGTTACGGGTAGTTTATCGAGGTTTCTCGAGATTATCTTTGAAAATCCTCCATTGGCTTTTAAAAGCATCGATAAACTTTGATAATCCATAAACTTTTAAGCTTCATATGGTTTAATAAACCTATTGAGAATCTTTGATAAACCATGCCAGCTTCAGATTTTGAATCAATGTTTTATCAAAGTTTCTCCATGGGTTTAACAAAGTTTATCGATGCATTTAAAAGCCAATGGAGGATTTTCAAAGATAATCTCGAGAAACCTCGATAGGTAAGTTTAATTACAAACTGCTCTGAAACGATCACTCCTTAAGGGATACGTATGACCTTTAAATGCCGGAAAAAAGTAATGCAGAAAGTTCCCACAGGGAGCTTTCTATATTACTTTTTTGCTGCAGTAAGCTGCCACCTGCCTTTAAATGCAAGCATTTTTATTTGAAGTGTCTTTTGCGGGGATTCTTTCCAAGTGGCGTTTAACGGAGGTGTTGGTTCCACAGAGGGCCGTTGTGGAGAGGGAACACTGTATTTGTCTAATGAAAATAGTGAAAATATCTGGAGCTCTTGTTCAGAATTACTCAATGTACCTTACATTTTAGTCTTTGAATCTTACGTTTAAAAGCCTCGAGGGTTCGAAAAGTTATATGCTTTTTCTTTGTCATCTCCAGATATTCTCCGTACATTTCTGACATAGATTTAGAACCTGTTTGGGACATAATGGCATCTAATATTTCCAACTCCGCTGTGCTCCACTTGACTTTAAAGTCTAGTCCAGCGGGCTGACATATGGATGCTCTGGGTTGTATTTCCTGTGCACTTAATGCAAAGTCCTCATCTTCAGGGATGCGGTTGGCAGATATTTTCACTTCATCAGGCATCTGTTCGGGGGGACTCTCATCACGTACAGACTCTGTTTTGCTCTTTTCCACTCTCTTTATTTGATGAGGAATACTTTCATGTAATCTAAATACTCTCAGTTTCTGATGATTGAATTTTGCAAGCTGAAGCTTAGACAGGATTTCAAGATTTTTCAAACGGAATTGCGGAATCGGAAGGTCGTCGACGAGTCTGGCAAACTTATCAAAGTCTACGTACCAACCCTGCATTAGTAGAGCTATCGCGCTAACAAAGGCCAGTATCGTGACTTTTTTCTCGGTGCAGAGATTCTCTCGTTCCAGTCTTTTCAGGCATGGTTCTACCCAGGGCCAGTCGTTGGCGGGTAACATCTTCAAACGGCTTGGGAAAATCAACCCTCGCGTTTCCAGTACTGCCTTACATAGCTGGCAGTACAGCTCTGGACTGAGGGTACCTGCTGCTGAACATTCGGAGGACTTAAACACCTTCCAATACTTCATTCGTCTGTCCCATTTCAACACGGCATTATCGTGAGTGTCGAGAGTCTCTACTGCAGGAAACAACTTCAGGTCGATCTCGTTGAGCCCGGCGTCTATGACTTCTATGAGGGGCAAGTGGTCTTTTTCTATGAGCCCACACAAACGGCCAAACACAACGAAAACTGAATGTCTTCTTTTCATGGCCAGCATCCTGGAGATATCTTCGAAAGTGGAGGCGCCAACAACGGGGAGAGTAGGAGGATCCGTTTTCAATAAGGCAAGGAACTGTTCAAACCGTATGAATTCCATCTTTCCTGTAGCATGCAGGTCTTTCAGAAGTGCTACAACCAATAGGCGACCAATGACTGGAAAACTAGCGTCAAGGTGATCATGAAGTCCCGCAGCACGACGTATACTATCACCGAGCTTGATTGAGCATGTCCAAATAGCAGTTGGAGGAATGCTGTCCTCGGTCACCATGCACGTGGTAGGATGTTCCAGTGCAAGAAACCCAAGTGTGTCAGTGAGGCTACGACTGGCTCCAAGTACGCCGGGTCCGAGGTTGATGGAGTAGACAGAACTGTGGATACCCAGTGGTCGACCCCACAACAGTTTCTCACATGCCAGTTCACACTGAAAAGCACGCCATGTTGCATACACGTTCCCTGTGCTTTCGTGATGTAGCATTTCAGAGAGTTCTTCACATAGCCAGAGTCCAACGGCTTTAATGCAGTTCATCGTTTCAGAAGGAACGGGCGACAGTAATGCCTTATCTTGCAGCAGTGAATCCAACCTGCCGACATCTATGCAATTGTTGCCTTGAATAACGTCGGAGATTTCAGTCAGCTCACAGACGCCTTCCAGGCGACAAGTACTGTGCCGAAGCATAGAAAAATTATGGACCATTGTTGACAGGTACTTGCGGGCATCACGACGATAAGCATTGGCTGTGTTCGCAGGAAAGCAAAGTCCGCCGGCTATGATTCCAGATACTGGATGAAGTCTAGTTTTGGGTCTTACATGTGGTAAGTCAGCATAGAGTTGTACGAAATTAACCTTCTCGGGATGACAAAAGACCCTACGAAGTTCGGGCTTTATGTCCATGATTTTACCATCGAGGTTGCTCTGATAGTTAACACAGTCAAACAGAGACAGGCAGGTCGATAGTGTGCCCCGGTTCCCAACCAATTGCTGAACTCCATACGAAGACCACAGAAGCTCCACGCCATCGACATGGCAAGAAATGTCCACAGCTGCATGTACTGTTACCTTTTTGATTGCATCTGTTCTGAAATGACAAAGTGATAGTCCATTTTTCATTTTCTCTCCAAAGCGAAAGCAGAACACAATAGGTTGAAAGTGTCTCATTTTGATCTTCTGTATGGCCTCTTGAAGAGCTAACAGCACCTGAGAACAGTCGTCCGGCATAACAAACACCTTTCCAATGTCGCTTAGGTCGTTTTTCGCGAGTGTTCTGTAACACAGTCCAGTTTTAGCTAACTCTGCTAGTTTTGATCTGAAATCGCACTTCACCTGTTGGATCACAGCAAATGTGTCATTTCGTATCACATCTCTGACCAGTCTGTGCACGCTCCTACTGAATTCCGGAATTAAAGCCAGCCAGCATTCCCAGCCATGTTCATAAAAGAGCTGGATTCCGAAAGAGTTGTTGAAATTGCAGAGTGCATCGGTGGAATACTGCGATATTTGGACATGTTTTTTCAGCATAGGCTTAACTTCCTTCACATTAAACACGCCCGAAGGACATAACGTTAGATGTCGCACAGACATTGATACTCCAGTTATGTCGTTCAGTTCGATAACACATCCGTCAATGTCAGTCTGGTAGTCCAGAAACACGTCTGCTGCGCTAGAGTCAAGCACTAAACTTCGAACAAATATCCTTTCCGATCTTGTTACAAAGCTTCTAGGGCTACCATGTTGCTTGAAGACGTTTGGCAGGAGAGCGTTTTCTTGAAGGGTTGTATAAAAGTCAGCATCCACGCTGTCTTCGTCTTCAGACAACATCGTGCCTGCAAACAAACCAAAAATCTTTAAAATACTAGCACTTTCAAAATCCTATAAGGGTTTTAAATTAAGGTGGATTACCACACTGGGTTACCCTAGTAGGTTCTCTCAAGGTTTCTCGAGATTATCTTTGACAACCCTCAATTGTCTTTTAAAAAGCAAGGGAGAAACTTTGAGAAACTTTCGAGAAACTTTTGATAAACTTTGATAAACTTTTTCGAGGAACTTTGATAAACTTTCTTCGTGAAACTTTGATAAACTTTCGAGAAACTTTTTGATAAACTTTGATAAACCTTTTCGAGGAACTTTGATAAACTTCTTCGAGAAAGCTTGATAAACTTTCGAGAAACTTTTGATAAACTTTGATAAACTTTTTCGAGGAACTTTGATAAACTTATTCGAGAAACCTTGATAAACTTTCATGAAACTTTGATAAACTTTCGAGAAACTTTTTGATAAACTTTGATAAACCTTTTCGAGGAACTTTGATAAACTTCTTCGAGAAACTTTGATAAACTTATTCGAGAAACCTTGATAAACTTTCATGAAACTTTGATAAACTTTCGAGAAACTTTTTGATAAACTTTGATAAACCTTTTCGAGGAACTTTGATAAACTTCTTCGAGAAACTTTGATCAACTTTCGACAAAACTTTGATAAACTTTCGAGAGACTTTGATAAAAACCTGGGCTAGCGTCAAACTTCATATTGTAGTTAGAGGTGGTTTATGGAGGTTTCTCGATCTTTCACAATCTCCCATTGTCTTTTAAAAGCCAAGGAGAAACTTTGATAAACTTTCAAGAAACTTGGATAAACTGGGCTAGCGTAAAACTTAATATAGTTACAGGTAGTTTATCGAGGTTTCTCGAGATTATCTTTTAAAATCCTCCATTGGCTTTTAAAAGCATCGATAAACTTTGATAATCCATAAACTTTTAAACTTCATATGGTTTTGGGTTTTCGTAAGGTTTGGGTTACGCATCACGTGCTTTCTCGAGGTTTCTGGACACTATCTTTGACAATCCTCCACTGTCTTTTAAAAACCATCCAGAAACTTTAATAAACCTATTGAGAATCTTTGATAAACCATGCCAGCTTCAGATTTAGAGACAATGTTTTATCAAAGTTTCTCCATGGGTTTATTAAAGTTTCTCGATGGTTTTTGAAAGATTATCTTTTCCATTTCCTTAAAAAAAACGATAGACAAACTTTGATAAAACCATCAAGAAACTGTGATCAAAACTTGAGGTTTTATCCGAACTTAGCGTAAACCTTTGTAAGGCAGTGAGGTCGGGTTTGGGTGACAAATGTAGTATTTTATCAAAGTTTCTCGATAGTTTCTTTGACAATCTTCCATTATCTTTCAAACACCTTCGAGAAACTTTGATAAACCCAACGACAAACTTGGATAAACCATTGACTCTTAAACCGAAGCTAGTGTAAAAAAAAAACAACAACAAAAGTCAACAGAATTGATAAACAATGGTTTATTACAAACAATGACAGGTACCTCAATATCATAGGGTAAACTTTACTTCTGTCTTACGTCCATCGAAATGAGAAATCTCGCTGTACGATGTAACATCTAAAACATGGAGCATCTTTAATGTCACAAATACCCCGGAGATTGTAGCATTGCACCAATTGCCTTGCACAGAATATACATAGACGATGTCTACATTTGGTTTTAAAAGGCTGGTGAATTATCGACTTTCTGCATATGTGGCAATGCCTCATAGCTCAACAGCATCAGTACCTGCTTCGGAACTAAAGTCAATGGTTAAACAAAAGTCATTTATATCACATCTTCATTTCCACATTAATCCATTGTTCCAAATTTATCAAATAAAATCCTGTCCTTTGATCCTTTCCTTTCTTCAAAAGTCAGTCTGTTGCCTACTATTAAATTGGACTGTTTTTTCCTTTAAACCAAACACAATTTAAACCGACCAGTTGCAATATAGCATGTTCATGATGTCTAAGTGCACTCACCTCGTACACGTTAAAATGGCAGTAACGTAACTCTCTTTAGGTTCTTTAAGACGCTCCTTAAGTCTTTAATTATTTGGGCCCCAAAAGTTTGTTTTGGCCGAAATCAATGGAATCACAAGGCTAATCATGCGCCAATCATTTATATACGAACGAACAAATTCAACAAAATTACACAAATTTACATAATGCTCCTTTTGAAGACCACGTAGCTAATATTATGGCCTCTACAGAACGAGGCAATAATACTAGCCGCGTAGTCTTCATATGTGGCCAAGAAAGAAAAATGATCCATAAAAGAACAGCTGACCACACGGAGGTTGCGATGCGCGGCGAAGCATTTCACCTCAACTAGATCTCGTTCGCTGCAGAAAAAGATGATGTGACAGATATTTGCAGAGGCCATGTTGAATCTAACCATCAACTGCAAGGTTTCTCAGATTTATAAACCCATCGGCAGACTTTGATAAACCATTGACTTTAAAACCGCAGGAACTTTGATAAACTTCTTCGAGAAACCTTGATAAACTTTCGTGAAACTTTGATAAAGTTTCGAGAAACTTTTGATAAACTTTGATAAACCTTTTCGAGGAACTTTGATAAACTTTCTTCGTGAAACTTTGATAAACTTTCGAGAAACTTTTTGATAAACTTTGATAAACCTTTTCGAGGAACTTTGATAAACTTCTTCGAGAAACCTTGATAAACTTTCGTGAAACTTTGATAAACTTTCGAGAAACTTTTGATAAACTTTGATAAACCTTTTTGAGGAACTTTGATAAACTTCTTCGAGAAACCTTGATAAACTTTCGAGAAACTTTTGATAAACTTTGATAAACTTTTTCGAGGAACTTTGATAAACTTCTTCGAGAAACCTTGATAAACTTTCGTGAAACTTTGATAAACTTTCGAGAAACTTTTGATAAACTTTGATAAACTTTTTCGAGGAACTTTGATAAACGTTTTTCGAGAAACTTTTATTAATTTTCGGGAACCTTTGATAAACTTTCAAGAAAATTTCATAATCTTTCGAGACACTTTCATAAACTTTGTCAAACTTCCGAGAAACTTTGATAAACTTTCAAGAAAGTTTAATAAACTTTCTAGAAACCTTGATAAAAACCTGGGCTAGCGTCAAACTTCATATTCTATTTAGAGGTGGCTTATCGAGGTTTCTCGATCTTTCACAATCCTCCATTGTATTATAAAAGCCAAGGAGAAACTTTGATGAACTTTCAAGAAACTTGGATAAACTGGGCTAGCGTAAGACTTAATATAGTTACAGGTGGTTTATCGAGGTTTCTAGAGATTATCTTTGACAATCCTACAATGGTTTTTAAAAGCATCGCTAAGGGTTAGGGTTAGGGTTTAGGGTTGAGGTTTGGGTTACGCATCACATGGTTTATCGAGGTTTGTCGAGACTATCTTAGACAATCCTCCACTGTCTTTTAAAAACCATCGAGAAACTTCAATAAACCTATTGAGAATCTTTGATAAATCATGCCAGCTTTGGATTTAGAGTCAATGGTTTATCAAATTTTCTCGTTGAGTCTTAAAAGACAATGGATGATTGTCAACTGTAATCTAGACAGACGTGGATAAAGTACGAGAAACTTTGATAAACCCATCGATAAATTGTGATAAAAATAGTGAGCCTAAATCCGAATGTAGCATAAACATTTAAATAGCAGTACAGTTGGGTTTGGTTCACATATCAATTAGTTTATCGATGTTTCTCTAGGTTATGTTTTGAAAATCCACAATCTTTGACAATTCACTTGTGCACAAAAGCAACACCGAAGCCAACCACAGCTTTTATAAGCAGTTTCGCATGGCCAAACCTACCATAACCGATATCCACGTGCTCAACACGCAACACCGAAGCCAACCCAAGCTAGTCTTAACAGTTTTGCATGGCCAAACCTACCTTAACCGATGACCACGTGCTAAACTTGAGAACTTTCACAATTTCTTTCATTTTTACATCAATCTAGTTTCAAAATTACAATAAATGTATCATAAATCGAATGGAAAGTACAATACAAAGCTATTTGCAACATAATCCATCTAAACAAACCCCAAAAATCAGACATGTGGTCAGAGACCAAAGTTCGAGTCCCTATGAAGCCAGGCAGGTGGGTCTGAAACACCCGGATTTTGAGTATGCAGATAGCTGCTTCTTAGAGAGCTCCCAAATTCAGCTAGGCGTAAACAGAATGAAACACCCGAATCTTGTGGGATTGAACCCACACAGCACAAGGCGCTGTTCCCATTAGATTCTGTCCGCCGTGGTGCTGTTTATTCTGTCCACTCATGTTTTTACACTGCAGAGCATAACTGAATGAGCTGCTATCCTCCGCCGCCGCCTACGACGACGCATCACTTCTTTCATTTCAAATTTAGAGTTGTGCAAATTTAGTTATCAACAACAGTAGAATACACTTACCTCATTTTGTTATTTCATCAATTATATCCCTTTTTATTATATTTTATATTCCATAATAAATCCTTTTTATCAAAAACATTTCACATTCCTATAATCCAATAATATCCGATGATAATACATAAACACGTCCGCACACTACGACTACCACAACCCAAATGACAGTGCCGTGAGCAAAAATATCCAAACAGACCACCACGTGATCATTTTATCCAATCAAATTTAAACACGCTTAATAACAAGTAACGTCATGACAATTTTGCATTTTTTGACATATTATGATACAGAATAACACATTAAAGTCAAAATAGTCTCAAAAATTTTATTTTTATTTTATAAACATCTATCTCCATGTCGTCATACAGAGAAGAACAGATTCTAAAAATAGATAGTCCATCATCACGTGGTCAAACAAAGAGAAAGAACAGATTCTAAAAATATAACAAGTCCATGGTCACGTGATATAGTCACCTGACGTCTAAATATAGATGCGACATTACAGGGCACGACATCCCGTCATTCATCCTATACCCTAACCCTAACCCTAATTAGGGTTGTAACCCTAACCCAGGGGACCCACGGACCGTTGGGCTATATCTCGAAAAATATAGGAGGGTTAAGGTTGGTTGATTGATATCAAGTAGGGTTTGATATCTAACAACGATCAAAATACAGTTTGGATCTAACCCAGGCTTAGTTTGGTCATTGGGTTAAATCACACTTTGATTTAACCCAATGGAGAGTTAAGAAGTGGGTTAGCGTTGAGCAGTATTACGTTCGTTGTTAGATATGCGTATCTCTAGACGTTTTTTTCGTTTTTTTGATATCTAGTTTCCCTAGAAAAAGTTAGAAAGTTAGGTCAAAAAATGGGGTATAGGTATAACCCTAGGTCGGTACTACATGAATTTCAGTATTACCTGGGGTTAGGGTCAACTTTGTTAATCTTGTGAGATAAGGGAAAACCTTTGGCTAGGATGAAATTAGGCGTAAAAAAAGCCTAACCCAGCTTTAAGATCAATGCTAGGGCTATTTAAAATAGCTAACCCTAGGCAAAAACTTTCTGGCGGTCCGTGGGTCCCCGGGGGACCCACGGACCGCAAAAAAATGAGCGAAAAACGTCTAAAAAATGTCATTTTGGGGCGTGGGTTAGCGTTGAAACCATGATTACTTTTGAGAGCGTAAAAAGTTAGGGTATACGTCTGTTTTTACCTTAATCGTAGTCCCTCTAATAAAAAAGATAACTTAAGATTAATACTTTTTTGTCAAAAAGCTGTAGTCAAGACCCCCTACCTACTTTGGATACTCATATCTTTTGAACTAGGTGGAAATTCCATAATCTGAGTTCATATTTCTGGAAACGGAACTCTAAACTCAATATACAGGTAGTAGCTCATGGGAACTCGGCGTTTTAAGCACCTAGCTTGACCTCCGAACATGACCAAAAAGTGACAAAAATGACTCCTTGACCCCTACCTACTTTGACTTTATTTTTTAGCTCTGTTTAAAGCTTCTCTGAGCTCAGACTCAGAAGAACTGAAAATAAGGCTTATATGTACTTATATATGGTTAGAAAATCCATATTTAAGAACGTGCTTGGCCATTGGGTTAAATCGCACTCAAAACAGGGTCAAAATTTGGGTAAGTTATGTGTTTCAGCTGTCATAACTTCGTTAAATGGAACATCTCGATATAAGTGAGATATGCTGAGGCTAGAACATACATTTTTGAGCATCATAACGCTTATTTTAGAGCTCTAAGGTGCCTATAAATATTTATTTTGAATTTTCAAATAAGGTCACCCTTCACCACCTAGGGTTAGGGTTAGGGTTAGGGTTATTTGTGGGGGACCCAAGGACCGGTATATGTTATGAAATGATCTGGAGCTACACTGTTGGCTAATACCTACATAAACTATGCATTTCCTTGTAGCCCGGACCCTTCTTAACAACCTTTGTTCTTACATTTATATAGAAATATGGCTCTAGGACAGGCTATACCTGCCCGAAACACACCACCCCCCTCTGTCCTGCATTCGGACTTAGGTTATTCTATGAAAACAGCCAAATCAGAGGGGGTGGGGCTTTTGGGACAAGAATACTAAGACTCACAGCCATATTTTTAATAAGGTCAAAGAATAAAAGTTGTTCAGAACATAAAGCTCTACAACATATCTGAGGCCTGGGTGCTCCGAACCCACCGACCGGGTCTTACACGGGCTCGAACCTTGGTCTCTGATCATAGTTGGACCATAAACCCCAAAGTCTTTTTTTTTATTTCTAAGGCCTAAAGACACCTAGATAAATCATTTATACACCCCCTCTGAAAATTTGAGCGGTATCCAACAACCCCTTGGGGTCCTACTGGGGATCGGACTGAGGTCACCCCATAACATTTGGATCATTGGAACAAGTTTAAAGTACTTTGCGGCCACATTTCTAGTTAAATCAAAGAACAAATGTTGTTCAGAGAGTCAAACTCTACATTATAGTCGAACACAGGGTCATTCTAACGACTTTTCTTTTTTTATTTTTTTTAAGTCTAAGGGGTACCCCTTAGAAAAAAATCAAAGTTTTTCTAACAGTTTCTTTCGTTTGATATAAGTTCATATAGGCCCAGTAACCCTAAAAAACACTTTTAAAGCAAACTGTCTGTTCCTTAAGGCGCCTTTTGCTTTACTTTCAGTCTACTTTATATAGGAAAACATCAGAAGGGCTTTGGGGACAAGAATAATGTGACTCACAGCCACATCTTAAATAAGGTCAAAGAATAAAAGTTGTTCAGAACATCCAACTCTACAACATATCAGAGGCCAGGGTACTTAGAACCCACCGACCGGTTCTTACAGAGACTCGAACTTTGGTCTCTGATCAAGGTTGGACCATAAACCCCTAAGTATTTTTTTTCTTTTTTAGGCATAGAGTCACCTAGATAAATCATTTATACACACCCCCTGAACATTTGAGCGGTATCCAACAACCCTAAGGGTCCTACTGGGGATCGGACTTAGGTCACCCTATAACGTTAAAGTACTGGTTTAGGGGTGGTCTTTTGGGACAAGAATAATGAGACTCACAGCCACATTTTTAATAAGGTCAAAGAACAAAATGTGTTTAAAACACCCAGTTCTACAACATATCTGAGGCCTGGGTACTTAGAACCCACCGACCGGGTCTTTACAGGGACTCGAACCTTGGTCTCTGATCATGGTGGGACCATAAACCCCGAATTATATTTTTTGACTGGTTAGGACCAGAGACACCTAGATAAATCATTTATACACTTCCCCTGAAAATTTGAGCGGTATCCAACAACCCGTTATGCTCCTACTGGGGATCGGACTTAGGTAACCCTATTACATCTGGGTATATATATGTTATGAGGTGATCTGGAGCTACACTGTTTGCTAATACCTACATGAATTATGCATTTCCTTGAAGCGCTGACCCTTCTGAACAACCTTTATTCTTACACTTATAAAGAAAAATGGCTCTAAGACAGGTTATACCTGCCCAAAACACACCACCCCCTCTGTCCTTTATACGGATTTAGCTTTTTCTATGAAAATAATGAAAATAACCAAATCAGAGGGGGTGGGGCTTTTGGGACAAGAATAATGTGACCCACAGCCACATTTTTAATAAGGTCAAAGAATAAAAGTTGTTTAGCAGACCCTTCTGAACAACCTTTGTTCTTACACTTATATAGAAATATAGAAATATATAGAAATATCGCTGTAAGTTACATTAATATTTGGTCAAAGTCGCCTATGTAACGTAGTGTTTCTTTCAGGGCGGCGCTTTGGGTATATAAGTAAGAACTTAAGAAGACCCGTCGTCAGTTCGAAAGTTGAAGCCACCGAGAGTGGACCATCGGAGGATATTCATAACAACAGGTAAGAATTATTTTTTGGTGCATTTTTTGTTTAGCCTGTGCAGTCTGATGCTAGACCCACACACTGTGACACCTGCTTACAAAAGTAATCATATGCAAATGTGTAACAAATAAATTAGATGTGTAAGGTGTAATGCTCGTCCAGATAAGAATCATGCAAGAGGTGACTTAAATGAAAATTAGATGTGTAAAGTGCTCGTCCAGATAAAAAATCATGCAATTTTTTTTTTTTTATTTTTTTTTATTTTTTAATTTTTTTTTTTTCAGGACATGCCTAAGAAGGAGAGGCGATCCCGTCCGTGCCCCAGGTGTGGGGGCATGTTCAAAAAGTTAGCCTGGCACATGCGCCGGGCTCACAAGATAAGCCCGGAGGACGCCAAAGCCACCTCAAAGGAAGAGGCAGAAAGTAACAAGGAGCAGAGAGCCAAGGATGGGAGGCACAAGTGGAGGTGCCAGGTGATTGGGTAAGTTAATTTATTTCTTTGTGTGATACATTACATTAGTGTTATGTAATAGCTGTGTGACACTGTTTACAGGGAGGCTCGTTCGGATAATAATCAGGCCAGAAACTTATGTTTTTTTGTTTTTTTCAGGTGTAGGAGAGTGGTGGTCCGCCGCCTAAAGCACTTGCAGCGGAAACACCCAGGTTTGGAGCCCCGGCTCAAAGAACAGTTCAAGGTGTTTGTCGGCAGAGAAGAAGAAGAAATGGAAGTGGAGGAGGAAAGACAGGAGTCATCTGAGGATGACCTCCTCCTCCACTGGAGTGATGTGGAAGAGGAGGGGGAGAATATGGAGATGGAGATTGAGCCGGAGCAGGAGGTTGACCAAGTGGCAGGAAAAATGTATGACCAGGTAGCGGGGAGAATGTTCCAGAGAAGTCTGCCGACTTGTACGGTACAGAGTGTTGACCCAGGTTGTAGCAAAGATGTGTTGGGAGAGGACCCAAGTGTGGGGGGAGAGGACCCAAGTGTGGGGGGAGGGGACCCAAGTGTGCGGGAAAAGGACCCAGGTGTTGTGCGGGAAAAGGACCCAGGTGTTGTGCGGGAAATGGACCCAGGTGTTGTGCGGGAAATGGACCCAGGTGTTGTGCAGGAAAAGGACCCAGGTGTGTTGGGAGAGGACCCAAGTGTGGGGGGAGAGGACCCAAGTGTGGGGGGAGGGGACCCAAGTGTGCGGGAAAAGGACCCAGGTGTTGTGCGGGAAAAGGACCCAGGTGTTGTGCAGGAAAAGGACCCAGGTGTGGGGGGAGGGGACCCAACAGTAGACTTAAGTGTCTGGGCAACAAGGCTAGAAAAATACAAGAGCCATGTTCTGTCCCTGGTTGGGGGACTTAAGTCACCGAAAGCGGCGACGCAACATATTAGCCAAGTCCGGAGATTCCTGATGGACCAACAAATCGGCTATGTTGACGACATCACCTCAACCAGGGTCAACCGATTCGTCATTGACCTGCTTAAGAACAATCAGCCAGGGACAGTACGTTCGTACATGTGTAGCATACAGAGTTTCATCAAGTACGCCTGTCCCAAACAGATGGACCAAACAGTTGAGTTCATCGCACAAGTAATGAGAGGATTGGCGAAACTCCAGCAGCAACGCCAGGTGGAGGTCAGCGATACAGCTGCCGAGGAGCTGCCCTCCGAGGAGGCGAGGCAGTTCATAATTCAGAGAGGACACATTAAAGAAACCTACAAGAGATTTATAGGTGAGCCAGGGAAGTTTTATTCGGACTTCAGGAACGCGTTGATCCTATATTTGGTGGTCTCCAACGGCTTGAGGGTTTCCTCCATCATGAATATGACGATGGAGAAAGTCCTCAAGTCGGTGGAGACTGAAGTTGAAGGAGTAAAGTATAGGACGGTAAGTGTTGTACAACATAAGACGTCGGATACAAGGGGCGCAGCAGTCATTGTGATCAAAGAAAGAGACTTTAACATGCTCCTGAGCCTGTGTAGGTATGTGAAAAAGGTATTTGGGGACCAGGAAGACAGGCTGTTTAGACAAAACAGCGGTATTCAAATAACTACACAGACTCTAGTTAATTATTATTTGCAGTCGGCCTGGCGACAGTGTGGTGGGGAAGCAAAGTTCGGGCGCCTCAATGCAAATAAAAACCGACAGGCTATTACTTGTCAGGGTAGAGAGCAGGACCCCGGCATGGCTAAATCAATTGCCCAACACCTGAAACACCGGGAAAGTACCGCTGACCGGTTCTATCACGTGTTCAAGAGTAAGACTGCAAGCGCCAAAACCATACACGTGCTAAACAAAGGCGGACAAAGAGACTCTAGTGAAGACGATGAAATTAACACGTGTACCAGGACTTACGACTTTCCAGGACTAACGCCGGACTTGACTTACAACCAATTTATCATCGACCTCATGCTAGCCTTTACCTCTCGGCCTTACGAGGACTACCTCAGTGAGGCCAAGAGGTACAGGCTCAGCAACCGAACCTTTACAGAGAACACTCTGTATGTTTCAATTCACTCTGCACTGGAGAAGAGACTCAAGTGTCTAAAGATAGACCTGACCACAGAAATTCTAAAACATACAGGATTGAACAACTCTACAGAGAGTTATACCATTAGGAACAACTTGCTATCAATCATAGCGACAGAGATTGCCCGTTTCTACGGGTGCTCGGAGGATGTTCACCAATCAATATACAAAACCGAAACAGACGAGACGCCATCTCTGCCTGAGGCAGATCACTCGCAGGCACAAAAAGTGCCTTCGAGTGGTCTGTCTCAGTCATCTGAGAAGCCAAAATCCAGAGGTAAGAAACTGTCAGTACTTCCTCAGACGAGGAAGAGAATGCCTCAAGAGACAACAGACAAGATTGAGAGAGTGTTTGCAGAAGTAATAAGAGACATGAAGAGAGGCAAAAGACGAGTGAGGATGTCCGATGTGAGGCCCCATATGGGGCAATTCCCGGAATATACCTCGATTCAAATAAGGGACAAGATCGTTAATTTGTCCAAGCAGTAGGGTGTTGTGCGGGAAAAGGACCCAGGTGTTGTGCGGGAGGAATGTGCAATAAACAACGACGGGAAAAATGACTCATGTTGTGTAATATATAGGGAGTGTGCAATATTTAACGACGGGATAGTGACTCATGTTATGTATATAATGGGCTTGTGTGCAATATTTAATTCTTTACCTTGATTCTAGTTGATTATTTTCTTTGTTAATTATTTTGTAATAAATCATTGTCAATCGATTTTGTTGTCATGGTTTTCATTTAGTCACTCTATTGCTTTGTCATATATTGCCTACGAAACTAGGTCACAAAAGATGGTGACATGGTATCCTAGTCTCTATCTGACAAAGTTATACTTAAATGCCTATGTCTCCTTTTTCTAACAATACACAAACAGGGCTGCAATAAGTTGACATGAAACAAGATTTTAATATTTTAAATATTAGCATTTTTTTATGTCAACTTATTGCAGCCTTATTACCAATCGTACCTTTACCCCATAGCCTATTTCGACTTTTGTTGATACGTGACTACTTAAAGCAGGTTGGAAATAAAAAAAGAATATTCCTTAAGGCGCATTCTCCTTTACTTTCAATCTGCTTTAAGCTACTATGTTATAGAAAAAAATCAGAACAAATGGCAGCCCTGAAAAATGAAACATACAGTCACATTTTTATTAAAGTCAAAGAATAAAAGTTGTTCAGAACAGTCAGCTCTACAACATATGTGAGGTCTGGGTACTTAGAACCCACCGACCGGGTCTTTACAGGGACTCGAACCTTGGTCTCTGATCATGGTGGGACCATAAACCCCGAATTATATTTTTGGACTGTTTAGGACCAGAGACACCTAGATAAATCATTTATACACTTCCCCTGAAAATGTGAGCGGTATCCAACAACCCGTTATGCTCCTACTGGGGATCGGACTTAGGTAACCCTATAACATTTGGGTATATATATGTTATGAGGTGATCTGGAGCTACACTGTTTGCAAATACCTACATAAATTATGCATTTCCTTGAAGCGCTGACCCTTCTGAACAACCTTTATTCTTACACTTATAAAGAAATATGGCTCTTAGACAGGTTATACCTGCCCAAAACACACCACACCCTCTGTCCTTTATACGGATTTAGCTTTTTCTATGAAAATAATGAAAATAACCAAATCAGAGGGGGTGGGGCTTTTGGGACAAGAATACTGAGACTCACAGCCATATTTTTAATAAACTCAAAGAATAAAATTTGTTCAGAACATACAGCTCTACAACATATTTGAGGCCTGGGTACTTAGAACCCACCAACCGGGTCTTTACAGGGGCTCGAACCTTGGTCTCTGATCATAGTGGGACCATAAACCCCAAAGTCTTTTTTTTTATTTTTAATGCCTAGAAGCATCTAGATAAATCATTTATACACCCCCTCTGAAAATTTGAGCGGTATCCAACAACCCCTTAGGGTCCTACTGGGGATCGGACTGAGGTCACCCCATACCATTTGGATCATTGGAACCAGTTTAAAGTAATTTCCGGCCATATTTCTAAATAAATCAAAGAACAAATGTTGTTCAGAAAGTCACACTCTACATTATAGGCGAAAACGGGGTCATTCTAGGAACATTTTTTTTTTCTCTTTTTTTTTCGATCTTATCGTTTTCTTCAAAAAAATCAAAGTTTTTTTTACAGTTTCTTTTGTTTGTATCAAGTTTATATAGGCCCAGTAACCCTTAAAAACACATTTAAAGCAAACTGTCTATTCCTTAAGGCGCCTTTTGCTTTACTTTCAGTCTACTTTATATAGGATGAAATGGCAGCCCTGAAAAATGAAACATAGAGCCACATTTTTAATAAAGTCAAAGAATAAAAGATGTTCAGAACATCCAGCTCTACAATATATGTGAGACCTGGGTACTTAGAACCCACCGACCGGGTCTTTACAGGGACTCGAACCTTGGTCTCTGATCATGTTGGGACCATAAACCCCGAATTTAAATTTTTGACTGTTTAGGACCAGAGACACCTAGATACATCCTTTATACACTCCCCCTGAAAATTTGAGCGGTATCCAACAATCCATTAGGCTCCTACTGGGGATCGGACTTAGGTAACCCTATAACATTTGGGTATATATATGTTATGAGGTGATCTGGAGCTACACTGTTTGCTAATAACTACATGAATTATGCATTTCCTTGAAGCGCTGACCCTTCTGAACAACCTTTATTCTTACACTTATAAAGAAATATGGCTCTAAGACAGGTTATACCTGCCCAAAACACACCACCCCCTCTGTCCTTTATACGGACTTAGCTTTTTCTATGAAAATAATGAAAATAACCAAATCAGAGGGGGTGGGGCTTTTGGGACAAGAATTCTGAGACTCACAGCCACATTTTTAATAAGGTCAAAGAACAAAAGTTGTTTAGAACATCCAGCTCTACAACATATCTGAGGCCTGGGTACTAAGAACCCACCAACCGGGTCCCGGCAGGGGCTCGAACCTTGTTTCTGATCATAGTGGGACCATAAACCCCAAAGTCTATCTTTTTATTATTAATGCCTAGATACACCTAGATAAATCATTTATACACCCTCTCTGAAAATTTGAGCGGTATCTAACAACCCCTTAGGGTCCATCTGGGTATCGGACTGAGGTCACCCCATAACATTTGGATCATTGGAACAAGTTTAAAGTACTTTTCGGCCACATTTCTAAATAGATTGAAGAACAAATGTTGTTCAGAAAGTCAAACTCTACATCATAGGCGAAAACCGGGTTATTCTAACGATATTTTTTTTTTTTTTTTTTTGAGTGTAAGGGGTACCCCTTAGAGTTTTCTTGAAAAAAATCAAAGTTTTTTTAACAGTTTCTTTTGCTTGTATCAAGTTTATATAGGCCCAGTAACACTAAAAAACACTTTTAAAGCAAACAGTCTATTCCTTAAGGCGCCTTTTGCTTTACTTTCAGTCTACTTTATAGTAGGGCTTTTGGGACAAGAATAATGTGACCCACAGCCACATTTTTATTAAAGTCAAAGAATAAAAGTTGTTTAGAACAGTCAGCTCTACAACATATGTGAGGCCTGGGTACTTAGAACCCACCGACCGGGTCTTTACAGGGACTCGAACCTTGGTCTCTGATCATGGTGGGACCATAAACCCCGAATTATATTTTTTGACTGGTTAGGACCAGAGACACCTAGATAAATCATTTATACACTTCCTCTGAAAATTTGAGCGGTATCCAACAATCCCTTAGGCTCCTACTGGGGATCGGACTTAGGTAACCCTATAACATCTGGGCATATATATGTTATGAGGTGATCTGGAGCTACACTGTTTGCAAATACCTACATAAATTATGCATTTCCTTGAAGCGCTGACCCTTCTGAACAACCTTTATTCTTACACTTATAAAGAAATATGGCTCTAAGACAGGTTATACCTGCCCAAAACACACCACCCCCTCTGTCCTTTATACGGATTTAGCTTTTTCTATGAAAATAATGAAAATAACCAAATCAGAGGGGGTGGGGCTTTTGGTACAAGAATTCTGAGACTCACATCCACATTTTTAATAAGGTCCAAGAATAAAAGTTGTTTAGAACATCCCACTCTACAATATATCACAGGCCTTGATTTTTAGAACCCACTAACCGAGTTGAACACGGACTCGAACTTTGGTCTCTAACCCTACCCCTAACCCTAACCCTTACGGCCGTTTTTTTTAAATAGATCCAAGAACAAATGTTGTTCAGAACATCCAGATAAGGCTAACCATGTAGGTTTTAAGCCTCTAGATACTCTCAGAAAAAATACTATATCGCATTTAAATTCCTTCTTTATTTTAATGGGGGACCCACGGGACCGCAACCTAAAATTCAGTACAAAACCCTAAAGTTGGATATAAAAGTTTTGAGCCATATTTTTAATAAAGTCAAAGAACATAATATGTTCAGAACATAGAGCTTAAATGAAACATACAGGTTTAAAGCTCTCAGATACTCTAAAAAAAAATACTATATCACATGAAAATTCCTTCTTTATTCTAATGGGGGACCCACGGACCGTTCCCCTAAAACTCCTAAGTTGGATATAAAAGTTTTGAGCCATATTTTTAATAAAGTCAAAGAACATAATATGTTCAGAACATAGAGCTTAAATGAAACATACAGGTTTAAAGCTCTCAGATATTCTCAAAAAAAATACTATATCGCATGAAGATTCCTTCTTTATTCTAATAGGGGACCCACGGACCGCACCTAAAACTACGAAATTCGATATAAAAGTTTTGAGCCATATTTGAGCTAAAGTGAAGAAATTATATGTTCAGAACATAGAGCTTAAATGATACATACAGGTTTAAAGCTCACAGATACTCTCAAAAAAAATACTATATCACATAAAAATTCCTTCTTTATTCTAATGGGGGACCCTAGGGACCGCAACCTCGGGGGACCCACGGACCGCGGGGGACCCATGGGACCGTTGCTGTCGGGGACCCATGGGACCGGGGGGACCCACGGACCGACGGATTTGGGTCCCCCAACCCTAACCCTAACCCTAACCCTAACCCTAACCCTAACCCTAACCCTAACCCTCTAACCCTAACCCTAACCCTAACCCTAACCCTAACCCTAACCCTAACCCTTATTTCTGACACTTATACTTTCCAAATTGAATCAAAAATGAAAATCAGTGCCAAACATTTGGATCCAGATCACATGCCGCGTTACATGGCGTCTTCTATGGATCTAAACTGTTTCCAAATGTTAGACAAGCGGTACTCATAGTGGAAAAACGTTATTCTTTCCCAATAAACGCGTTTGACGCTTAAACTATATTTTCCATTGCAAACATTTTGGAACCAGATCAGACGCCGGGTAACCCGGCGTCTGATCAGGATCCAAATTGTGTGCCACTCAGATGAAAATAGATGATGACAAAATGTAAAAAAAGTCATTATTTTCTACATTTTGTGTTTTGCGTTTGCGTTTCGTTTGCGTTTAAACGGGAAAGAATTACGTTTTCTCCACTGTAGCATAACAAGGGTAACCTCGTCAATTCCCGGGCAGTGCAAGAGTTAAACCGGTGACCACATGCTCACCACGTGCACCACGCCCGTAAAAAGTATCCGGTAACAGAAGCGGGCATTATATAATGTTGTAAAACCTTGTAGCCCAATCCCCTGCATGTATATTATATGCAATAAATATGTTTAAACTAACTAACAGAAAGTAAAACTGTCCGGTAACAGAAAAAAGTGTCCGGTATCAGACGTAAGAGGACACTTTTTGAATAGCTTTGCGGGGGGTATCTGCGTATAAGACATGTTTAATTAAGTTTTGCATTTAAACTATTGGTACGCAGCTCTTTTTCAAAGAAACACAGAATGTTTAAAAGATAGGTAAATGTTAAATGACTGATTGAATAGATCAATCAATGAATCAAAGCGTCAGTGGTAGAAAGCACGTTTTTGAGCGTCCTGCTATATTCAGTATTGCATTATACCGTAAAACCTCTCCACCACGACCCCAACGAGATAGTTATTCGGTTGCACAGAAGGTATGCGAGAGCTCCAAGCAAGTCGACAGCGCAACAGAAAGCTCCTAAAAGGTACCCTCTGCTTCACTGTCACATCGCTCCAAGCAGTCACCCCTCTAAAACAACCAACAGCTCACACAATATAGCGGTCGTAATAGAGAGATATTACTGTATGTCAAATCACTGCACAACACGTATTTCGCTGTATAATTTTACATTTGTGAGAGCTATCTGAATAGCAAACCAGATAACGGTATAAGGCTTGCACGCTTACATCGGACCTCTGTCGAAAGGAAATACAGAGGTTCAATTTGCGTGAGCGTAATATAAGTATGATAAAGAGGATTAAACATGATACACAGACGAGGATTAAACATGTAACACAGACAAACAGGCAGATACGCAGACAGAATAAACAGTACGTTTACGGTACATATACTATCAAAATTTTCATGTGTAAACTTAATTTTACTCAACAACATAAACTCTGATCCTGCCTTGACCGACAGTCGTACAGTCAGTCTTGTATAAATACGACAGTCAGTTGAAGCAAGATAGCGATCAGTTAAAGCAGGCGGCGGTCAAATGCAAGACAAAAACGATACAGTTAGCTTCAACAGGAGCTATCTGCATTATTTTTGTCCCTCATTCAGCAGACATCCGCACCAGCTACCTATAGCTTTTAATCCTTTTACTGGTTGGCCGCTTATGTATAGTCTTTCAAACAAAACGGGATTTGATTGACGGGTCACGGAGGAAGCGTGCCCAGTTACACTTATCTATGCGGACAAGCGACATACATGTAGTCGCGGCGGTTCGATTTCTCACCGCATGGAGAATAACTGCAAGGTAAGTATATGTGCTGTATGCTTGAAAGTAACAATATTAATGATATGTACACATTTGTAAAAACATACTATATTCCACAACAAACAAATGACTAAGCATTAGCACTTATCCTACTAATAGCTCACATGGATTCTAATAGATGGCCTTTAAAGATTTTGTTTTCTTTACCAAGAAGTCTCTACAAGAGAAATAATGTTGACAGTGTAAACCCTCGTCTGATGGCTCGTTCCAGTGCCCTCTGATTTTGGTGTACACCATCTGCAGGTGATTTTCTACTTGGATCAACTAGAGTTTTAATCCTTAGCCTGCCGGTTTCGGCTTGACTGGGTTTTGTGTTTTTCCAACAGTTTGGATCCAGATCGAACGCCGCGTTACACGGCGTCAGATCTGTATCTAAACATTTTCTAAACGTGTATAGTTCTTATAAACACTTAGGTTATTTTGCAGATTACTGTAGTGAGATTGGTTTACAATATAATTACAAAATTATTCCATTTTCACTGCAAGACGTGCCGCGTGTTATTGAGGGCGTCTTAGATTATCAAGTGCAGTTGGGGTCCACTGTACAGTCGGATTGATTAAGGACATACGATACCAAATGAAATCTCCGATGGATCTCTATGAAAATTTCAGAATAGGTTCTTCAAACATATCTAAGTACAATGGCAAAAAGAAAAATATAGGTTATAATGGTATTTTTTTGTCTATCGGTTTTTGAAATGTATGATGTAGCCATTCTCGGCAAAGAGTCGGCATGCGCCATTTTGCCTTTCTAAAATGATTAAAAGTAATAATTGGCACAAACAAAAATTAAAACAGTTAAAAAGTGATGTGGATGTGAGGTGTGGTTGTATGTGAATGTATGAAAATGTCTACGCGTGTATGAATGTATACAAAATATAACGGTGTATACATAGGGTTGTATAATTGTATTTTCGTGCGTACACATGTATGTGTATGAGGGTGTATAAGCACGCTCATTTACGTATTTTTTTGTTTTCATGTATGCAGGTTTATAACTGGATGCATTCAAGAGTATGTGTGTATATATTTGATACTAAATGTAATTAAACAAAAAGCTGGCTTCCGGCGGGGTTTAATCCCTTCACTATAATGACAAAAGGTGCAATAGCAATAAGAATGGCTTGGAATCTGACCGTACACCGAGTTACTCGGTGTCAGATCAGGATCCAAATCGTTCCGACATTCACGTCTACATTACTGCAGTCGTTGTACCTATTATCTTAAGGTGAGATACATGTATCATACCAGACGAATATGTTTAATATAGAGAACGTCATATCAGTGAAGAGATTAAATTCCCTTGCTTAGGAAACGATATGCTTTAAATAGCTGAGCACCTGTACATAACCCTTCGAATTCTTTTACCATGTTATGGAGAAACTCTCTGTTCTCTCCAATCTTTATACTCCTGTACAATATTTCTATTCATTTCAATGGTTTTCTTTCACTTTTACTCTTGGTTTGCAAAAAGCACACATAGTGGTCATACTAAAACCTCCCCAAACGCCCTATAAATGAGCATCAAAATCTGCACATTTAATGTAAAAGGCTTGCATGACCCATTCAAACGAAAACAGCTATTTCAATGGTTAAAACTGAATAAATATTCTATATGCCTACTACAAGAAATACACTGTGAGGAAATTTCATATGATAAATGGAAAAAAGACTGGGGGGATGAATTGTTTTTAAGCGGTAATAGTTCAAATAGCACAGGGGTGGGCATCCTTATCAACTCTAACTTTTCATATACAATTAAGGAATATAACAACATTCTAGATGGAAGAATGCAGTCATTAAAAATCAATATAAATGATAAAGAGTATGTACTATTAAACGTTTATGCACCAAATAAAACAACAGAACATATAGCATTTCTCAGAAAAATAGAAGACTTAATTATTTCATATGATAGTGACACGCTTATTGTTGGCGGAGATTTTAATATAGTTATAGATAAAGATAAAGATAAAAAGAACGGAAATCCTAATAGCAATAAGAAAAATAGAGAACCCCTCCCCCCTACGATGTCATTTGCACATTTTATTGGCCGAGTTATCCATAATGGTCAGAATCAAGGCCCCAGACAGACTGTTAAATGCACAAAGTGCCTCGAAGACGGCCACAGAAAAGCAGATTGCACAAATGATTGGAAATGCCTGGCATGCCAAAAAACGGGTCATAAAAGAGGAGAGTGCTACGTGTCGGGTAAGGGTGATTCAGATACCCCGCAGAGAACCCCAACAGCACAAGAAGTGACCACGGGAAAAACTAGCTCTGACACAAAACAGGGCTTTGCAAAGGGCAAAAGATCAGACAAGAAGAAGAAAGCTAACGCCGGGCAGGGTGTACTTGATAGTTTCATCCAGAAAATGGGTTCCATCAATGAAACTCCTAACAAGGATAGACAGAAGAATGTAAGCGTCAAGGAACGATCCCCACCTACTCCAGCAGAAACGCTGAATGAACGTTCAAAGAAGGGCAGAGTAGACTCAAGTGAGTCTGAGTCTGATTTAGAGTCAGACTCAGACTCGGAGAAACACAGTGAAGGCTGATCCCCCATTTGTTTTTCAAAACTAACATTAAAAACATGAACTTCGGACTTGATACACGGACATCGATTTTTGAAACGATTCAGGTTTTATGCACATGTGTAATCACATGCAAAAGCGGTATGCTAGGGAATAGCACGCTTATATCGTGAACTATTTGCGACGAGCAGAATACTTCACTTACCATAAGAGTAATATACTACACATAAGAATGAACAATAGACGAGACATTTATGTGGCCTGTATTTCATGCCTTTACATTATATTGTATCTTAAATATAATAACGCGATACTAAACGGTGTAGATCCAGATCATTCGACTTTGAGAAGGGTCGGATTGCCTGGAGCTCCACTGTTACACACATCAATTCATATGTATAATTACATTACTTACACGTTTGGTTAAAAAAAATGGATTTACATTACAGATTGTCTGTTTTCTTTGAAAAGTCTCTGCTTAACAGCGTAGACCCAGATCGCTTGACCTTGAAAATGGTCAGGTTACCTGGAGCTCCACTGTTACACACAGCAATTAATACGCACAAATATATGATTGGTATTGCAAGCCTTTATATGGTGTGGCTTACTGTAAATGATGGTTTGATTCTAAGCAGTTTAGACCCAGATCATTCGACCTCTAGAAAGATTTGGTTACCTGGAGCTCAATTGTTATACACAACATTTGATATGTATAACTGTATGATTTGTATTGCAAATCTCTACTGGGTGTTGCTTATTGTAAATGATTGGTGGATTTGTAACAGTGTAGACCTAGATCATTCGACCTTCAGAAAGGTCGAGCCACCTGGAGCTCCTCTGTTGCACACAACATTAAGTGCGAATAACTATATGATTGTTTTCAAACTCTACATGGTGTTGCTCATTGTAAATAATTGCAAGATCCTCAACAGTATAGACCCAGGTTATTTGACCTTAAGAAAGGTCGAGTCACCTAGAGCTCAACTGTTATATAAAAAACATAGTACGTATAACTATATGATTTGTATTGTAGAGCTTTACATAGTGTTGCTTATTGTATATGATTGTTGGATTCTTGACAGTGTAGACCCAGATCATTCGACCCTGAGAAAGGTCGGGTTACCTGGAGTTCCACTGTTACATACAACAAAAAAGACGTATAACTATATGATTTGTTTTGCAGACCTTTACTTGGTGTTGCATATTGTATATGATTGGTGGATCCTTAACAGTGTAGACCCAGATCATTCGACCTTGAGAAGGGTCGGGTTACCTGGAGCTCAACTGTTATACATAGCGCGTAGTACGTTAAACTGGATGAGTAATACTGCGGACCCTTTTATGGTGTTGCTTATTGTAAATGATTGTTGTATCCTCAGCAGTGTAGTCCCAGATCATTCGACCTTGAGAAAGGTTGGGTCATCTGGAGCTCCACTGTTACATACAACGCATAAGACGTATAACTATATGATTTGTATTGCAACCTTTACATGTTGTTGCTTATTATATATGATTGGTGGATTCTTAACAGTGTAGACCCAGATCATTCGACCTTGAGAAAGGTTGGGTCGTCTGGAGCTCCACTGTTACACACAACGCATAGATGTATAACTATATGATTTGTATTACAAACCTTTACATGGTGTTGCTTATTATATATGATTGGTGGATTCTTAACAGTGTAGACCCAGATCATTCGACCTTGAGAAAGGTTGGGTCATCTGGAGCTCCACTGTTGCACACACGCATAAGACGTATAACTATATGATTTGTATTGCAAAAATTTACATGGTGTTGCTTATTATATATGATTGGTGGATTCTTAACAGTGTAGACCCAGATCATTCGACCTTGAGAAAGGTTGGGTCATCTGGAGCTCCACTGTTACACACAACACATAAGATGTATAACTATATGATTTGTATTACAAACCTTTACATGGTGTTGCTTATTATATATGATTGGTGGATTCTTAACAGTGTAGACCCAGATCATTCGACCTTGAGAAAGGTTGGGTCATCTGGAGCTCCACTGTTACACACACGCATAAGACGTATAACTATATGATTTGTATTGCAAACCTTTACATGGTGTTGCTTATTATATATGATTGGTGGATTCTTAACAGTGTAGACCCGGATCATTTGACCTTGAGAAAAGGTCGAGTAACCCGGAGCTCCTCTGTTACCCACAACATTAAGTGTGTATAACTATATGATTTGTATTGCAGACCTATACATGGTGTTACCTATTGATTGCTCGATTTTCAGCAGTGTAGTCCCAGATCATTCGACCTTGACAAAGGTTGAGTCACCTGGAGCTCCACTGTTACATACAACACACAAGACGTATAACTATATGACTTGTATTGCAGACCTATACATTGTGTGGCTTTTTGTTTATGATTGTTGGATTCTTGACAGTGTAGACCCAGATCATTCGACCCTGAGAAAGGTCGAGTCACCTGGAGTTCCACTGTTGCATACAACAAAAAAGACATATGACTATATGATTTGTTTTGCAGACCTTTACTTGGTGTTGCATATTGTATATGATTGGTGGATTCTAAACAGTGTAGACCCAGATCATTCGACCTTGAAAAAGGTTGAGTAACCTGGAGCTCCTCTGTTACACACAACATTAAGTGCGTATATCTATATGACTTGTATTGCAAACTTTTATTTGGTGTCGCTTATTGTAAATAATTGTTGTATCCTCAGCAGTGTAGACCCAGATCATTCGACCTTGAGAAAGGTTGAGTCATCTGGAGCTCCACTGTTACACACAACGCATAAGACTAATTGCTATACGACCTATACATGGTGTTGCTTGTTGTATATGATTGGTGGATTCTTAACAGTGTAGACCCAGATCATTCGACCTTAACAAAGGTCGCATCACCTGGAGCTCCCCTGTTACACAAAACAAAAATGCGTATATCTATTTGATTTGTATTGCAAACCTTTACATGGAGTTGATTATTGTATATGATTGGTGGATTCTTAACAGTGTAGACCCAGATCATTTGACCTTGAGAAATGTCGAGTCATCTGGAGCTCCTCTGTTACACACAACTTTCAGGGCGTATAATTTTATGATTTGTATTGCAAACCTTTACATTGTGTTGCTTATTGTATATGATTGTTGGATCCTCAGCAGTGTAGACCCAGATCATTTGACCTTGAGAAAGGTCGAGTCACCTGGAGCTCCACTGTTACATACAAAGCATAAGACGTATAAATATTTGATGTGTATTGCAGACCTTAACAGGGTGTTACTCATTGTATATGATTGGTGGATTCTTAACAGTGTAGACCCAGATCATTCGATCTCGATAAAGGTCGAGTCACCTGGATCTCAACTGTTATTCACAAGACATAAGAGGTATAACTATATAATTTGTAATGCAAACTTCTACCGGGTGTTGATTATTGTATATGATTGGTTGATTCTCAGCAGTGTAGACCCAGATCATTCGACCCATATAAAGGTCGAGTCACCTGGAGCTCCGCTGTTACACACAACATTTAGTGTGTATAATTATATTTGGTATTGCTTAGATTCACATGATGCTGCTTATTGTATATGATTGTTGGATTCTTAACAGTGTAGACCCAGATCATTTGACCTTGATAAAGGTCAAGTCACCTGGAACTCCACTGTTTCATACAACACATATTACGTATGACTATATGGTTTGTATTGCAGACCTTTACATGGTGTTGCTTATTGTACATGATTGGTGGATTCATAACAGTGTAGTCCCAGTTCATTCGACCTTGATAAAGGTCGAGTCACCTGGAACTCGACTGTTACACACAAAAATGATTACGGATAATTATATGATTTGTATTGCAAACCTTTACATGGTTTTGCTTTATGACTGTTGGATAATCGGCAGTCTAGACCCAGATCAGTCGACCTTGAGAAAGGTCGAGTCATCCGGAACTCCATTATAACGCAAATAAATAATGCGTATAACTATATGACTATTATTGCAAATATTTTCAGGGTATTGCTCATTGTAAATAATCGGTGGATTCTTAACAGTGTAGACCCAGATCATTCGACCTTGAGAAAGGTCGGGTTACCTGGAGCTCAACTGTTATACACATCAATAAGTGCGTATCACTATATACATATAATTTGTATTACTTGCCTGTTGCTTATTGTAAATAATGGTTGGATTCTTAACAGTGTAGACCCAGATCATTCGACCTTGAACACCTTTACATGGTGTTGCTTACTGTAAATGATTGTCTGATTTTTAAAGGTGTAGACCCAGATCATTCGACTTTTAGAAAGGTCGGGCCATCTGGAGCTCAACGGCTACACACACTAATTACTACGTTTAACGATAGGATAGGGTTTGCATACCTTTACAAGGCGTTGCTTATTTCAAATTATTTTTGGATAATTAATAGCGTGGACCCAGATCATTTGACCTTGAGAAAGGTCGGAATACCTGGAGCCCCGCTGTTGTACAAAGCAAAAAGTATGTATAATTATGAAATAGTTCTATCGAGACTTTGCATGGTGTTATCTATTTTAAACATGTATTGGATTTGTAATAGTGTAGACTCAGATCATTCGACTTTGAGAAAGGTTGAGTTACCTGGAGCTCCACTTATAGTCACAGAAATAAGTATGTATGATCTATCAATCTGCATTACATTTCTCTGCTTGCTGCTTTATGCTGTAGATGAGTATTCATTTTATGTTTTGTTCTTGATAAAATATGATTGAACAAAATTTACACATTATATCTCTCAATGCCCAAGGGTTAAGAGATAAAAGTAAAAGATTGAGACTAAATCAGTGGCTGATACAACAGAAAACAGATATAGCTTTTCTGCAAGAAACTCATTTTTCAAACGATATAATTGATAATGTCGCGAATGATTTTATAGATTGGATTCTTTATCATTCGTTTGGGTCATCAAATAGTAGAGGTGTGTCACTTCTTATTCACAAAGATTTAAATTTAACAGTTACTGATTTAAAACATGATAACGAGGGAAGGTACCTCTTTATGAATGTAGACACTGGTGATAATACTTTATCGATTCTAAATATTTATGCACCAAATGATATAAAATTAAGAAATAATTTTTTAGACAATATCTCTTCAATACTGAAAGAACATTCATTAGGTGTAAAAATAATTGGTGGCGATTTTAATGACGTAAACAGCTTAAGAGACAGAGTATCCTCCTCAAAGAAGCAACAAAAGATAAATCAAGCCTTGACAAAATTGAAAAATAAAAATGATCTTACAGATATTTGGAGATACTTACATGATGATTTAAATCAATTCACTTGGCGACGAAAAAATGGTAGCGAAAAAAGTCGTATAGACTTTTGGTTAATAGACTCCAATATTATTCCGCTGATATTATCTACTGATATCAGACCTGCAGTGATTCATTCAACTGATCATCTTGCAATATCGCTAAAGGTAAAGAAACCATTTAAACGAGGACCAGGTTATTGGAAGCTTAACAATCAACACTTAGATAACGAACATTATTGTAAACTAATAATAGAAATTATATATCAATGTAAAGACTTAAATTTAAATGATTCTCAGAAGTGGGAAATTTGTAAGCATGAAATAAAAGAAGCATCCATCACATACTCAAAACAAAAATCAAGACAAAGGCATAACAGACTACAACATTTAGAAAAACGGTTAAAATCTCTTTTGAGCGATACTAATATAAATGAAGCACTAGTTACTGAAGTAGAGGCTGACATTAAACAGATATATGATGAAAGAACCACTGGAGCACAAATTAGATCCCGTATAAAATTCTTAGAAGACGGCGAGAAAAATACAAAATATTTTTTAAGTCTAGAAAGATCTAGACAAAACAGAAAAACAATCACATCACTTTTAGTAAACGAGCAGCATATAACCAATATTGACGAAATTTTAAAAGCTGAAACAAATTTCTATGAAACTCTTTACACATCAAATGGTAAACAAAATGACAGTAAACATTATATTGAAGGAACGGAATTAGAAACTATATTAACTAGCGAAGAGGCAAACATCTGTGAAGGGCCCATAACACTAGCTGAATGTAAGGATGCATTGAATAAAATGAAACTAAATAAAAGTCCAGGTTTAGATGGACTGACAGTAGAATTCTATATTAAGTTTTGGCCACATTTATCTACAATGATTTTTAACTCTTTTCTACAAAGTCATCAAACTGGAGAATTATCGCGTTCCCAGAAACAATCTGTTCTCTCACTTCTATATAAGAAGGGAGATCCAGAACAGATTGAGAACTGGAGACCAATATCTCTATTGAATATTGATTATAAAATCCTAGCTAGAGTTCTAGCAGAAAGACTCCAAAAAGTACTGCCAAAAATCATCAGTCTAGACCAACAAGGTTATATAAAAATAGGTACATAGGTTATAATATAAGACAAATACAAGATATTATTGATTATACAGAATCTTTGAATATAGAAGGTGCAATGTTATTTCTAGACTTCAAAAAAGCGTTTGATACCATCGAATGGGAATTTATGCATCAAGTATTAAAAAAATTTGGCTTTAAAAATGATTTTATTAATTGGACTAAAATTCTCTATAAAAATATTTGTTCATCAGTTACAAACAACGGATGGATATCAAACTTTTTTAATATCTCACGCGGAATCAGACAAGGATGTCCCTTGTCTGCTTTACTTTTTATAATTGTAGCTGAAATTATGGCAAATAAAATCAAATCATGTGAAGATCTTGAAGGTATTAAAGTGAAAAATAATGATAAAACATACCACTTGAAAATAACACAGTTAGCTGATGCTACAACGCTATTTCTAAAAAATTCTGAAGAAATTCCTACTGCACTAAAAATAATTGAAGAGTTTGGGAAACATTCAGGGTTAAAATTAAACAGAAATAAAACGGAAGGTCTTTTAATCGGCAAACTTAAAACTAATTCTGAATTGATAATAAATAATATTAAATTCAGCCCGATAGTAAAAGCGCTTGGGGTATACTTTGGAAGTGAGAAAACTGCTTGTAGTGAGATTAACTGGCGAGAAAAAATTGAAGCATGTCAAAAATTAATCAATAGTTGGAATCAAAGAAAGCTTACATTTTATGGTAAGATTACTGTTATAAATTCTTTGATTCTGCCGAAACTTGCCTTTCTAATACAAACTCTTCCAATCCCAAATAATGTTTTAAAACAAATAAATTCTATGTGTTTCTCCTTTTTGTGGAGTAATAAAAGTGAAAAAATTAAAAGAAATACCCTAATAGGAAATAAAGATGACGGTGGACTTGAGGCACTAGACATCGAGATTTACTCAAAAACATTAAAACTTAAATGGCTAAAAACTCTTAGTTCAGTTGAAGAAGCAAACTGGAAGGTTATTCCAAAATTCTTTTTAAACCAATACGGAGATAAACTATTATTACTAAAAATGAATATTGACTCCTTTAAATCACTCCCACCTGTAAGATATAACCTACCACTTTTCTATAAAGATATTGTTAATATCTTTATTAACCTGAATAACTCAGGACCAAAACTAATGCCAAAATCACTGTATGATATCAGAACCCAGGTACTATGGGGTAATCAATATATAAAATTCAAAGGTAAATGCTTACTTTTCACTTCATGGATAGACACTCGAATTCTATTTATAAATAATGTCATACATAATAATGGCGAAATTAATGAAAGCTTAATAAACAAACTAAAAAATAGAAGCAATTGGATTTCGGAATTTACCAGATTAAAAACAGCAATTCCGAATGCCTGGAAAACCATTTTGAAATCTGACCAATCCATTAAAACACAAGTTAATATTAACAGAAACTCAGTTTTCGGTAAAAATTTTAACATCACTAAATTAAATAACAAGGATATAAAGAGAAAATTTGTTGCAACAAAATTTGAAACTCCGTACATACACAAATTCTGGGAGGAAAACATGAATCGAAAAGTTCAGTGGCATGAAGTCTACCACACAATGAATAATGTTTATATAGACAACAGAATAAAAGAGCTTAAATTTAAACTTATCCATAAAATAGTTGCAACTAATGAAAACCTTTTTACTTGGAAACTAATCCAAACGCCATTCTGCAAGCATTGTAATGAAATTGAAACATTTGAACATTTTTTCATCTCTTGTCCTTATTTAAATATATTTTGGATCAAGATACATAATCTACTTTCAAAAATAGGCATAAATAAAAAGATTAGCATGTATGAACTCATAGTCGGATACAAAATACATTATAAAGCCTACCAAGAAGTAAATATCATCATAGGAAACAGTATGTACTCCATCTACAAAAGTTACATGAAAAGTGAAAGAAGAACAAATAAAGTGAATACGATAAACATTCTTTACTTTGATTTATTAACATTAGAAAAATATTACTTTGAGAAGAAATTGAAATACCCAATAATACAAAAGTTTAACAAAGCATTGAAAAATCAGATTTAATCTCTTGCAGTATATACGTATGCATGTTGATTTTGTATAAACATACATGCTTAGTATATGTTTCCTTTGCATATGTTATGTTTTTATGATTGTTATTTAATGTAAATAAACTGACTATCTGTAGATAGTTCAAAAAAAAAAAATAAAAAAAAATAGAGAAATACTAAATGATATAATACAAAATAACGATGTCAATGATATATGGAGAATTTTAAATCCAGAAACAGAACATTATACCTGGCACTCTAACAATAAGCCAACAATATTTTGCAGACTTGACTTTTTCCTTATTTCATCAAATATAGTAAATTCAATAACACAATGTAAAATTACAACTGGTTTACGATCAGGTCATTCGTTAGTATATTTTAATATAATAGTGGATAATCAACCTCGAGGGCCAGGATATTTTAAATTAAACAATAGTGTTATCTTAGAAAAAGACTACCAGGAAAAGATAAAACGTTCAATTCAAGATATTGTAGACTTTAATAAAGAAGCAAATCCTAATACATTGTGGGAAATAATAAAAGGAACAATAAGAAATGAAACCATTATGTACACTTCCATGAAAAAAAGAAAACGGTAAAAAAAGAAATGAATATAAAAAATGATATTGATGATTTAGAGAAACAATTATCAAATAATATAAACAATGAAACCATCTTAAATAAAATCAAAGAAAATAAATCGGAATTAGATGACATTACTAAAGAGTGTACTAAAGGAATCTTACTTAGGGCAAAAGCAGAATGGATTGAAGGTGCAGAAAAAAATACAAAGTACTTTAGCAATTTAGAAAAGAAAAGATCTGAAAATAAAACTATAAAACGTATAGCAAATAATTCTAGAGAAATAACCAAACCAAAAGAAATTTTAGAAGAAACTAAACATTTTTATGAAAGACTATACAGTAAAGTCACTACATTACAGAACGAGGATATATTTTCAAATAAAAAGTGTCAAGCAGTTTTAAACGAAATTGAGAAAACATCATGTGAAGGTTTAATTTCTGAAACAGAATGTTCAAATGCTTTAAAAGGAATGAATAATGGCAAAAGTCCAGGGTCGGATGGAATAACTGTTGAATTTTATAAAATATTTTGGAATACAATAAAAACTTATTATATAAATTCTATCAACTACTCTTATCAAAACAATAATCTAACAACAATGCAAAAACAAGGTATTATTACCCTTCTACCAAAAAAGGACAAAGATTTAACATCACTGGGTAATTGGAGACCAATTACTTTACTCAACAATGATTACAAAATTGCAACAAAAACACTAGCGAATAGAATGAAAAAGGTTTTACATAATGTTATCAACAATAATCAAACAGGGTTTTTAAAAGGAAGGTATATTGGTGAAAACATACGAACAATTTTTGAAGTAATAGAGTATTTAAATGATGAAGATAAACCAGGGCTTATATTCTTTGCAGATTTCGAAAAGGCATTCGATAGTGTAGATCATAACTTTATCTTTAAAACTCTTGCACATTTTAACTTTGGTGTTTCTTTTATTAACTGGATAAGACTGTTCTACCATGATGCACAAAGCTGTGTGGTTAATAATGGCTATATGTCCGAGTTCTTTGACATACAAAGAGGAGTACGACAGGGATGCCCACTATCACCGTATTTGTTTATATTAGCAATAGAAATTTTATATATGTTTGTTAAAGCAGATAATGATATACAAGGCATAGATATGTATAATAGAGAAATGAAATATACAGCTTTTGCGGATGATGCAACCTTTATGATGGATGGGTCTTTTAAAACTTTTGCAGCCTTAATAAAGCAACTAAATAATTTTAGCAAAATATCTGGTCTTAAATTGAATAATAAAAAATCTGTCATTTTAAGATGTGGCTCATTAAAAAACTCAGCTGAAATGTATAACACAAAAGATGAATTTACATGGACATCAGAAAGATCTAATACATTAGGAATTGTTTTTTCAAACAACAGAAACCAATATCAGGAATTGAATTGAAAACCAAAAATAAAAGAATTCTCAAATTGCTTAAAAAATTGGAAGAAACATAATTTGTCAATTATAGGCAAAATAACAGTAATAAAAACATTTGCTCTCCCAAAACTGATATATCCACTAACAGTTCTAGAAAGTCCAACACCAGAACTAATAAATGTAATAAATTCAATTATCTACGATTATCTATGGGATGGAAAACCAGACAAAATAAGTCGAAAAACAATCATACAAGATTACGAAAACGGAGGACTGAAATTGATTGATTTAAACATATTCATAAAAGCAATTAAAGCAGGATGGGTGAAGAGATTGACAAATAATGAAAATGATGGCGATTGGAAACACATATATATTAATAAATTAGCCAAAATAGGAGGGAAATTATTTTTTGAATGCAATATAAACGACAAAGACTCTACAAAAAATCAATACAACTCTCTGCCAATATTTCTAAAAGACATAATACAGGCATGGTCAAACATAAATTTCGAAAGCAAACCTGAAGAAATAAATAAACAAATATTATGGAACAACTCATTTATAAAAAACAAAACTAAGACGCTATTTTATAATGAATGGTATTCAAAAGGTATCAAATACATTGAACACGTTTTCGACAACAGACTCAAAACGTTCTATACATTTCAATTTGTAAAAACCAAGTACCTCCTTAAAAACTCAGACTTCCTTAAATACTATATTTTACTGGAAAGCATACCAAAACTATGGAAACAAAAAATGAAAACAGGCAACATAGCTGATAAGAATATACGAGAAGACTTATTGCAACAAGTCCAACAATCTAATAGTACCAATAAATTACTGTACAATAAACAACTGAAAGAATTACATAACAATACCATAATAAAACCTTATATTAAATGGGAAAAGGAAAACACAGATATCAACTGGAAGGATGTACACATAGTACCCTTCAAATCCTTAATCGATACCAAAATGCGAGCTTTCCAATACAAATACATAATGCGAATTATACCAAACAACCAATTTTTGTATAAATGCAAAATAGAAAATTCGAGCTTGTGTGACTTTTGTGCCATGCACATAGAATCAAACAAACACCTATTCTGGGAATGTCAATATTCCAGAGCACTGTGGACAAGTTTAGAAATATATTTAAACGAAAAACAAGTTAATTTAAATCTAAATTATATTTTAATATCACTTGGATATACGGAGTGGAGTAGTTTTTCATCTTTGATGGGTTAGGGTTATGCGAAATATTTCATTTACAAAAATAAATATGAAAATACAATTCCCTTATTTGTTAATTTTATAAAATATCTGAAACAGGTTGAAAACATAGAGCGAACGATAGCAACGGCAAAAAGTAAAGTTGAACAGCATAACGGCAAGTGGGACAAATTACAGTTGAACCTATAACATGTAATAAAAGTTTGCAAACACATGGAGTAAAACACTCTTCTTCTTCATTTTTTTTCCTACTCTCTTCCGCAACTTTTTCTCTTCTCACTTTACATAAATTATTCCTTGCTATACATAAATAGACAGAAAATATACTTGTTAATAAACTAATATATGCTGTATTATGGTAATATTTCATTGTGTGTCTTATATTCGTCTGTATATGTATATTGAGAAATAAAACATTACATAATAAAAAAAAAAGTGATGCTCACTGAAAGTATGATGCAAAGAGTATGGTTTGTTGCCCGATATATATGCATTTTTCTAAATTGTTTTCGGCTCCAATTCAATGAAACCACTAACTCAATCAAAATCTGCCCGAAATAAATTGATGAAACTTCTCACAATAAAAGCTATAGGTGTGAATAATAAGACAATGGTAAAAAAAGCATAAGTTATAAGGCTTCTTTTGAAACTATAGGCACTTTCATACATATACCAATGGCCTAAATAAGCCGACGGCTTTTTCTATGTGATCACGGGTTCACGCTCATATTCAATTTGATTGAAGTTTTGGGTTATTAACTACGCCTTATTAGATAAAGCATTTAACAAGATTCACGTTCTTTCATTTATCAAGTACACTTTCATGCACGTCTTTATTACGCGATTTATGGAGATTGTTTGAAACCGAAAGTATCTACGGGAGGTGACCGATATGCATGATTTCGTTGAGTAACGATGCTTGAGTTATCGCACCTCGTTTAAAGCCACTAGGTGTCTCACGAATTGCTGGTGTATACCTTTAAGGAAAAAAGAGACTATTCTGGCAAGGAATTATAACTTAGCCTGCAGTGTGCAAGTATCCCTAAGACGTGCCGCGTATATAGAGGGCGTCTTAGATTGCAGTGTGCAGTTGGGTTTGCAAGTGCAGACTTACATTGAATATTGACTATTTTTGTAGAGTTATAATTTGTCTTTGTAATGTAAGTACCCCTAAGACGTGCCAGGTATATAGAGGGCGTCTTAGATTACAGTGTGCAGTTGGGCTCGCATTACAGACGTATTTGCGCTAACTTTCTCATAGATACAGATTATGTTCGGTAGGAGTGGTAAGTATTATACAGTTGTACAGGTAATAAATGGCTTTTGGGTAAATATCTCTCTCTTCTTTCTCTCTTCTATTCTCTCTCTTTCTATCTCTCTCTCGCTACCTATCTCTCTCTCTATCTTACACTTTCTTTCTCTAATTCTTGATAATTTATTGATGTAATTTTATTATAATTTTTATGAACTCATCAATGTACAACAACTATCTTCACAGTTCGAATCACAGGGAGCCAGAACGTAGGGGGTATATGTGGCCTTAAATGACAAAAAAACAAATAAATTATATGAGTATATATATCATAGACAAGGGGTCGAACTGTCAACAGGGCCATTTCACTACCTCCCATGATAAACACGTCATATTTTCTACACATTTTGATCAATTCAACTAGACTCAACAGTTTCAAGTACCTAAATAGTCACACTAATGATAACCATTACTTTTATCCTGCAATTGTACTTGGTCTCGAAAAAAAAAGCAAAATCCGAGCGGAACGATGCCCAATTTGCGAGGTTGGCAGAACTGGTGCAACCCTCATTTTCAAGACTGAACAGCAACATAACGCCATGCAGGGGAGAAACGGGCGCATGCAATCAATAAACGAACATATTACATGCAACTTACCCGCATAAACCGTCGCCCTCGGGTCCTCGAGTCCACCAATTTCGCTCACTTTCTGTTTCAACATCCAAAATATTAACAGCTGACCTCCATATTCAATAACATTACTCGTTTGTAAGCTGTCATTTCATTGGGTCAGTCGATACCAAGAGCCAATGAAATGACGTGGTCGCATCTGCGGTCATGTGATTTTATATGGCGGTCAGCTCTAGATTATTTGAGTGTAGGCTACACTGTACTTCATTTTATTGACGGATACCGTGGGAATTTTGTCCATTTCCTTCACGGTCAGCACGTGCAGATTTGAACTTTTAGTAAATAATAACACTGGCAGACAATAAGTACAATGTTGCCCTGCTCAGCTGGACAAATATATAAAGACACATAGATTGTCATATATTTTGTCAGATGCAAACAATGCAGATCTAGACCAGATAACTCACACATGATCAATGTCTGACGTTATGCAAACATATTGCAAAACACAATCAGCACTATAATACCCTCTCTCAGGCTTTCAGTAAAAAGCTAGACTAGATGCAGTAAAGAATCAGAAGTCAATGAGTTATCAGCCAACACATAACATTAATAATTATATTGTTAGTTACTATTCATTCCGTTTAACATTTGCAAAACTGATAAACTTACATAGATCCGTAAGTCTTGTTTTACTGTCTCACAAAAGTAATTCGACAAACTTGTGCATATTTGGTCTAACTCTATAGTAGGGTTTTATGTACATGTACTTTACTCTTAACTCTTCAAACGCCTGACACTTAATGATAAAATAATACTCGTCTTCAACATCGTATACATTGCACAGCTGACATATTCTTAAGTTCCGGTCTAATCTATCTCTACCGTATCTACCAGTCTGAATACGTAATCTGTGCGCCGATATGCGAATTCGTGTAAGGCATTGTCTTAAGCGTTTTGAGGAGATAACATTGAGGTAATTCGCATAGCAAACGCTGGGTTTAATATGTATATATAAAGTACTGAGAACTCTATTTGTCTCTACATCAGAATACCATTTTTGACAAAACTGTCAATTACACGTTGTTTAAAAAGCAAAACGAACGATTTAAAAATTAATGTTCCATGGATTAGTCCAAATATGTGAAAATCCGTAATCATCTAACAAAGAGCTTACCCGCTTTACCCAGTTATCTTTCCCCTTTACACATTGTTCATGAGCATAACGATATACACTTTGTAGAATAATGTTATCCGAGTTCAATAACTGAAACCAAAATTTAATTATTTGCACATACCTATTCACGTAAAGCGGGTAACGACCTAACTCGCCATAGACACCATCATTGCAAGAACTTTGTCTTACATAGACATAGACATAGACATAGTTTATTCGTAACTTATATATTAAGTATCTCGTTACATATTCCATCATTTATACATCATATTCAACAGGTCTATCACTTAACCCATTCATTCCTTGTGACGCATATATATGGGTCATTTACCATTTTGTATTGTGGAAAATACGCTTGTCTTATGCAATCAATGTAGACCCTGATCGGAATACTCCTTATAGGTGTATCCCGATCCGGATCTGCACTCTATGGCTTTTTGATATACATTGTACATACTTAAAACAACCTTTGCTGTTAACCATTTTAGTATCATGGGTGAATAAGTTAACCATTTTATCGAAAGTATCAACTTTTCTCGAATGAACTATGAGGGAAAGTATTAGGAGAATGAACACTAGATAAGAAAGTGATGAAAGATCCGTACTTTACTATTCAACCTGTAAGTAATAACATTTATATGCATGGCTGCGGACTTAAGAACAATGTAATTTTTAAACTGTCAATAAGATATCATTGCGCCTAGAAATCGCAAAACTTATAAATTTACATAAGTTAATAAGCGCTGGCTTATTATCAGTGGTGAGTAATTCAATAAATGTGTGCATACTTGGTCTCAGTCTATAATATTTCTTTATATACTTATCTCTTAAATCTTCAAATGCTTTACAAATAATTATGAAATGATACTTCAATATCATGTACATTACACAACTGGCATATTCTCTGGTTCCGTTCTAATCTATCTTTACCATATCTTCCAGACTGGATACGCAAATTATGAGCAGATATGCGGATTCTCGCTAAACACTGTCTTAAGCGTTTTGAAACAATACTATTAAGATAACTTTTATAACCGAAAGTCGGTTTAATATGAATATAAAATGTATTGAGAACATTACTCGACTCAACATCAGAAAACCATTTTTGATCAAAGTTATCAATTGCTCGTTGTTTAAACAAAACAATAAAAGGTTTAACATGTACATTCGAAGGTTGTACCCAAATATCTGAAAATCCAAATTCATCAAGCAGTGCCTTTACTCGCTTTACCCATTTGTCTTTACCTTTCAGGTATTGTTCACAAGCATGACGATAAACATTTTTCAAAATAATGTTATCTGTTTGCAATAATTTAAACCAATATTTCAATATTTGAACGTATCTATTTATATACAGCGGGTACCGTCCTAGCTCTCTATAGATTGCGTCGTTACACGAATTATGTCTGACCCTAATATCATCTTGCAAAATTTTAAATGTACTCTCTCTAGGTCTTTAGACTTAAAAAAAACCATACTGGACAAGCGTAGTTTATAATCGACCCAACAAATGCATCAAATAGTTGATATACGTGGACAAATATCACATTTATTAACATTTCTATATAACATATTCATAGCTTTAAGAGCTTTTCCAGTCAAATATTGGTTGTTTAGGGCAAAAGATCCAGTGTAGTTAAAAACTACCCCTAAGTAGTTAAAATCATCTACAACTTCAATAATTTCATTTTTGTAATACCAGCGTTCGTTTGGTTTTACTCGCCCCCATTGCCTTTGTCTTCGAAGTATTGACCTCAAGACCCCATAAATTACAATATTCATTCAACAAGTTTAATCTGTTTTGCAAATCTTGTTGTAAAGAGCCAATTATAACCATATCATCGGCAAACAAAAGAACAATAATACATAACTCAAAAAGGTCATACCCACAATCAGCGCTATCTTGCACATATAATTCAAGATCTTCCAAAAAAATAGCAAACATTGCTGGTGAATTATTTTGGCCCTGTCTTAAACCAACTGATATATTGAAGAAATCTGAAAACGAATTATTGTGTTTAACACATGATTTGACAACCGCATACATTGCTTTAAACAGTAAATGAAATTTACCATCTAATCCCGTTTTGAAGAGTTTAAACCGTAATGCATTCCTGTAAACAGAATCAAGTGCTTTTTTAAAATCTACAAATGCACAAGGTAAACGTAAGTGTTTACTTAAAACAGATTGTATTATATTATGCAAGACAAATAAGGCATCAACTGTGCTGCTTCCTTTCCGGAACCCAAATTGTGAATCAGACAAAAAGTTGTTTTCTTTAAACCACTTTTCGACCCTGTTAGTAAGAACACTTATAAATATTTTCCCGAAATTACTCATCAGCGTTATGCCGCGGTAATTAACAGGATCTTCAGAATCACCCTTCTTGAATAAGGGTATAATAAACCCTTTAGACCAGAGTAGTAGATTTATAGGGGGTTTATGACCGCAAATTTTGGCTATATAGGAAATTTAGGACAAAATCACTGGCTATACAAAGGGAAATTACTACTGCTTAGTCTACCCTAACATCGCTCTACAGTTACGTCCCTTTGCTCTGACTTGGTAATACGATTATAGTCAAGTGCGAAAGTTAAAATCCAATTACTAGCACTGGCAATTTAAAGTAATTTATTATGGCTTTGAAATACAGACATGTTCCACTTTTAAAACAGTTACTTCACATTGCATAGAATTTTAGTAATTTTGTACTCGTCATATTGTAAAGCATACTACATATCAGTTTTTCTTTAACTCTCGCACCTACATGTTCCGTAGTAAATTGTGCTCGTAATTTGTACTAGCCCCACTTAAGCCAGCTTTAGATATAGAAAGTTATCAAAAGAAATACGGGTTAGTTCCACTTGAACTTGTTCTAGATAGAGAAGTTTCACTTATGCCATTCGACATTAGGGTCCGAGAAACATTAGATTAGCCAGGTTGCATTTGGACGCATTCTGCTTTACTTTCTACCTGCTTTTATAAGCGATCACCTTTCTTAAAAACTAGATTCGGGCTATTTGTCAATGGGTTAAACTTTCTATTTCTGTGACAGACCACGGAATGAAACACAAAACAAACCAACAAAAAAAGAGATATTTTTCTTATGAAATTTATTCATTTCCAGGGATGTATTAATAACATGTGGAAACATGTATAAGCAAACATTTGACAAGCGTGAAAATAGACATCAAATAAAAACAGTATACTGATTTTACTATTTCTTCCTCTACTATTAGTTTGAACAGCGGCTTAATCTATATAAACAATCTGGATACTCGTTTGGGAAAAAGAGAAAACTAGCGAATATTCTTATAAAACACTCATCATTTTAATTAGCATCTGTATGATAATGATCTGAATTTTTCGCCAAGTAATGACCAAACGGCAATGTATTCACTCCGTTATTCAAAATAAAAGCGCACAGTCACATCTTCTTTATAACGCAGACAGTAAACTTGTTTTCAACCCGTTGTAATATCGTCATTGAGCTCTGCATAGATGTTTTATTTACTAAACAACCCTTGTACAGCTCGTGACGTAGAGTTTTGTTAATGAGGTTTTACAAATGCCCCTTTGCAGTTTTTCTTTCCTAATTTCACATAAGTACACTGTACATTTTTGGAAGAATTCTATACAGTAAACCTCGCCAAAGCAACTTTTACATGTATACGCTCAGACGTTTTGCTTGTTGATGTTATATTTCGTTGTATCCCTTTTTCACGTACGATGAACAGGAGTATATAGTTTAATAACGATTATCTCGTTTAACCAGCAATGAACACATTAATGAAATCTCTGTCTTTGGAAATGCCATCATTTATTTTTATAGTTTATAACGCAGGTCTCTGTTATTTTGGCTTACAATACAGGATAGCCATGACAACAGGTTGCATTTACAGTTGAAAGTTGAATTCCGCTTAAGCCGGTGCTAGGGGGCGTGAGCACTGTTGCATATTTCAGTATTGCTCATGAACAGACTCAATTAAACCGAGTCTGCAATTTTCAGTATTTGCTTTGTTTTCTGTGATTTCAAAGGATCTCCCCTTATTAAGATTTTTTTAACTGTATTCCTGTACTCAAACGACATCCAGATCAAGGTTTTTGTAGTGATGGCTGACAGGGGTATAACAGCGGGACTTGTTGTGGTGTGGTTGGGATACCATGTCGGTCGCCATTTCCATTGTAGAGAAGGGACTGGTTTTCGTCTGCAGTTATAAAAAGAACATTTGTAAGATGCATCTACAAACTTGTGATTAAGTTGTCACTGAAAAGAAGTTGAATAATCGGCCTTAAATACAGAACTAGACTAAGCTAAAGCTGAAGTCCATGGTACAGCCGTTTTCTGCTCTTGTATTAATCGGTCGCCTGTATCTGAACTGTAAAGAGTGACTTCTTAACGCAAGATGTTTGACTGTATAATTTTGATTAGATGGATTGCCATACATGAGTAAAAAGACGATGGACCGATTGCAATTCAATAAAGTATTTCTCTCGTGATACAAATATTTCAAATAGCCGCATCCAAGATGCGGGGTTCATCTAACTATACACTGTAAAATGTATGTTACCTGAAAATGGATATTTATTATTGTAAAGGGAAATAAACGAAGAAAAACTTACACATTGTTTATCGATGCTTTTACTCTATGTAGCATTGAGATTAGTAATTTCCACATCACTGGATTCATTATCAGTTTCATTTTGATTTTTTTATCATCTTCTTCCACTTCAGGTAGTGTGTAGGATTCCATTATATGTTCTAGTAAATATTTTCGCTTCTTTGCAGCATACTGGACGGCCTCGTCCTTTGAAAAATCTTCCTCTTCTCTTACTCGTTTAGCTATCTGCATAATCTTTGCGTAGTAGGGGTCTCTTTGCAAAGCATACATCTTTCTTAAGAAATCTGTATAACATTGTCTAAACTGTTTAATGTACTGAGGCTTCAGTACTTTAAATGCTTCATCCCTGAGATCTTCCAGCGTGTCATTAGGATTTTTATTGCGATATTCTGTCACTAAATCTTCCATAGCTTCATATGTAAGGTCTATGAAGTATTCCCATATATCGAAACCCCTGTGTTTTTTGTCTTTTGGCTGTTGTCATTAACATCCTCGTCGTCTGTAGTCTCAACGTTTGAATCATTTTCACTTCATCATTGTATTCAACCTCTTCTCCGGGTGTGCTTTCAGAACTTGAATGTTCAGACATGTCTTCACTTTGGATATGATGCAAGTGTCTTTTCAAGTTATCGCTTTGTCCGAATTGTTTATAACAGTAGTCACATGTGTGTACCATGATAGTTGGCTTAAGAATAAGACTTGTCAAGTGTACGTGTCATTTATGTACATGTTCACTCAGAATTTTCCTCCTCCTCCTCCCCTCCTCTAATTGAAAACTGAAGTAAGAGGGAAGCAGGAGACGTGCACACGCAATACATTAATGAGGCATGAGGAGTACTCTGAGAACGGAACAAAGAAGGGACAAAGAAGGGACAATTGGATACAGATCAAATGCAGTGTAACTTTTACTGAATGGACAGCTAAAGAATTTATATTTGGTAGTTATAAGATTGACAAACCTATGAACACTTTGCTGCTGCAAGCCAAATTATTCTTATACTATAATAAAATGAGTAAACAAAGGCCAAATTTGGAAGAATTCAAAAAACAAATAATTACTCGATACCATTCAGAAAAGTATATAGCAGCCAAAAACTTTCAGTTGCACAAGTTTGAAGTGTCATGGGGAAAATATAAAAATTTAACTCAATAATTCTTAAAATATGTCTTAAGCATGGCTCTGACACAATTGCTGCTTGATTATGCATCACTTGTGTCAGACTTGTGCTGAAACCATTTAAATTACTTGACATTATTCCAGTCATCCTCTCTATAGTGACCACTGGGTGAGGAAGTATGGTAGTCGGGACAGATGGCCGCTCGGGGCAGGGTTGAGGTAGGGTCTAAAGCTCATTTAGAGGCTTTCTGCTTTGCTTTCGCTATGCTGTGGGCTGTCTTCTGTCTTTGATACTGCCAACTCATAGCCCTTCTTCAGTGGCCATGCTGGATATATTTTTGTTTTTTCTCGATTCAGAGACCCTCAATTGGTTGATCTTATGTAAAGGTGTTCACTCCTTACCCCAACAACTAGTCATAAGAAACAATATAACCAAGCACTAATATTCAAACTGTTTTGACCTGGTCTTGATTAATCTGGACCTCACTTTTAACTTAAAATTTATTCGTGTCAAGACTTGACCCTTTGCCCAATAGCCTGTTTCTTGAGTTTTAAAGACAGGTCATGTGACAGCTTGAAGTGGGTGGGAGGTAAAGCAGAGTTGCATCTCAGACGCATCCTGCTTTGCTTTCGACTTGCTTTATGCTAGGATATAGAACATGTTTCAAACAGTGCATATTTATAAAGCACAGAGTGGAGCTTTTTGTCTCCACTGGAGCAAATAATAGGGGCATTAGAAGACATATGCATGGAGTGAAGGGTTAAATAGATTGACATATGAGTTATCAGACAAGCATCACCTCTGTCTGCACGATTGGTGTCCTTGATATTCCTTGTTATATTTGTACATATACCTTTGTTATTATCCTTTGTTTTTTTTTTGTTTGTATTATATTACATTTAGCTTCTAGATTTAAAACTGGAAGGAAAACAGTTTTTGCTAGCGCACTTGCCCTTTCCTTTTCTTTTTCAACATATGCAGAAATCTTTATATTGATTTTTTATCTGACCTCCATGCTCATTTTGTACACATGATTCACACTCTGCTTTACTCTCAGCCATATTTGGGATTCTATATACAAGAATATGGGAAATATTTCTTATGAATCTGATACATCTTCACGACTGTAAAGACTTCATTACAACCATTTTCTTTATTCGAAAAATGGGCTGAATGCACAAAATGTGTATCTTATTAGTATCTAGTGTGGAATAGTGGGTTAACAGAGCACCAGATAGGGGTAGTTTTTCAAATACCAAGATCTTTGTTTCTGAATTAAACCCTATGGTGTCATTACTCATTAGAATCGTCTCTTCGAGACGACTCTAATGAGTGATGACACCATGGTGTTTGGTTCTAAAGAGAGTGAGAAAATGTTGGATTTGTTGAAATGACTATCTCTTATCTGGAGCCCTGGTTAAGTCAAATTAATAGTGTGGGCGTTGGAGCTTTTAGATATCAAATTCGACAGAATTATATAATGTAGGTCCACAAACACCTATACCTTAAAATTCTTTTTATAGTGTCACTCTTGTTCTATTGATACTTTAATACGAAATGTCATTAATGGAAAAGTTTGATGATTTGAAATGCCTTTGGCATAGCAAATAACTCTTGCATTAACACCATTGGTTACTCCCCCTCTCTGCACTTTACTTTCCGTCAGATAACTTGTGATATAATGATTCTTTAGATTTTGGCTATAACTGTTTTTCAACTGATACTTGCTGGCAGAGAGCACATGTGTTCAAAGTAACACACATCTGGTTAATATTTCTACTAGAAGAATTGTTATGTTATTCAAAACTTGTATTTCTTTCCTATAAAAAAAATATTAAGAAAAACAAAACCAAACAGGAGATTGTACTTAAAAAGAGCTTTGGAGGTCAGATAAACCTTTTGTCAACTTGAATATTTACTTTTAATCTTTTTAACAGGCAAGTCTATTCTAAGTAAACTTCAAAATTCTAAAAACCCCATTTTAACTAAGTTTTGTATCTATTGTTTGTGTCGACCCTTTTGGTGACAATGTAGACAGGCAGTGCAGTCCCAGAACATGAGTGCACAGCTCATAGAGGTGGTAGTTGGCTCTGGGCTTTCACTGTTTGTATTTGTTTTTATCAAAAGATAGAGGTAATAAACTGAAAAATATAGTCGTGTTTCATAAAATCTCAAATATTCGAAAACTATTTCCTGGACCAGTATTCAACGCCAAAAAGGGTCGATAAGGTTCAATGTAAAACAAATATATATGACATGCCTTTATGTGAGGTGGGCAGGAGGATGGGTCCCCGACCTTCCCTCACCCATGACGGGGACACAATAAATGGGCTGCTTGACAGCCGAAAATGAAAAAAAAAGAAGGGACTGAGGTGCAACAGTTTGGATTCAGATCAGATGTCACGTTATACAGCATCTGATCTGGATCCAACTTGTTTAAATTGATTGTCAAATTAATATTTTTTCAGTTTTAAAAGCATAAAAATGATTTCAGTTTTCGCAAATGACATATTTAAATCAAAACGACAATCTAACATGCATTCGACCATAGAGACGAGCATACGCCTGACCTTCATGAATAGTATAACTGTAATTAGTACGTTATGCACACCGTGCAGACCCCGATCAGAGTGTATTTGCATTGGAAGAACGTACTCATTACAGGTAAACTGGTTTTTCCTTATTGTCTCTAGCAATATTCTTCAAATTATGACCCCGACCAAAAATGGCCCGCCTTAGGGCATGTCGTTTTCCAAAATAATTCATTCAAAATTCTTCTTCTCTGAAACCGTAAGGCCAAGTTCATGAGTATTTAACATTTAGCTTTGCCTTATGGTTCTCTTCTTTTCTAAACTGTTAGGTTTAGCTTTCCCTTGTGTTCCTGTATTAAGATTCTTCAAATTAAGATCCCGGTCCAGAAAAAAGGCCTCGCACCATGGCTTTTCAGTTTTACATAGCCTTATCTTATTCTCTGAAACCGTAAGACCTATATGGTTTTTACATATAACAGTCTACATAAATGTAATGACAAACTTCAATATGCAATCGGTAAAACGCAACATTTCTCCATGAGAGCGATATAGGCATATCATTTGTTGTTCTTGCATTAGAACTACCTACTAAATTGCGATTCTATATTTTACGACACCTAGGATGGCTGTACAAAAAACACAACAAAGCAATATTTTTTTATATAATCTAATTGTAATGCTGTTTCCGGCACTGTTTGTTTATAGAATGAACTACTCGTAAAATCATATTTTAACCCATTACGCCATAAATATACCTTTTAATTTATTCCTCCACTGAAGAAATATTTATGTAGTCTTGAAAATATATTGTAAAAATACTTCCTATATCCTAGCAGATGATAGCTCACATGTATAGCAGCCTAAAGGCACATCATGATTTACTGTCGACTTGCTTTAATCAACCATATGTCTTTAATACTGTAAACAAGCTACGAGTGAAAAGATTAAATATCGCTACAACAATTCAATTAATTAAAAAGAGTCATATACAGTATAACCTCTGTCGATCGACAACTCTCTTGACTGGAAACCTCTGTTATCCGACCCTGCTGTTTGGTCCCGGCAATTTCCCTATTTGTTTTATGTAACCTAACTCTCTCTTGATCGGATCCTCTGTTAACCGTCATCCGACACACCTTGACGGTCCGATGAAGGCAAATTAGAGGGTTTTCACACCTCGTTATCCGACGGTATGCTGACCATACTTGTACATAAAATGTAATTACGAATATGCCGATGTTTTCGTCGAACCCTTGATATGTACATGCATGCTTACTTCCGATTGTATACTTTACACGTTTTATGCCTTTTGTAGTTTAAAGTTATAATGGGAAACAGTGTAGATCCGGACCTGGTGACTCTTAGTTTAATCTGGAACGATCTGATCAGGATATATGCTGTATGCTGCAGTCATACATATTAAATATGTCAGTTGGCATCAAGGAATTCCCCTCGCAGCGAAAAGTTAAGATCATGATCATATAGATGCTAATTAAAATGATTGGTTTTTTTTATAAGAATGTTCACTAGTTTTCTCTTTTCTCCAAGCGAGTAACCAGATTGTTTATATAGATGAAGCCGCTGTTCAAGCTAATTGTAGAGGAAGAAATAGTAAAATCAGTATACTGTTTTTATTTGATGTCTATTTTCACGCTTTTTAAATGTTTGCTTATACACGTACATGTTGCCTTATGTTATTAATACATCCCTAGAAATTAATAAATTTCAAAAGAATTTTTTTTTTTTTTTTTATTGTTGTGTGTTTCATTCCGTGGTCTGTCACAGAAATAGAAAGTTTAACCCATTGACAAATAGCCCGAATCTAGTTTCTAAGAAAGGTGATTACTTAAAGCAGGTTGAAAGTAAAGCAAAATGCGTCCGAAGGCGACCTGGCTAATCTAATGTTTCTCGGACTCAAATGTCAAATGGCATAAGTGAAACGTCTCTATCTAGAACAAGTTCAAGTGGAACTAACCCGTATTTCTTTTGATAACTTTCTATATCTGAAGCTGACTTAAGTGGGGCTAGTACAAATTACGAGCACAATTTACTACGGAGCATGTAGGTGCGAGAGTAAAAGACAAACTGATATGTAGTAAGCTTTACAATATGACGAGTACAAAATTACTAAAAGTCCATGCAATGTGAAGTAACTGTTTTAAAAGTGGAACATGTCTGTATTTCAAATCTATAATAAATTACTTTAAATTGCCAGTCGCAGTAATTGGATTTTAATTTTCGCACTTGACTATTATCGCATTAACAAGTCAGAGCAAAGGGACGTAACTGTAGAGCGATGTTAGGGTAGACTAAGCAGTAGTTATTTCCCTTTGTATAGCCAGTGATGTCATATATAGCAAAAATTTGCGGTCTTAACCCCCCTATAAATCTACTACTGACCAGAATTCCGGAAAGTAACCAGCATCAAATATTTTATTAAAAATATCGGTCAAATGACCTACAAGTATATCTAATGATTCTATAAAATATTTATTTATCAAATTGTCAGTAGGCGAAGACGCTTCTTTAGCTTTTAACCCCTTTATTGCCTTCTCAACTTCATTTTGGGTGATTGGAGTATTTAACTCAGCAAACGTAGGGTCATTTATGTTAAAATCATTATTTTCGTTGAAGGTTTCTAATTCTTCAATAACTGTAGTTCTGATCTCTTCAAATATTTCTGAGAAATGATTTTTAAAGTCATTTATATCAATATTCGGAGTTGAATGTTTATTTTTCTGTTTAAAGTATTTTCAAAACTCTTTGGGTCTACACCTTTTCATATCCTGTAACTCAGCAGACTGCTTTAGTTTATAAACACATTTTTTCTTACGAATTAGAGACATATACGCTTTCTTTTTATTACAAAGGACACTCCTACTGTCGTGCGATTTCGAACGGTTATACTTATATAAGGCATTTTTATACTCATGCTTAGCCTCCATACAATCACAATCAAACCACTTATCTTCAAAATGACACCATTTTTTTTACTAGGATTAAGGTTCATGTAAAGAGTTTTTTGGTGCATTTTTGAAAGGTGATATTATGGTCATTTATGGAGCAATTTTGCATAATTTCATATCAAAATGTTCGTATTGAAATTTACAGACTTATGAGATAGCTTACAATTTGAATGAAAAACTATGTATCTTGATTTTGAACAATATGTTTGGATTTGCACCAAAATGTGAAGCAAATTTTCTGTACTGAAATTCAACAAATCCTGCCTCTATATTGAAGAATATGCTTTACATGAGGTAGTAGGACCAAAACCCTGACGAAATCCACTCAAATAACAACAGAAGAAGTCATGGAATATTTGACAATTTTCAAGGACAACACTATATCGCCATGGGGGACTACTTATTTTTTTCCAAAGTATGGTGGGCAACACGAGCCTCTGTCAAACATTATTACATGTATAAATATGCAGACTGTATTATTTTTTTTCATCCTTTTTTGTAAATTTGATTAACTAAATTATACCTTGAGAATACATTGAGAATCGTTGTTGGGCTCTCGCGGGAGGATCTGCTTCTTTATAAGCCCACCCTCTTCCTAGAATTCTTCTATAACTGTGTTTTAACACATGTTGCAAGATATATACATGATTATAATGATTTCATTGCGTATCACGATTACACAATTGCTATTCAAATCCCAGGTCACTTTATGTGTCTAAGCTTGCCAACGTGTTCCTTACTTTGCACGTGCGCAGATACAGGTGTTTCACTGTATACAGCGCTACATTGATTACCGCGAAGGCAAGAGAATCTCTCGCCACGGTCCGCTCGCCTCAGGGCACAAAAAGGAGGAGTAACCATGGAGAACGATATGTTTGAGAGAGACATAATGGGTGGTGGCAGCGCTATGGTCTGGGTTGGGAAAATGGGAACTCTGGACATTGACTTGGTTATTATTCAATAAAATACCAACGCTCAGCGTTACATCAATGTTTTAAATAGCACAATGATACGATTCATACAAAATAAAGGAAGGACCTGGCATTTTCAGCTTGACAATACATGTATAAAGCATCACACGGCGCGTATCACCACACACTTTCTTGCTAAAAATACATTAACGTCCTGCCTTGGCCTGTTTTATCCTCGACATGAGCCCAATAGAACACATATCGGATGTATTTGATAACAAGGTCGTGTCAAATTATCAAAATAATTCCATAATGACCTCCAACGTGCATTTTGGTTGGAATGGCAACGTATTTGAAACGTTACGTAAAATCAATGAGGGGACGTATTCTGCAATGCATCCGTAAAATGGAGGGAACAGTGGTTACTAGTGCTTTTTTTAACATCACTTTAAATGCGCATCAAGTAAATGTTTGTTTCCAGATGCTGTGTGGTCATTCTAATTATTAAGAATATTCCATTTCGACCCCTCTCAACTGAATTATTCATTAAACAGTATGCAATATTTGATTCTAATCCAATGAGGTACACAGACACATGAATATGACATTGAAGCTTCGATTACAAAAATAATTCATCCGGCATACAAATGTATCAACAAAATTTATTATTTTTAATTCTATATAAACTGAAGTGAGATCCGGTTGTTTATAACTCTCTGTGAAAAATGTTGTAAACTTAATGATGTTTTTTTAATTTGAAAAATATTTTTAAGGTAAAATTTTTCTATATGTATATCCTCCATTTCTTAAAATAATTTTCAACATTGTATCATGTCACCACGGCTTCGTCAATGACCAAGCAATTTTTGAAAACCAATCTTTCGGTACATGTAAGGTTGACAATCCAGGAGACGCTTTTTTGGCAGGTTTACATAATTTTTCAACACTTCTTTTAAGAATAGATACCATAATACATGATAATAGTGTTTCCATATTGACCTGACGAGTGCTTTGTACAAAATTATGAAATAGCTTTTCGCAATGTAATCATACATTCTGATTATTTAGGATAATACACTGTTGGATTTGTTATCTTTTTCAGCTATATGACTACTTACTTTTTAGTCCTGTTAAAATATTACCCCTAAATCCCCATTTTCACTAACAGACTCAATGTCCGCAAAGTTCAAAGTATACTGGTAATATTGGTTGTCTCTTCCAAAGTGTATGGTTCTGTAATTTTTCACATTAAAACTCAACAGCCACTTTGACTATGTTTAAGGTTTCTAAGTCGTGCTGGATAATATCAATTTTAATGTCTTTGTTGTATAGTTTGGTACCATAAGCGAATAATTTCACAATACTACGTATAACTTCAGGGGGAGGGGTAATCTATTATAAACATATGAATACTATGGGTCCCAGGACACTTCCCTGGGGTACCCCATTTAAAATGTCTTTCCACGAAGCAGACCAGGGTCCTTTCCCAGATACATATTGCCTACGTCCAGTAAAAAAGTTACGTTTCCATGACAAAACTGGCCCTCTGATACCAAATACTGATACTTTGCGAGAAAACGTTAATGTACTATGCTCTCAAAAGCTTTGACAAAATCTAAATAAACATTATATTTTCCAAACTTCCATCACCCTGAATGTAGTGTGACTAATAATCTATGAATTCAATTAACTGTAAAACGCAGGATCCCCTAGAGCGAAAACCAAATTGAGCCTTAGATAAACTGATATATAATTGTGTCTGACTAAATGTTAAAATATCTGTGCCCTTATCAGTGTTTCTAAATACTTACAACTACTGAAGTAAGGCTGTCAGTGTGGTAGTAGCATATACCCATGAACAATAACAATATGTTAATGTGTGTGTATGTGTGAAATGCAGAAGCAGAATATACATGAAAAGATAGAAGGACAAAAATAATTGTGTGTCTCTGCCCAACGCAATCATTCTCAAGTGTTCCTACTAGGACCCCATAGAGAGCCAAAGTCGGATCCGTGCAGTATTGTATACATGTACAATGTGTAGATGTACCCCTTGACCGGACTAGAGCTGGAATACATTCACAGCAATATTATAAAGCTTTATATAATAAAGATCGCAATGCAAAGTGAAATATTAATCAACATTACAATAGCCGGAAAGATGTGGAATACTTGAAAGGGTGGAAAAAGGTGATTTAAAGGGACAAACTCTTGATTTTCCTGAAACAAAGGTCAGCTGTACAAGGACAGAATTACTTTCGCGGCAAGTAGTCCGCTGAAGAAGTGTGACATACGGAGGAATTTATGATCGAAAGTAATGTGCAATGCGCTTATTTTATTGAGTATGTATCCAACATTAATAATGTACTGAAATAAAAGTTGAAAATATGGATATTACAAAAACGAGAAAATGCGGATTAATCAACGTGTTGGATAAACGACAGCTTTCAGTGATATTGCTATGATTGAACGGATATATTGTCTAAATGCAGTGAATCGGGTGAGTGACATTCCGTCAATCATATTGTCTGTTCTTTTCTCTGTCCGCACGTATATAACAATCGCCAGTCGGTGTTTGTAGAATTGGAGTAGCTGGACTTTAAATGTTGGCAAACTTCTAAACTAAAAATTTGTAAAATGCAAATGGCCGCCCTTGAATCAAGCAAGGGGTATTTGAAAGGCCAATTACAGGGAGTTTTCCTGACTTTTGTAAGACATTCTGTGTAGGAGTACCCAGTATGTAAGGGGTTCTTTGTATGTATTCTACCAGATTTCCGAAAATACGTGCCATTTAGTGATTTGATATATTCTTCTGAAGAGGTTATTTTCATTCCATGTTCGTTACTTTTTGAGCTTCTGACAACACAAGTACACTTAAATTTATGGCAATTTAGGCGTGCTCCTTTTCATTGACCAATTATTTATACTGTGTGAAAATATTTTTAGCCAATGTGTATAGTTGTTGAGTATTACAACTTTTTAAATTTCAGTATTTTTTCTCGTACAGGGACATTACATGAACCTTAAAACAACTTTTGAACAATGGGTCTGCTACACTACATATCGTATCGGTAAATAGTTGCACCATTGTATTAATACTGTTACTATCATTCGATACTGCATCAGATATAGTACTGTTGAACTCAGGTAATTTACCCAATATACCCCGTCTAAATAATCCCCTGTGTGCACTGTTCCATTTAAAAGATACAAAAGTCTTCTGTTCGTCGATATTACCTGATTTCGATACAGTATTACCTCTGATACTAAACTGAAGCGGTGCTTGATCGCTAAACATATTAACGTCCTGTACACAAAAATCAATAATCATGTGAAAATCGCTCACCCTAGCTAACAAATAGTCTATTGTACTACTATTGGACTGATGACAAAAGTATGTACATCTACCTGTCCCAAAATCAGACCCCAGCCGACCGTTAACTATTCTCAGCGACATAGCTTTACATAAGTCAAGTAGGCGATTACATGGAAACATGGAATGTTTATGCGCCGGGTGTGACTGGCTGCATTTTTCTTAGCTCTCACTGTGTTCATTGTTCAAAGTGGAATTCCTTTATATATACTTCTGAAACTTTACAGTGTTGTAAATTAATATATTTTTAAAAGAATTGTGTGATTAAAAAGTGATTTTATAGTGAGAGTAAAAAGATATTGTGGATTTAATAAATCATATTTGTGTAATATCTAGTACTACTGGACCTATTGGATATTTAATTCAACATGTGTTTGGCCCAAGGCAGAACTGACTGTGAACAAGCGTTACCAAAAGGAATATAACATATACCAGGTTGTATCTTTCTGAGCTCAGGCAATTATAACCTGTTTGTAAACCAGATCCCCTTTTATCATCTAGATTGAGAGAGTTAGGTCTTTATGACTTCGGGCAGTTTGGTTTAGCAAAGTATAGGGGTACAAAAGGGGGTAAATCCAAACTGAAACGCATTTGGGATACAAATGATGGAATTCATCATGAAATTGTAAGAGAATTACAACAGTCAATAGAAGTTGTTTCCAGTACTTTTCAAACAAATAGCAAACTTGAAATCTTGGTTGAACCTCCTAAAACCAAAACACAAAATCTCATTCGTGTAAAGTATGAACAGCCCATGTTCACCAAACCTCAGAAGCAAATTAACGTCTGCAGTTTAAACCCAAGATCAGTAAAAAATAAAGCTTTGGCTAAACATGACTATATAATCTCAAATGATATTGATGTAATGGCGGTCACTGAGACTTGGCTTGGTAGTGCTGCAGATAAACCGTGCTTAGGTGAACTGGTTCCTGACAGCTATAAGATCAAATATGTCCCTCGCTGTAGTGGAGGCCGTGGTGATGGGATGGGCTCATATATAAGGCATCCATTGATATAAAAATTCTTTCCTCTACCAAAGATAATGATTTTTCAACTTTTGAGCACATTGACTGTACTTTAAGCATCAAAGATTTCACAGTGCGTCTAGCAGTCATCTACAGACCCCCTCCATCCACTGCAAACGGTCTAAAAATCTCAGACTTTCTTGACAAGGAATTGCCACTTTTCTTATCGAAATTTTCAACCATTGATAAACAAATCATCATTGTAGGGGATTTAAACCTTCATCTTGATATCACAAACGATAGGAACACTGTCAATTTCGTCAGTACAATGGATTCATTTGGTTTTCAACAACATGTCAAAGAAGCCACTCATGTCGGGGGACACACTCTTGACGTTGTAATTACAAGAGATAACGAAGACTGTGTGTCAAATATCGAAGTCACAGACACTGGACTATCGGACAGTAGTGGCAAAATCTCAAGAGACCATTTATCTGTGTCTTTCAGAGCAAAGGCAGAAAAACCACCGCCCATCAGACAAACTGTTTTTCATTTCGAAGGCTTAGGGACATTAATGTCGATTTATTTAAAAGAGATATCCTTAACTCAAAATCAATGAAAGAAATAATGAAAATGACAGACATTGACGAAATTGTCAGTGTATAGAATAGAATCTTTATTATGCAATAACTCTAACATGAGCCATGAGCATAGCAACAGTAAACACATATCAGATAAAACGGTATGGCAAGATGGCGTTTGGCAGAATACTTTTGGACTACATGTACGTATGTAGTTTTTCAAGAATGAACGAATTTCTCGAGGTTCAAAATATAATTTATTATCGTAATCTCTTTTGGATACACCTATGGCCTTTTGCCGACGGTAAATGTTCATGTATCAAATCATACTTTGCCAGAACACCATATACATATATATCAGTTTCGAAAATAAAGTTTTCATAACACCCGTTTTAACAAGATTTCTGCACAAATATGCTTAACGGGGGCGTTTTTAAATTTCAATTGATATTTATTCGGGTATAATGAATAGTTTTTTAAGTTTTGTATAGCAATGTGTAGCATGTTACTGCACAGTACAGCACAACACGACAAATAACATAATAGAGAAGTGTTTCACAGTACAGCGCAGTAAAATATAGTACACTATATCACCGTATAGTTTAGTACAACAATCAATAGCAACTTAAGCATAGTATATAGTATATAGTACTCTACAGTATCGTACAGTTTAGTGCGTCATTATATAGCACCATATACTATAGTATAACATATTACAGCACATTACTGTATGCTAACATACAGTTAAGTACAATTTAGTTCGGCACAATATAGAACACTACACTACAGAACATCACAGTATAGTAAATTCTAGTATAGTATAGTCCAGTATAATATATAACAGTATAGTATAGTACAGTATAGTACAGCACAACATAGTATATTAAAGCACAGTATAGTATAGTATACCATATTGTAGTACAGTATAGTACAATATAGTATAGTTCAATGTAGTATAGCGCAGCATAGTGAAGCAAAGCACAGTACAGCACAGTACAGTATAGTATATCATAGAATAGCATAGTATAGTACATGTATAGTATAATACAGTATAGTACCTAACACACCACATTACAGTACAGTTTAGTAGTACGTTACAGTATAATCTAGCGCATTATGCTAGTGTGTATCATATGGATAAGACTTATAATTTGTATATAATGATCTGTAATCTCATAATATTTCTGTAGAATGCAAGTTCCCCTAAGACGTGCCGCATATATAGAGGGCGTCTTAGATTTCAGTGTGCAGTTGGGCTTACATGAACAGCTTGTTAGATTATGAAACTATGTAAGCAGAATGTCTGTAAAATGCAAGTACCCCTAAGACGTGCCGCATATATAGAGGGCGTCTTAGATTTCAGTGTGCAGTTGGGCCTACATGTACAGCTTGTTAGACTATGGAACTATGTAAGTACAGTAGAGAGGAAAGTGTAGTATACGACAATATATTTCATAAACATGTAGTACAGATATTAAGGTAGTGTGAGCAATTTCAAAGTTAGCAATGCCTATTACTAAGTACTTCTTACTTAGCACCTGACATCTTTGTAGAGCACACACTTCTATAACTAAATGTATAATATATATGTATAAATTTTATATAACTATGCATTATCGTTCCTCTGAAGTGCTTCTTGTCTTTTAGAAACGCTTTATATGTGAAAATAGCTGAATTTCTAATTATTGTGCAATTTTCGTTCTGTAACAGAACCAAAAACTTAATGAAATATGGATGATTCCATTAATATCTATCAATAAATTCTTTTCTTAAGTCATCGTATCTTTTACATTCAATTACAAAATGGTATTCGTCTTCCAGTACGTTGCAAATTGTGCATTTCCTATGTTCAAATGGAATACTGTTTGGTTTTCTCCACATGCCAGTTTCTACTGCGAGTCTATGAGATGATACTCGGAGTCTTGTTAAAGCAATTCGGTATTTCTTAGTTCTAATCACCTCTAAATGTTTTGATAAATTATGGTCAAAAAGATGTTTGTATAACAGTGCTCTTGTAGAGTTGTTAAAATTGTCTTTTATGTCTTGCATATCAATGTCTTGTATTCTTTGTTTAAGGTGGTTCGACAGCGGGCGGCCCGCATCTCGAGTTCCGGAAATGCCGATGACTTTCACCTGCTCTTTGCGGCACGTGCTTATAGTAGAAACTTTAGATAAAGAAAAGTTTGATCTGCCTCAGTGTCTTCTCTGTTAGCGCAGTTGATACGGTGATAGACTTGCAATCCAAAGGTTCTAGGTTCGATTCCCACTCGCTTCAAAACTTTTTTTTTTAAACAAATTGTCCGATTTTAGTGACTAGTCAATTCATAACGCAGTGATCAAAGGCCAGGCAATGTTTGGTCACGTAATAATGAATAATTTCAGATGCAAGTATAGTCATGTGGCAGCTAAATGTGTGAGGATTTATAGCCTATATGACAGATGGCAGCTTAACACAGGACAAAAGTAATGCTAAAAGATAGATCCTAAAGGAGCTTTTCTGCATTACTTTTGTTATGCATTAAGCAGTCACTTGCCTTTAAAGATCTACAGGCTACCGTATTCAATGGTCCCTTATAACAGGTTTGACTTATGGTATTATTTAGAGCTGACGGCATTTTAAGTTGAACTCAAGGGAGGTTACTCGTTTTGTGTTAACATTTTGTCAGAATTTCAGGAAATCATGTATAAAATGTAAATTCTACTGTAGATTTTCATTAAATTTTTGTGACTAGTAGAATAAAGTTATATCTATCTAATAAGAGTTAAAATGAGTGTGTGTTAAACAGCTAGATTTTTCTAATTTGAGATTTTCAGAATTTGACTTTTTAAAATATTGATATTTCCAGAAAATATGTTATGGCATACTTTTGTTTGCCCAATATCTTATAGTCTATGTTCATTTTACTTGAATGTACAGAAATTGTTGAGTTATAACATTTTATAAATAAAATATTCCTGTTTATTAAAAAAGGAGCTTTTCTCGACAAAAGGTCCTGTCAGAAAAAAACGGCACTGTAACTTTTTTTATTTTAACGATTTTTCACTCTCCATATGGTATATTTCAATTTAATCAAGGTTTCAAAGAATTCTGACACAGAATAAGCTGACCCGCGAACCACCTTAAAAGCTTTTAAAAATAAACCAGTGTTTCCAACACCCTGAGCTAACCACGCATCAAGGTAACCCAATTTGGATAAAGTATTTTTAACTTGTGTAGCCCAGTTTACAACTCTGGGATTTCTGTCAGAGAATATTTTAATACAGTCATATATCTTTTTGTTATATTTTGTTTCAGAGTTTGTACATACTTTCAACCAGTATTTCACTACATTATATAATCGATAGCTTTGAAGATTACATCTTCCTGTTTCACCGTATATAAAATTATTCTGTGTAGACTTTTTAACGCCTAACAAGCGTTTGCAGAAATTCAATTTGGTTCGTTCCGTAGACACCCCTTTATTAAAGCCCCAAACCTCTGACCCGTAGTTAAGTATAGGAAGGATCAGTTTATTGAATAACTCTAAGGTATGCCCAGGCGATAAGTCGGTGTATTTGCATAAATAACTATTCATTTTAAATAGTTGCTTTAAGTGACTGACCTGCTAGCATTTTATCAGTTTCATTGAATGACCCCCCTGAACTAAACATGACCCCTAAATACTTAAACTGCTTCACTATTTCTAGTTCGTTTTTATCATAAATAAATTTTAATGTTTTTGATAGTCTACCCCCTATTTGGAAAAATCATTAATTTTGGTTTTGATGTATTAACCACTAGTTTCCACCTTTTGCAGTACTCTTCTAATGCATTTAATGATTCTTGTAGGCTTTTAGCATCATTTGCAAATATAATGATATCGTCAGCGTATAACAATAGGCACAGTTTAAAAGTTTCAATGTTAATACCCTCTATCCCCTTTGCTAAAAACGTTTCTTCCAAATCATTTAAAAACAAGCTAATAAGAAAGGGAGATAAGCAATCTCCCTGTCGTACTCCTAAATTACAAGAGAAATTATCGCTGACAGCGTTTTGACATTTTACCTTCGACTTAACATTGTTGTATATGGATTTTATTACACTCAGAATATTACCCCTTACTCCGTATTTAATCAGTTTAAACCACAAGTTGTCTCTAACGACAAAATCGAATGCCTTTTTAAAATCTACAAAAGCACAGAACAGTTTTTTACCTTTGTTAAAATAATGATTCATCGTACTATTTAGAATGAAAACATTGTCTATCGTGCTCATTCCCCTCAGAAAACCAGCTTGTGCTTCAATAAAGTTGCCATAAGTTTCTGCCCAAGAGTATAGGCACAATATGTCCTTCACTCCATTTAGTTGGGAAGTATCCATTATCGAGACATGCATTAAATAATTTGTTTAAAGGCAGTATGTAAGCCAAAATCGCACATTTCTTAAACCTGAACATTCAGGCACATACGTAATCTAAATATAAAAAGAAGTAATCAGCTATGTATATGGAGGCAGCATTGCTTACAAACCCATGAATTTAGTGGAAAGAAGTCGATTTTTAAATCGGTTTGTTGACATCCGATCAACGACGGAGAGTTTCCGAGTTCGTCCGGCTTGCCCCGGTAAAATGTTTTCTTCTGACTTGGCAGAGTTATTTTTAGATTGGAACATTCTAAAACTTTTAAAGGGATGAGTATTCCCCACATTCAGACATTGATAGCTATATTTATTGTGCGCAATATACAGTAGAGAATACATTTTTCTTTCCGGTTTAAACGCAAACGCAATTCACTACACTGTGGAAATTTACTTTTAGAAATTTTAACTATTTTTTTTAATCTGAGTAGCAAACAGGTTGGAGCCTGATCAGACGCCGGGTAACGCGGTATCTGATCTGCCTCCAACCTGTTTGCAATGGTAATAATAGTTTTGTTTATAAATGCGTTTAATTTGAAAGAATAAAATATCAGTAAAGTTAGCGCAGAGTTCTCGTGCTGCACGATGATCATACTTATCTCAAGTAGGAATGTGTACGACTATGTATTCGATGTTACCTTCTTTACAGTGGAGAAAATGTTATTATTTCCCAATAAACGCGCTAACGCTAAAACCATGATTTCAATTGCAAACAGTTTGGAGCAGATCAGACGTCGGGTAACCCGGCGTCTGATCAGGCACCAAACTGTTTGCAACTCAGACTAACATGAATGGTCATACTTGTCTAAAGGTTGTGTTTTATGCGTTTTATTGTGATGCGTTTGCGTTTCGTTTCCGTTTAAACGGGTAAGACTAACGTTTTCTTCACTATTACCTATTTACCATTATTAACTATTCTGTTCTAAAGTAACAGAGACAAGACAGAAAAATCGGATCGATCACGTGACTCTTCGGAAGCCTACACGAAGATTTGTTATGTAAACAAAGAGCTTATTTTTCCAACCATCTCGATAAGAAATCGGCACATTTATGTATGGTTCTTAAAGAAAGGGGGGCATGTTTCAGGCACCTGACAACGGATTTCGCTTAGTTTTAATACATAGAAAATGTTCTTATATAAGAAATTGCGCGTTTTAAACATACATTTGGGCGACATTCTGGCTTTAAATATGGCATCAGAGAGTTTGAACCATGAATGAAAAAAAATTATTTAAAAAGAGATCGGGCCCACTGCTCGAATTTGATTTCAACTGTTTAATAGCTTGTGATATCTCTTCCTCAGTTATTTTCTCGTCAAGTTCTTTAAACATAGCCTGTAATTCGCAATCTAGGTGGCGTTCGATAAAATCTATAACATCATCATCAGCTTGGTAAAACTTGTCATCTGGGTTATTTATTGCATTGAAGTAAGCCGAAAAAATATCTGGGCGTATAGTATTTAACGGGCGAGTTGTAGAAGTCTCTTTTAATAACTTCCAGTACAATTTGGCATTTGCAAATCTGGCCTTCATGAGTTTATCAGTATTATCTTTTTTGAACACATATTTTTTATTTCTAATTATCTTCTTAAATTCCGAACGGCATATGCACATATTAACTCGACTTTCCTCTGAATTATTAGCTCTATATCTATTCAAACTTCGATAAAACAAGTCGCTTTTCTCCTTACACTCCGAGTCAAACCATTTATTATTGTTAGCTATTGTATGTGATCGGTTATCGTTATTACTGCTCGTACTACAGCTTAAATTCTTTCCAAAAAGTGGATCACATATTTTATTTATCACTGTTGAAAAATTATCTAAATTCATATCTATATCATTTGCACTGTTTACAGCACCTAATGATTCACACAAAGACTCTAAATTATTTTTATGTCGCCTCCATTTAATAATTGTTTGTAATTATCGACGTTTGCATTGTCCCCTTTTGTACATGTAAGTAATTGTTTCGCATTGTGAATTTTGTTGGTCAAATATATTTGGATCCTCTACAGAAAATGCTGAAAATTCATCCATCAGTGATTGACTGGCAATTACATAATCAATTAAACTTTTTCCTTGAAAACCATTGAAAGTGAATTTCCCAACGCGAGCGTCAGTACCAACGCGCCCATTCATAATGCGCAAGCCGCTTTCTTAACAAAAATTTATTAGTAATCTGCCGTTACTATTTATAGTAACATCCTGGGAGCTCCTAGGTAAGTATGTATCGCTGACGTAATCATCGGGAAATACATGTATCTTGTGATCAGAGGTGTCATAATCTACAAAGTCTGCCAGGTGCCCAACTCTAGAATTAAAATCACCTAAACAAAGAAAAGAGCATCTGCTATTTGTTTCCTCTGAAAAAGACATAATATCATCTAAAAGTCTGTTATACATTGACGTTTCTATGAATTCGGCTCGGCTGCTACCTTCCGGTACTAAATAACACAAGGCCACAAAAATGTCATCAGCTCTATCAAAAAGTTTGCCTGCAAATCTAAGCCACATTATATCGTCATTTACAGTTTTAACTAAGCTTATCGAATCTATAAATTTATTCCTTATGTAACAGCAGATTCCCCCAGAGCTTCGTTTTGCATTTAATGATATGTCAGTTCTATGTAAAGAAAAACTAGTAAACCCCTCTACTGATAAATCGGTTTCCTCACAAGACCAAGTCTCCGTTAGAAAAAAGAAATCCGTTTCACTAAAGTAAGATTTGAAGTCACATATCTCAAGTTTATTTACATTTTTCGTTATTAACCCTTGCACATTCAGTAACCCAAAAGATAAACATTGTCTCTCCCCGTTTGCCTAACTTGAGTGATTGTTTGACTGAGACACGTGTGTACTGTCACTTTGTGTTGGCCCGTTACCATTCGGAAACTTCCGTGAACCGTCGCTTATATTCGGCACCTTGTTCGCTAATGGCGGAAAGTCGCGATCTGATGATATGTCCAAATCGCGTTGAATGATGTACGGTATGGGTTGGACAGGTGTAGAATGGATAACAGGTATCCCAGTCGATGCACGGTTTGCTGCTGCGAAAGCATGCTGTGTATTGGACTGGACACCGATTGACATACTGCTACTATAGTTAGGCGGATTGCGGTTTGACAGTTGACTCTGATCGCAAACAGTGGAGACAGAGTATAAATGAGCATCTTGCTGTTTGTTGTTTCTAAATACCTCTAAACGGTCCATGTTCAACACTGTATGCCAATCAGGAAACGCATCCTTTACCACTGACCCGTTAACCACTAATTTTGCTGGAAAATGGATTGCAACTTTGTCGCTCCTGTTATAGTTTTGCTGTTTTTTGAGAGCCCATAGAGATTTACAGGCTTGGGCGATTTCCTTAGGGTTATCACGGTCGACACCAAATTGGATGCCTGCTAAAGCATAAGCCGTAGACATAGTAGTTTCTGTATCCTTATAGTCACTGAAAGCCACAATAATGGGTCGTTTGGGGATCTGTGCTGTGTTACGGGCTCTGGCCAGTGAGCCAAGTCTATGTATTCTGTGGAAGCCCATGTAATCAAGGTCAAGGTTAAAATGATCGCTCAAAAATTGGCTGAGAGTATCTACTACATTTTCGCCCCTAGAATCAGCCAAACCGTAGAATACGAGATTGTTTCTCACTGAACGGGCCTCAAGATCTATGCTGTGGTAAGCTAATTATTTCAGATATGTAAAATGTTTATTTACTTCTATCGCTGTTTGGGACACTTGCGAGGACATGTTTATCAATTGTTCATTCCTTGACTCGAGATGTTCCAGCTTGTTCAGTATCATAGATAGTTTATCGTCCATAGAAAGGGGTGAATGTGAATTTGCCAATGGACTTACTGTATTGTCAAGCAGAGGATAGTCGGCGGGGCGTTTTGTTGTCTGGTTGTTTTGTTTGCTTTCGTTGAGTGTCGATGCCAATACCTTGTCGTACCCCACCCCCTCGAATGGGCTGAATCTATTCGAAAAGCTTCCTAAAGGCGTATTTATGAGGTTTCCACTACATGTACTCGCTTGCATGGCGGTATACTGTCCACTGATGAGGAGCAACACTACACCAACACTAGTCCTCTGTATAGTTTTAAAACTTACTATTTTTTCTCTTTATTTCGACCGCTAAAATTTAAACTGCAATCTTACCACACGCATGCGCAAATCTGTCTTTCAGAGCAAAGGCAGAAAAACCACCGCCCATCAGAAAAACTGTTTCATTTCGAAGGCTTAGGGACATTAATGTCGATTTATTTAAAAGAGATATCCTTAACTCAGAATCAATGAAAGAAATTCTGAAAATGACAGATATTGACGAAATTGTCAGTGTATACACACATGAATTTAAAGCTCTGGCCAATAAGCATGCACCATTGTGCACTAAGACCATAACTCTCAGGCCATCATGTCCATGGTACACCCAGGAACTTCACGATGCTAAACACTTAAAGCGTAAGCTGGAACGAAAGTGGAAATTATCCAAACTCGCAATTGATCATCAACTGTATCGAGACCAGTGTGCTAAAGTAAATGAATTGTTAGCAAAGTCAAAGATTTATTTTTACACAGAAAAAGTAGAACCCTGTCAACGGGACTCGAAGAGTCTTTTTAAAGCCACTAAGCATCTCCTGGGTGCAAACAGTGAAATTGCACTGCCGAAAAATGTGTCCTCAAAACAACTTGCGCATGATTTCAGCGACTTTTTCATTGAAAAATTGGACAAAATACGAACAGGCATTGCCTCTGAATCAACGGCATGCACCCCAGTCATCACAGAAACGTTGCATTCAATGAGCTCTTTAGAAAGTTTTGACACTGCTACAGCAGCAGAAATCGGAGAGATTGTCAAGGCATCTCCATGTAAGTCCTGTGAACTCGTCCCAATACCTACATGGCTCTTAAAGTTATGCCTTAGCGAGCTCCTACCGTTGTTAATAAAAATTGGTAACTCTTCGCTGGAGTCTGGGTATGTTCCAAAAGAATTCAAAAAGTCACATGTAAGACCTCTTTTGAAGAAACCTGATCTCGATACAAATGATCTTAAGAACTACAGGCCTGTATCAAATTTGCCATTTCTCTCCAAAGTATTAGAAAAAGTTGTAGACAGACGCATTGAGTCCCATTTGGCCACAAACAATCTGCATGAACAACATCAGTCAGCATATCGTAAGCATCACTCTACAGAAACTGCTCTTGTTAAAGTTCAAAATGACATCTTGCAATATCTTGATAAGAATGAAATCACAATTCTGGTATGCTTGACTTATCAGCCGCATTCGACACAATTGATCACGAAACATTACTCAATGGCCTTGAAAAAGACTTCAAAATCATTGGAAACCCACTAAAGTGGATGACCTCATACCTGAATGACCGTTACCAAACAGCCACAGTAGATGGAGAATAATCGCCCAGTTCAAATGAAATATAGTGTGCCACAGGGTTTAGTCTTGGGACCCAAAAACTACATCTTGTACAAAAAACCTGTCGGCTCAATTTGCAGAAATCATGATCTGGATCATCATTTCTATCCAGATGGTTCACAGTTATACTTGTCATTTAAGCCTAAACACACATCTAGTCAACAAGAAGCCCTTTCAAAAGTCGAAGGATGTCTAAAAGACATAGTCTCATGGATGCACCAGAGTATGTTGAAGCTGAACACTGACAAAACTAAGGTTATACTGTTCCACTCAAAAAAGGTTAACGTTCCCGGAGATTTCCATGTTCAAGTGGGAAACTCTAAAATCAAACCGTCATTATGTGTGAACAACCTTGGTGCCAGATTTGATTCCCAAATGGATATGACACAGCACATCAACGCTGTGTGCAGGTCTAGCTACGCACAGCTGCGGCAAATAGGTCATATTAGACAGTACCTTTCTCCAGAAGCTACAAAGACTTTGGTCAATTCTCTGGTCACATCAAAATTTGACTACTGCAACTCACTGCTATATGGGATTCCAAAAATCTCACTACGAAAACTACAGCGTGTGCAAAATACAGCAGCCCGCATCATTACCAGGACTCCTCGGTACAATCACATCACTCCAGTCTTGAAGGAGCTTCACTGGCTCCCAGTTCAACACAGAGTGGAATTCAAAATTCTGACACTCACATACAAAGCCATGTGCAATGATTCTCCAAGGTACATTGTTAGTATGCTGGACGTGTATAGACCTCGAAGAGAGTTGCGGTCTGCGAGTAAATCAGTATCGCTGGTTGTGCCGAGAAGTCGTTTGGTGACGTTTGGAGATAGAAGTTTCATGCATGTATCCCCAAAGCTCTGGAACACTCTACCATCAGACATCAGAGATGCTAGCTCAATTGCAGCCTTCAAAAAACGTTTGAAAACTCACTTCTTTAATATCTGTTATTAGAAGAAAGTAGGTAATCAATGACTGCTACCTCTGGGCTGTGTTCTTGCTGTGGACGTTGTGTGTCTAAATGGCAGTTCTGGAGTTGTACCATTGACCTTGTGCCTGTCTGGTAGATCTTGCTGGTAGGGATTGCCCAATTGCTTTGAAACCATTTGGCTAGGGGTCTATGGTGTAATTCTTTGACAGCTTTATGTTTATGAACGAAGGGTGTACCACGGTCATGGATTATCAATACTCAACCAAACAACACGGAGAGTATTGTTTTAAACATTCGTTTTACGACTTGTGAACTGCTTTCCAGCTCTACACTGAAACAAACAAACAAACAAACAAATTCAACCAAACAACATGGAGAGTATTGTTTTAAACATTCGTTTTACGACTTGTGAACTACTCTCTGGCTCTACACTGAAACAAACAAACAAACAAACAAAAAAACACTCTGTTTTTAATCATGCCATTGATCTTTTGATTATTTGACTCATTTTAAAAATGATTTTACAAAAATACTATAACAATTTTATAAATTTGGTAATAATATTGAAAGAATTTCCATATTTTCATGCATCTCAATATTGTATCATTTTTATTGTGAATGTAGTTATTTGTCTTTCTCGCTTTGTAGGTACATTTATATAATTTCATGTGAAGCGCTTTTGAACCCACAACTCCTGTGTGAAAAGAGCGCTATATAAATCGGGTATAATAATAATAATAATAATAATAATAACTACCCCGTGCATTACATGTACTGTCTAATGAGGCCCTAGCGAGGGGCTGATCTGGGCTATATTCTTCAAAATCTATATTTCTGACAGTCTGATCGCAAACTACATAATCGGGTCTGGATCCAGTACGTGCATTGCAATCACCTGCTCTTAAACACTACCAAACTGTTCAAAGTAATCTATATCGTGAATAAGTATATCATATAAATCAGCATCAATAATCCGGGCGGCTGGGGAAATATAAACCACATAAATACACATCATCTTCAAAATTGAAAAACATTCTTATGTAGTTTTAACCAAAGAATTGTATCAAAGTGATTTTTGACAACAGAAACGCCTGGCTTAATACTGTTATAAACATATACAGTAACACTGCCACTGTTTCGTATTGCTTTCTTATGTTAAAATTTTCTATAGTATTTGTAGCATGTAAAACCATTTAAATCGATATCTGAGTGTTCGTCTGTCCAAGATTCTGATAAAATCATGATATCGATATCAGAAAGTAACTGCACTGTCCCTTAACTTGCTTCCAGTAAGTCCATTACAGTTCCATATCAGTACTTTTGGCCCATTCTCCCACAACCCCTAGTCAACGTTAACTGCTTTGCCTTCCATATATAGAGTATCATACGAAATCCAAGCACTTTTGCCCTCGTGTTTAGCTTTTTTTAGTAATGGCACTAGCTACCGCCTCTTTTCCGCAACATTATGTGAGAATTGTTCGTGTATGAAATAGTCTGTCTCCTTCAACTCGTAACTTTTTACGTCTCTGTCTTTGAATAAGTTGAACTTGCACACAATCTTTCTTGACCCTCTACCGCGTAACCCGTTTGATGCACTTCCCATCCTGTGCGCACGTTCTATTATCATGGCATCAACCTGCTCCTGTGCACACTTCAGCTTCTCCACTATAAAGCTTCTCACTATGATTTCCGTATCGGCTGGCTTCTCGTTGTGCTCTTCATCAATAAATTACAAAACACAAGGTTATTGCGCATAGATTGACTCTGCATATATGATATAGAGTCTCTGAGTTTGCTATTCTCTGTCTCGATTTGCTGTAGTTTACTCTGTTGTTGACCTTCTGCAAGTTCAATATTGTCAATGCGATCCTCTAGCACTATAATTTTCTCATTCATAGATTTGCTGATTGTTTCTAGTTGAAGAACCACTTTATTCAAATCTTTCTCAAAACTATTGACCTTTGCCCCTACTTTATTTAGTGTCAAAAGCTGCTGCTCAACGTTACATAATATTTTATCAAGTTTCTGGAGAAAGCACATAATGTCAGCATTTGTAGGTGACGTTGACTCACTATGTGTTTTATTAGATGCCATGATGTCACTTTGGCTACAACTCACAACAACATCAGACTTACTTTTAGGTTGCACCTCACTCGATCTGTAGTCTGCTTCAGATATAAAGGCCAACTCCTTTTTTCTGTGAACTACTTTCCCCAAACACTGCAGAATCATCAAACGATATAGAGTTGGTCTTGCTCAAATATCACTATCATTGATGTTGTTGCCACTTGTGTTGATATAAGTCTGTACATTTTTTACTTCTTTGTTTACATCTCGATCTACCCCCGGCGAACCTCCGCCCACTCTAAACACCTTGCTGTAGTTTGCCTCGTCACCACTTCTGCTCGTTTTCTTCCTTTTACTAGCGTCTTTCTTATTGACTCACAGTTTCGCCAAATCACAAAAAGTCCAAAAATTACAAGCTAATCAATATTTTACGATGGTTTTCCATCAAATTTTAGCGAGAGAAAATTAGCGCGTCCATTCAATATCACGTGACCTAACCTATCACCATCTAACAAAGATTTTACCCGCTTTACCCAATGATATTTTCCCTTTACACATTGTTCATAAGCATAACGATACACACTTTGTAGAATAATGTTATCCGAGTTCAATAACTGAAACCAATATTTAATTATTTGCACATACCTATTCACGTAAAGCGGGTAACGACCTAACTCGCCATAGACACCATCATTGCAAGAAATTTGTCTTACACCTAATATCATTTTACATAATTTCAAATGCACTCTCTCTAGATCTTTAGACTTAGAACATCCCCAAACTGGAGATGCATAGCTGAGAATAGATCCAACAAATGCATCAAATAGTTGCATAGCTGTATGTGGATTAATTTCAAATTTGTGGATGTTGCTGTTTAAAATATTCAAGGCTTTAAGAGCTTTTCCGATCATATATTGATTGTTTAGAACAAAATAACCAGTGTAGTTAAACCCCATGATAATTAAAATCGTCTACTACTTCAAGAGGTTCATAGTTAAAGTACCAGCGTTCATATGGTTTACCCGTCCCCTTTGTCTAAATACGACAACTTTGGTTTTGGAAGTGTTCACTTCAAGACCCCATTTAGTACAATATTCATTTTACTTATTGAAGTTGTCTTGCAAGTCCTTATGAGATGCACCAATAATGACCATATCATCAGCAAAAAGAAACACTAATATACTCAATTCAAAAAGTGAATATTCGCTTTCGACCCCCCCCCCCCCCTGTAAAAACAACTCAAGATCTTCTAAAAATAGAGCAATAATTGCCGGTGAATTGTTTTGACCCTGACGTAATCTAATCGATACACTTATGAAGTCCGAGAGCGAATTGTTAAATTTAACACATGATTTAACAACAGCGTACACTGCTTTAAACATTAAAATAATTTAATCATCTAAATCCATCTTGAAAAGTTTGAACCATAATGCATTTCGGTAAACTGAATCAAAGGCCTTTTTAAAATCTACAAATGCACATGGTAAGCGTAATCGTTTACTTAGTACATCTTGTATTAAATTATGTAATACAAATATTGAATCTATCGTACTACTGCCCTTGTGCATCAGACAAAAAGTTGTTTTCCTCACACCAGCATTCAACTCTATTTTTTAAAACACTTGTAAATAATTTGCCAAGGCTATGTCGCGATAATTTCCTGGGTCATTTTTATCGCCTTTCTTGTGTAAAGGTATAATAAAGCCTTTAGATCACAATTTTGGAAAATAACCAGCATCAAATACTTTATTAAATATATCAGTAAGATGAACTATGGGTATATCTAATGATTCAATGGAATATTCATTAATTAAATTATCACTAGGGGCACATGATTTATTTGCCTTTAATCCTTTAACTGCCTTCTCAACTTCTTGCTGCGTAATAGGCCGGTTCAACTCAACAAAATTAGGATCATTAATGTTAAAATCATTATTTGCATTAAACATTTTAATCTCTTCAATGGCAGTAATTCTAATGTCCTCATATATTTCGGCAAAATGGTTTTTAAATTCACTTATATCAATATTTGGAGGGGTTTGACTTTTCTTTTTAAAATGTTTCCAAAAATCTGCAGGTTTGCTTCTTTTCATATCCTGAAGTTAAAGACAGTATGTAAGCCAACATAGCGCATTTTTCATACCTGAAGATTCAGGCACATATGTAATCTAAACATATAAAAAGAAGTAATCCGCTATGTATATGGTTTTAGGGTTTGACAACATTTTGTCAACGGAAAACATCAAGTGGGGATTCGAATAGAACTTGTTGACAACTATTCCAACTAACGCGATAGTTGTCCTGATTCGAATAGGACCATTGATAGCTATATTTATTGTGCGCAATATACAGTAGGGGATACATTTTTCTTTCAGGTTTAAACGCAAACGCAATTCAGTACACAGTGGAAATTTACTTTTAGAAATTTTAACTATTTTTTTAATCTGAGTAGCAAACAGGTTGGATCCTGATCAGACGCCGGGTTACACGGTGTCTGATCTGGCTCCAACCTGTTTGCAATGGTTATAATAGTTTTGTTTATAAATGCGTTTAATTTGAAAGAATAAACTATCAGTAAAGTTAGCGCAGCGTTCTCGTGCTGCACGATGATCATACTTATCTCAAGTAGGAATGTGTACGACTATATATTCGATGCTACCTTCCTTACAGTGGAGAATATATTATTCTTTCCTTATAAACGCGCTTATGCTAAAACCATGATTTCAATTGCAAACAGTTTGGAGCAGATCAGACGCTGGGTAATCCGGCGTCTGATCAGGCACCAAACTGTTTGCAACTCAGACTAACATGAATGGTTATAATTATTGTGATGCGTTTGCGTTTCGTTTGCGTTTTAAACGGGATAGAATAACGTTTTCTCCACTGTTACCTATTTACCATTATGAACTATTCTGTTCTAAAGTAACACAGACAAGTCAGAAAAATCGGATCGATCACGTGACTCTTATTCGACCATGCGGAAATTCTCGGAAGCCGACACGAAGATTTGTTATGTAAACAAAAAGCTTATTTTTCCAACCATCTCGATAAGAAATCGGCACATTTATGTATGGTTCTTAAAGAAAGGGGGACATATTTCAGGCACATGACAACGGATTTCGCTTAGTTTTAATACATAGAAAATGTTCTTATACAAGAAATTGCGCGATTTAAACATACATTTGGGTGACATTCTGGCTTTAAGCAGATTGTTCTAATCGATATTCTATTTTTCTCCTTCTAACCAAAGTCTTATATACCTTCTTATAACTACAAAGAACATGTCGACCAGCATCCGTTTTAGTACGGTTGAACTCATATACGGCATTCTTATAATCACGCTTTGCAGCTATACATTCACTGTCGAAAATGTAAGGTGTCAACTTCATACTAATTTTCCTTTTTTAATTGATTGAATATAATTTAGTATTTTTATTTCTACACCAAACTTGTATTTGAATGTGTGAGTCGCTTTGAAATGCATGAAACGCATTGAAACTATGAAGAAAATGCTGATTTATATAGTTAACTAATTACATAAACAAGTCTAATATAACCAATAGGGTAAAATGCATAAATATACTGATATCATAACACGAACTTGCCTCAACTTTGGATTGTTGATACTGCTTGCCGACACAAAACTTACGTAAGGTAAGCTCCTCCTACTGCTTTTTATCAATTTCATGTGGATGGTGTCGGGCACATCAGCTATAGTTAATTCAATAAATGCTCATCTTTTATTCATATTAATATACATCTTTTTCCGTGTACAGTAAACTGGCAAAGAACAGCCTTTATGAGATATAGATTTGGATATATTGTGATAAAGTTGACAGTTAAGCACAAGTCAACAATAAACCAGTCACTTTTCTATTGTGTGTTAAACATATAGCTTTTGCATAAAGCTTTTTAATTCCAGCGAATGGCTTCTTAACAAAAGTCCGATTGAATAAGTACGGTATGAGACTGTGCTATTTCCATATCTTAAAAAACGCACCAGCATACTTAATTACTTCTGTCATTAATAAAACGTTCAGTGCAGACGCACTCCGTTGTTTAAGGTCGTTATCGTGACTAAATAATGACAAAGACAGACACTTTCCCCATTGACTGAAGGTGAACTCTATTTATCTTCTTAATGTGTCTGAAATATGCTTTTTGCTATAAAAGGAACTACAGTAAACTCCGCTTTAAAGTATATTCAGGGGACCGTGGAATATAAATCGTAACATCCAAATATCGTTACAAGCAATATGGTGAATCTGGATGACAGTATCCGAATTGTGTACTATCCGAAACAATGATTACTCACAAATTTCGGCGCATTTTAAGACTAAAGCAAATATACACTATTCTGACCTGTTGTAACTCTATTGGTATTTTTCTCTTTCTTTGTTTCAACTGGCACAAGTAAACTCTTTGTGCAGGTATAACACTTTTTACAAATTTCGAGATTTTGGATCCGACAACAAAACTTGGAAAGTCTCGTATAGCGGTAAGTACACTCAAACTTGAACTGAGTACATGGTGCAGTGCACACGCACTATAGTTTGATGGACACTTATTAGCGACAGTATCACATCGCTCCCGGGCTTGTCTTCGCACCTCTACACAGGTGAAAATATCGTTACATGCGATCCAACTGAAAACAGGACACCATAAAGAAGCGGTAAGCGGACATGAGCCCCACCAGTCAGTCAAGTCAAATCATTTTATTCGGCATAACATGATACATGTCTGTTGCCTTACACTAGGCGGTTGATAAACATGAAAAAAACATTAAGAAGAGAGTGAACATCATTTTAAACATACAAGGAGATTATTGCTATAAATAAACAAGGTGTCTAAATAAACGTATGAATTTGTTTCCCGGCCAGGCATCGACATTGATGTCTGGTTTGGCTCCAAATCTAGTTTAATACTTCTTTTTGCAATTAATTCTTTTTATACTTGATATACATGACATAACTAGCAAAAATAATATAACATATATACTGGCCTTTGATCGGTGATTCATCTGATCAAGTTCCGGTATAAATGCATCTCGAAACAAATGCGATATACTGACATAATACTTTGAATAAATTAAGGTCTTTACAATATCACAAAATAACAAGATATAATTTTGCTACGATTACCAATCTGCTGGTTCTAGTTTTAAGGTTGGTTCAATATTTTCAACTTACAGTTATATTTCGATCATAATTCTTTTCATTTTTGAGCGTTACAATAGGTTTAAGTCCTGATAAGACGACACAGTTGTTTTCGTCTTATCAGAATCAAAGCCAATTGAATTTGAAATTGATCTGCATTTTCATACTGAAAATTGACATTACTATATTTATGATTGAACATAACAAAACGAACAATATGTACACATATATATAACAACACTATCTAGTCAATCAATCCTGTGACAATAGTTCGGATGCACTCATCCATTTACTGATAGATGACAAGTTTATTACTATTTTTTAGGGGTTTGAACCTAGTTTTCCGCAAAGTATATTGCAAACGATGCAGACCCATATCAGGTGGCTAAGCCGAAAGCCCACAGATCTGGATAAGCAGCGTTTGCAAATAGATAATTTACTTATTTCGAACAAATTAGGTGTTGAACATTAGTATATATACATGTATTATATAATATACAATGGATTATAGTGATTTCCATGTCGGACATGGAATGTTTGGGAAATATCGTGACTATGTGGTGAGTACTAATTCTTAGAATAATTTATTTGTAATGCAATGGATGTAAGTACGGTTAACATGTAAGATTGCTGTACTATTTTGGCATATGAATGTTTTGCTAAATAATATCTCATATATATATACATTCTTATACATTTTCAATTTGCGATATATTTAAGATTCGATTTCAGACTCTCTAATTTCGTTAGCCAAGTAAATAAACTTTGCTAACTTATTAAGGAGCCCAGACTGTTGTGAAGTCATAATAGATTTGAACTTTTGTATAGTTGGCCATGAGCAATAATATGGAGGAAGTATACAGTACTGTTTAAGCTAAAGTATACACAAAGTGCACTGCCAGTGCACTGGGTTTAAACTGACAGTGCACTGAGAGTAAACTAATTTTGCACTGACAGTGCACTGATAGTGCACTGGGATTTCAATATCAAACTGATAGTGCACTATCAGTTTAAACCAGGTAACTAGCAGTGCACCGGAGAATGACTACAGCTTTGAATTTAGAGCTGCAGATTTTATTATACATGAATATCAGTTTACGCATACATGTATAATATATGTTTTTAGACCTTTTTCAATATTTAAACATTGGACAAGACTACACAGGTGTACTTTTTATGTCATGAATATTCTGCAAAAACATTGTATAATTTAACAACCAAAATAATTTATTATTGCCTAAAATCAATTCTCCTAAAATAGGAACTCTGTCACTTTTAATCAAGCAATACAAGCAGACGGTAACTAAAAGCAGACTGAACGTAAAGCAGAACGTGTCTTAAGGCGCATTCTGATTAAATTCAACCTGCTTTAAGTCATTCAAAACTTCAAAACTAGTAACAGGCTAATAGGGGAATGGGTTGAATGTGCCAGAAACTAAAGAGAGTACATGTCCATATAACATGCTGTAATGTTGTCGTACCAGTGTTAATTCTATAAGCTGTAGCTGCAGCATTTTAACCCATTACCCAATAAACGTGACTTTTTACGCCTATAATTTATTCCTCCTCTAAAAATAAATCCCTTTTATATGACAAAAATAGTGTATGTCCTAGCAGATAGTAGCTTAAAGCAGGCATAAAGTTAAGCAGAATGCCTCTTAAGGTGCATTCTGCGTTACTTTCAACTTGCTTTAAGTGATCATCTTTCTTTCAAACTTCAAACAAGCTATGGGGTAATGGGTTAAGGAAACTAATCCGTCCCTCATCATGGATCCCCAGATCACAGCTTGATACTTATACTTTCTGATAAGGGCACCCTTATCAAATTGCTTATCAATTATCACAGTAGGTACTAATTGATAGGGTGTGTGGAAAAAATGCCAGAGGAAAAAATGCAATAGGAAAAAATGCCATGGGAAAAAAAACAGAGGTAAAAATGCCATAAGAAAACGGAAAATATGCCATAGGTAAAAATGCCAGAGGAAAAAATGCCATAGGTTTATAAATAAAATATGAAATTTATTGTATTATAATATTTTCTATCAAGTTATAAGAACTTCTGAAGCAACATATTGATATTTTATTTTGATAATTAAGTGAAACTTTAAAAAAAAAGTTTGATACTAAAAAAGAACATAAAAATGGAACTAATTGGTATTAAGTGTATGGATCATCCATTTGAAAAAGACATGCTCATAGTAGACTGTCAGTGTCGGATCAGGATCCAAACTGTTTGGCACGAATACGTGTTTTTTATCATTTCAAAAATCAGTTAGCTTTTTGGAATAAAATTGAATGTTTATTTATTTAAAAACAATGCTGAACATAAGTCTAGAATATACACTGTTTTCAGAAATAGAGAAGAAATTTACTGACAGTGACAAACAGGCATATGAGTGTATGAAATAAATAGGAAAATAAAATTGCAATCAGTGTAGAACCTGATCTTGTCGAAAACACTTTGTTGACTTTTTCATAATTTATTGAATAATAAGACTATTCAGTTATTTCTTTAATAACAATGCCAAGCATAGAATACACTGTTTTCAGAGTGTATGAAATGAATAGGCAAGAAAAAATTGCAATCAGTGTAGAACCTGATTATGTTCAAAGTAGCTTTGCTGAATTTTTCATTATCTCTTTAATAACAATGCCAAGCATAGTCTACTCTATTTTCAGAGATAGGGAATACATTTATTTACTACAGACGCTCAAGCAGCTTAACCCATTACCCCATAGCTTGTTTCTAGTGATATGTGACCATTAAAAGCAGGTTGAAAGTAAAGCAGAATGCGCCCTAAGGTGCATTCTGCTTTACTTTCAGCCTGCTTTGAGCTATCTGCTAGAATGTAGTGGTTCTCTCCTCCTGATAAATTTCACTATACATTTAACCTGTACTTAAAGGCACACTGTGAATTGCGATATGCAACAATAAATTATGCATATTTTTCAGTTTCTTAATTTTAAGTCTCAAGTTCGGATAAAGTAATTAGCCTTTGATTTAGAGATCGCAGAAAGGGAATTTACTACTCCTTTCAAACTTTTAACAATCAAGGAATAATTCATTGAAGACGCACTGATCTCCATTAACCCGTACCCCATAGCCTGTTTCTAGTTTTGAATACAGTTGACCACTAAAAGCAGGTTGCAAGTAAAGCAGAATGTGCCTTAAAGCCAATATCTGATAGGACATAGAATAGATTTATTTCCATCAGTGGAGGACTAAATTAAAGAAGTAAAAATGTGTTTTTAATGGGCTAATCGGTTAAATATCATTCAAGTTATTCAAATGAAAGTATTTATTTTGATAAATATTCATAATTGTATAAATTGAGACTATTTTCTTCACTGGAGGAATAAATTAGAGGCATAAAAAGGCATATTTATTGGGTAATGGGTTAAAGCAGGCTAGAAGTTAAGCATAAGGCACATTCTACTATACTTTCAAACTGCTTTGAGTGGCCACCTGTCTTCAAAACTAGGCAGTGGATATGGGGTAATAGGTTTAGACAAGTGGCTGCTTAGTACAATAAAAATGTTATGCATGGGATCTCTCTCTGTGTGGCTTTCTTAGCAGTTTAATCTGCCACCTGCCTAAATACCCAAATACAACTTTTAACATTTATTTAATATAAGAATATTCCAGATGGGGAATTCAATTAGTACTAATTCATAAAATAGCTCTTTTCTAAAATTTCGATATCTAAGAACCTTTTTCATGATTTTCATTGAAAAAGGACCTTAGAGGTCGACGTTTTAGAAAAATGCAGTTTTATAAATTAATTATACTCTAATCAAGACTAATTATTATACTCTTTGTTGAAAAGGACTTTTTGTGTGTTTGTATGTTATCTACATGTATGAACATTGTAGTAAATAAAGGTTACAAATTCATTGACTTATTAAAGATTAAATATCCCTGGAGTAGAGGGTCAAGGTGCCCCTTATCTTCAACTGTCATGTAATAACCAGTGGATTGTCTCTGTGGAAATGTTACATAATCTAACGACCTCCCAGCGGGATGGCAACAGATTTTATTGCTTTCTATTAGGATGGGCTTTACATGCATGGTTTCAATAGGATGTCTTATCTATTGATGCTGTACATTTAAAAAGAACTATATAAAATAAAAGTAATATTTTATTGCTGTTAATTCAAACTTTCGGAAATAATAAGAAAATATTTCATACATTATAATTATGCACTAGTTGAAACAAGAAATATCTTTAAAAAAGATATTCGGCGGAATGAGTGGTTGAACTAAGGCTATATAGATGAAATTGGGTGTGCAAAATTAAATGAAATTGAGGTTTTCAAAGAATTGTAATATCTTGGATTGAAAAGCAAAAAATATCCTAGCTACTGGTAGGAGATCCTCACATTAATCTATTGTTCTATATATCAAACTTCATTCATAGAGTTTCTTGAAACAAACTATAGCATACACAAATGTACAGATACAACAGTCTGCTGAACTTCGACTGCCACTCTTGTAAATAATGATGAAACAACACGATTGTGTTTAACTCACTTGAGGCCATTAATTTTATATATAATATTGCTTTAAATGTATGGTAAATGTGTACAAATAGTTAACAATTCAAACAAATTGGTAGTAAACAATAATTACAAAACACCTAGCTTTTTCTGTATATCTATAAAAAGATTTCAGATGTCATATCTTAAAATAGAAGTATAATTGCATCATCCCAGTGGTAGTAAACAGTGCAGTCTGTATCTCTAAATTTTACACTCACAGTCCACATCTGGTAAAACTGTAATTGGACATAGACCAGCCTACAGGGCTCCAGATAAGAGGGAGTAAACTAAACAAATCACATTTTTCACTCCTTTCAGCACCAAACCCTATGGTGTTACCACTCATTTTTTTTGTCTCGAAGAGACAATTCAAATGTATAGTGACACCACAGGGTTTAATGCACAAATAAAGATTTTAAGTTTTGAAATAATTCCCTTATCTGGAGCCCTGGCTACTATCCAATCAGACTATTCAGTTTCAACAGGTGCTCTTAATTCTAAATTTCTGATCAAATATAATTGGTTGAAATGTGTGGCCAAATAGAAAGTGTGACTAAATAGAAACCAGTCAGCTCCGCCGAAAAAAATCAATGTCTTAAAATAAGTCCTTTATTCAGATAATTATTCTGTTGCACTTTTAGGTGAAAGCTCTATAGCCTGCTTAATGCAGTATGAAAGTCATGCAGAAAGTTCCTTGAAGGGTTTCATGCGTGACTTGCAATCTACATTCCACAACCACCTGTATTAACCCATTACCCCATAAATACGCCTGTTTACGCCTCTTCTTTACTGGAGAAAATAGTTCCAATTTATACAGATATGAAAATGAATGATAAGAATTATTTTCTTTATTGTAGCAGATGGTAGCGTAAGCAGGCTGAAAGTAAAGCAGAATGCGCCTTAAGGCGCGCATTCTGCTTTACTTTCAACCTGCTTTAAGTGGTCACCAATTTTGAAAACTAGAATCAGGCTATGGGGTAATGGGTTACAGGCCAAACCCGTGATATAGTCGTTGAAGCGAGGATTAGCAATGCAAAAAGTGTAGATCCAGTTGAAAGGCAATTTGATGGACTCATTTGGATCCAAATTTTTTTACATTTAGTGTTTTGAAAATAACTCCAATAAAATCCACAGCGATGTGTCACTTTTTAACCAATTTCTTGATTGAACAATATTTTTACGTCTGATCAGGGTCTGCTCTGCTTTATTATATATATCCGATTCTTCACTGTTTGCTGTGTAAATAAAATCCTTTGTTTTTATATTTCAATAGAACAATCAGTCAATTATTCAGAATGGGTGGAGTATTGACCAGAGAAATGTTTAATAGCCTGAACCAGTACCCTCAGCCTTAATCACAGCTGGAATCACTTTATACAAATGGTCAATGTATCTGTTGCCAATCTCTGGAGTCACAGTTCTCCAGAACTCCAAAATGCCTTCAACAAATTGCGCTTGATTTCGGGTTTTTTTGTTTTTCCTAATATAATGTTTCAAATTTGCCCACATATTGTCAATTGGATTCATGTCTGGTGATTCTGGAGGAGTGATCCAGTGGTTAATTCCATGTTCAGCCATGAATGATTTTTATCCCATAGCCTGTTTCTATTTTGGAAAAGAGTTGACCACTTAAGGCAGGTTGGAAGTTAAGTAGAATGCACCTTAAGGTGCATTCTGCATTACTTTCAGTCTGCTTTAAGCTATCATCTGCTAGAATATAGAAAACATATTTCTTATGATTCTTATTTGTAACAGTATAAATTAGATTTTTTTTCCTTCAGTGGATAAATAAATTAAAGGCATAAAAAGGTGTATTTATTGGGTAATGGGTTTAAAGTTTTAATTTCTGTTTACCATCAATACATCACCCCCCAAACAATGCAGAAAAAACTGCAGCTCTAAAATAAAGCTGTAGTCATTCCTCAGTGCACTGCTAGTTACCTGGTTTAAACTGATAGTGCACTATCAGTTTGTTATTGAAATCTCAGTGCATTATCAGTGCACTGTCAGTGCACTGTCAGTGCAAAATTAGTTTACTCTCAGTGCACTGTCAGTTTAAACCCAGTGCACTGGCAGTGCACTGGGGTGTATAGTTTAGCTTAAACAGTACTGTACTTCGTCGCAATTCTTGGTATTTAGGACAGACAAGTAGGAAGTGATATTCATTTTCAATACAATTCATATTACAATGGGTGCACAATCTCTGATCTCTTTCAATATTCCGGTATCTACCTTCTTCAATTAATAATCTATGTGCCGAGCATCTTAATCGGCATAGTGATTTACGATAATTATCATTGAAGACACACTTAATATACTTTTCTATCTGAAAAGAGTTTTTAACAACCGCATATGTTTCAAGCTTTGGAGAATTCGCAACGTATGCAAACCATGATTGCAAAAACTGATCAATTATTCGTTCAATGACTTTCTCTAACTGTAAATTTGTAACTGAACCATTATTCCATAAGTACCCAAACCCTAAGGAAAATAACATATTTCTAACTTTATCTGCCCACGAATTCTGATAAAGAGCATTTCCGTTTTCATCGATTAAAGAATTGAAAACTTTGTTGATCAGGGAATTATCTGAATTTATAATTTTATACCAATACTTTACAATTCTTATTTTTCTGATTACTGACAAAGGTAGCCTACCTAATTCTCCGTACACGGCATTATTTGTTGTTTTTTGTCTAACTCCTAGTGTTTGCTTTATAAATTTAGTGTGTACTTTCTCAATGTCTGGTGCTACGTGAAATCCCCATATTTCTGAGCCATAATTCAATATAGGCGATACCATCGAATCAAAAATCTTTACTTTTTCTGTTACATTTAAGGGTATAATATCAAAGAGAGAGTTAATCGAAAATAATGCTTTCATTCCTTGTTCAGACAATTGCTTTTGTGTTTGATAAAACGACCCATTAGCTGATAATGTAACTCCTAAATAAGTAAATGGGTTAGGGTTAGGGTTCTTTACATTTTTAAGCATTTTGCCATCGTATTTAGTATCAACATTATATGGCCTGTTGCCGTTTTTAAAGGTCATTACAACAGTTTTATCAGTGTTTACCACTATACCCCATTGCTGACAGTACTCATTTAGCTGATCAAGTAGTTTTTGCAAACCATCCTTAGTATAAGAAAACAAAACAGTGTCGTCTGCAAATAATAGCATGTAAATGTGTAAGTCATCTAGTGTGATATGTTCAACATTATCTGACTGCAAAGAGGTGCGCATATCATTTATAAAAAATAAGAATAACAATGGAGATAACGGTTCTCCTTGTTTAATCCCCATATAGCTGTCAAAAAAATTACTCAGCTCACCATTTACCTTAACGCAAGATTTAACATTCAGGTACATTGATTGTAACATTTTAACCATTTTTGTTGAAACACCATATTCAATTAATTTCAACCATAGACCATCTCTATATACTAGGTCGAACGCTTTTCGAAAATCTATAAAAGCACAGTGGAGTTTTTTCTTCTCAAACTTAATTACCTTTTCAATAAAAGAATGCAAGATAAAAGCACAATCTATTGTACTCCGATTACTTCTAAAGCCAAATTGGTAGTCCGTTAGCAGATCATTATTTTCGGCCCAATTTCTCAACCTATTGTCTAGAATAAATGAAAAAACTTTTGAAAAAATACTTGTCAAAGTGATGCCACGGAAATTATTAACATCGTTAAGGTTACCCTTTTTTGGCACAGGTACTATAATGGCCTTTGTCCATTCTTGCGGGTACAAACCATTATCGAACATATAATTGAATAAAGTGCATAAAACGAGTGACAAAGTGTCTATACCGTTAACAAACATTTCCGGCAGTAACATGTCGGTTCCGCCACTTTTTTTACTTTTCAAAGAATGAATAGCCTTATGGATTTCTTCCGCAGTAATGTGACAATCTAACTGTTCTACATTACGTAATATATAGTGTTTGAATGTTTAATTCTTTCCCATGTTACTAATGATCTTGTCATAGAATTTTTGTTAAATGTTTTACATGTATTTACTTACTGTTCTGGCGGTCTTTTTGATTGTGAGGTTATGGAACAGGGTTTATATTTTATGTACACTGTTCGTCTTTATAGGTGAATATAAGAGATAAGTGTGAGGTTGGGCGCCCCTAAACCCAGGTTTAACCCCCCAGTGGTAGTTAATGATTAATTTATAATTAATTATTGATTGCTACTGACCGTACCAAGGCGGGCTCCTATGTTCACTTTGCTTTATGATTGTCTTGCGTGTTGTTTTCGATTCAGTGTGTAGATGAAGGAATGGGAGTGTGCGTGTGTGTGTTTGTTATGGTATGACTGTGTGTGTGTTCTGCTTGAGAGGTGGGTGTATTGTTTGTGTTGCGTTTCCTGCTTGAGTCTTTCGTATTTATTAATCTCATCAGGGCATTTACATCCTACCCATCTCCACATGTTTATTGGATGTTTTCAGTAGGTTTCAAGCCTGATAGCCTCTTACGAAACTCCCCTCATTATGAATGTCAAAAACAGAAAGTTTTCACTGGCACTTAAAACTATGGATTTTATTATGCAAGCAAACAGTGTCCACTGTGCAAAATCATTTCTATAATATTCAATAAGCAATAAGTAATCCTTTCTGGGTCTACCCTATTTGCAAAGGCGGTAGAAGGCATTATATAAGGTAAACAGTTGACACAGGAAGAAAACAATACAGAAATCTAATCTGGTTCCAAGCTGTTTTCAAATGTAATCCTCAAATTACTTCTGGTGAAAGTTAAGCTGTGTTGTCATATCTATTTCCTAATTATTTAAACTTTTCAAACACAAACACAAAGTATTGAAAGCGTACCTGGAGCTTTCGTCCACATACTGTGGACTTCGTCAGCAGACTGATCTGTTACTGGTCAACATCGCACGATCGTTAGAAAGTTTGCCTAGTGACGTAATAGAGGAAGCGGAAAGGTTAATCGCGCATGCGCAAATTCGAGAGCATGAAAGATGTAAACAGAGGCAAATTGAAAAGTTTGAAAAGCTACAGAATGTAAAGGAAAACGTTGACATCAAGGATCCGGTGTCTGATACGTGGGTAAAGAATGTTTCCTCCAAAACACTTACCGATTCAGAGTTGTCAGTGTTAAAAAAGGGATTAAACTACACAGTTTCCCCCGACAGTCTACCGATAGTGGGCATGGTTTCAACTACCGAAATGGCCTGTAGAAATTTGTCACGTAGCAAATCGGACGCTTTAAGATCTGAAGTAGCCACTACCTTAAAGAAGAAATCACACACGACCAAACACAATGTCACCAAAGAAGAAAGAAAAGCCTTATCTAACCTTCAAAACGACGATTCTATCATGATACTTCCGGCGGATAAAGGACGGTGCACAGTTATTTTGGATAAAGAGGACTACAAGAACAAATGTAAGTCTATGCTTTCTGATACCAATACTTATAAACAATTTTCACGTGATCCCACTAACAAATACAAAAAAGAGTTGTCAGATTACATACGGGAACTCCGTGAAAAGGACAAAGTCATCAATATGTCTATAAGTAGGCAACTTTACCCCACCACTGATACGCCTCCAAAATTTTACGGACTACCAAAGGTTCATAAACAAGACCTCCCACTTAGACCTATAGTTAGTAGTATAGGCTCCATTACGTACAGCTGTGCTAAATACTTGGCCAAAGTCCTGTATCCACTGGTAGGTAAGAATGAATATTTTGTTAAGAACTCTAAACATTTTGCTGAATTGATTCGGGACAAAACTATAGACGATGATGAAATTTTAGTTTCCTACGACGTCAATGCACTCTTTACTAGCGTACCAGTGGATAAAGCACTTAATATCATTCAAGACAAACTTTCTACTGATAGCACACTAAAAGACCGTACACCGCTACTAGCAAATCGGATCACTAGACTTCTTGAGTTGTGCTTGAAGTGCACATACTTCATATGGGATGGGAACTTTTACCTACACATACACGGTGCAGCGATGGGTTCACCAGTCTCCCCAATAGTATGTAATTAATATATGAAGCATTTTGAAACCCTAGCCCTCTCGTCAGCAATCCATCCACCTGGTTGGTGGTACAGATATGTCGATGATACGCACACCAAACAGAAAACAGAGTTTGTAGATGAATTTACCAAACACATAAACAGCATCGATCCTGACATAAAATTCACCATTGAAAAGGCGGAAAATGGAGCATTGGCCTTTTTAGACACTTCAACAACTAGAAATAGTAATGGCTCTTTAAAGACTACAGTTTACAGAAAACCCACTCATACCGACCAATATTTAGACTTTGAATCACACCACCCGGTCGAACACACACTTGGAGTAGTGAGAACTTTACATCAACGTGCAAGGGTGGTCACGTCAGACCCGGCAGACTTAAAACAGGAACTGCAACATGTTAACACCGCTTTAAGAAGATGCCATTATCCAGATTGGGCAATTAGAAAGGTCACAGATGTCTCTAAACGGAAGGACACCACCACAGATACAGGAGCCAGAAAGTACCAAAACTCGAAAGGAAGCGTGGTTATACCCTATGTGAAAGGCAAATCAGAATGTCTGAGACGCATTTTTAAGAAATACAACATCAATGTACATTTTAAATGGACTCGCAACCGGATGGTGTACTTGTCAAAATAAAATAAAATACTCAAATAAAAGCAAATTAATTTGTGGCATTATTTGGCTTCTGAAATTAAAAAAAAATGATCAGTCCAAAAAAAAGTCTACAGAATCGTCACCGAATTTTAGTTTTTTTTAGATATTTTCCATCGTTTTTCTATAGCGTCAGCTGACGGTATAGTTGTTGTTGTTGCTTCTCTACACGGGCTCAGACATAAACCCGTGCCGAAAAAAGTACTATCAATCGCTACCAGTGAAGTACGTAATTTCGCTACCATATATGTAGAAAGCGCTGGTAGTCGAGGGGGTAAAGGCGTTTCTTTATTTTTCATGTTTGTCTCCGCATGGAGGGTCACGGATTCGAATCCCGCCAGATCTTCTTTTTTCTTTTTTTTATGAAATGCATTTTTTAACAGAATTTATTATCCTAAACAAAATCTTACCCATTTATATAAGAATTTGACATATATTTACAAATTACTATTAACAAATCCTGGTACACCCAAAAGACAAATCTGACAAAAGTGAAATATGTGGACCCATCTATCATATTAAATGTGAAGGAGGGAAACATCTAAAATGTGAAAATGACTATATTGGTGAAACAGAAAGAAACCTTAAGACAAGAATCATGGAACATAGAAGACCTAGCAACACAACTTCAGAGGTATCACGTCACATTCATGTAGACAAATCAAACCATTCCATCTCACTTGAGTCAGTGACAATCCTTGACCGAGAACCCAACTGGTTTGAAAGGGGGTCAATGAAGCCATTTATATACGAACTCACAAGCCGACACTGAACAAGGACGAGGGCCGGTACAACCTTCCGCACGTCTGGGACACACTGTTAACATCGCTCACGAAGAAAAGATCGTGCGATGTTGACCAGTAACAGATCAGTCTGCTGACGAAGTCCACAGTATGTGGACGAAAGCTCCAGGTACGCTTTCAATACTTTGAGTTTGTGTTTGAAAAGTTTAAATAATTAGGAAACTCAAATTTCATGTTGTTGAAAATTGAATGCTTCTTTTTTTTAAACGATGCTACCTTTTTCTATGAATTCAAATATTTTTTATCCAGAACAGTTAAAACAAGAAATATCTTTAAAAAAAGATATTCAGCGGAATGGGGGTGGAATAATTGCCGTAGATGGGTGGGAAAAATTGTATGAAATTGGGTTTTTCAAAGATTTGTAATATCTTGGATTGAAAAGCAAAACATACACATTCAAGGATCAAACATAACTCTGACTAAAACACTGTAATGTACAGACATTCAAAACAATAATTTAACCGTATCCTAGCTACTGGTAGGAGATCCTCAGATTAAACTTGTTCTGTATATCAAACTTCATTCATGGGGAGTTTCTTGAACAAATTATAACTAAATAAACTTTGCACCTTGCTACCACTGTCTATATATAAAAAGACAGCTGATATCATATCTTGAAATGGAAGCATGATGTCATCAGCTCAGTGGTAAACACTGCAACATTCAGTGGTAATTTGGTAAACAGTCTGGAATGTCCCTGCAGACTGTGTCCCTTAATATTACACTCACATTTCATATCTGGTAAAACTGTAATTTTTGCATAGACCAGCCTGACTACAGTTTCATGGCTCCAGATAAGAGGGGAGTAAACTGAACGAATCTAACATTTTCTCACTCATTGCAGCACCAAACCCTATGGTGTTACTACTCATTTTGATCGTCTCGGAGAGACAATTCAAATGAGTAGGACACCATAGGGTTTAGTACACAAATAAAGATTTTAAATTTTGAAATAATTCCCTTATCTAGAGCCCTAGCTAATATCCAATCAGACTATTCCGTTTTAACAGGTGTTCTTAATTCTAAATTTCTGATCCAATATAATTGGTTGAAATGTTGGGCTAAATAGATACCATTCAGCTGTAAAACCTCATCTAGATTCAGTATTTCTAATATTTTATCAACTTATTACTTATAGCTTACTAAAAGTTCATACAGAGTTCGAATAATACATATTTCAAACCATATACGGTTAACCCCTCTAAAATGGTCATCAAACAAGGTTTATTTGTGGGTCTTTATACAAGTGGCTGCTTAACCCGTTACGGCATAGCCTGTTTCTAATTTTGAAAAATAGGTGACCATTTAAAGCAGGTTGAAAGTAAAGCAGAAAGGCGCATTCTGCTTTACTTTCAGCCTGCTTCAAGATAATATTTTCTAAAATATATATAAAAACAATTATTGTACATATTTATGATATGTATGACTGTATAAATTAAAACTATTTCTTCAGTTGAAGAATAAGTTACAGGTGAAAAATGCGTATTTATGGGGTAATTGATTAATACAGTAAGAAATCAAAACATGGGATATTTCTGTATCACTTTCTTTCCGATTTAATCTGCCACTTGCCTAAAAGACCCCAAATCATTTTTTGAGTGTCTGTATGAAAGTTAGTACTGTATTTTTTCTATTTAAGGAAAATCGAATATTTATTGTATTCATGCAGGTATGAAAAAAAACCTGGTCACACTGTATGAAACCGCGAAGCGGTTTCATACAAAAGTGTGACCAGGTTTCTGACGCGAATGTTCTTTTTTAACGCTTTTAAAACGTAGATTGTAGTCCCTCCGCCATATATATTTTCCGCCAAAACGCGACGTTGTTATGTAGTAACGTCGACGTCAATGACGTCATTTGGCATCCTGCTTCATGCAGCGCTTGTGAAGAGCAGTTGGACTAAGGGAAAGTAGTCCTGACAAGGCGTGGCCTAAATTTGTTTTGTTCATGGAGTTATGAAACAAAAATTACAGCCAATCACAGCTAACCAAATGTAATGAAAACAAACAATATTAAATTATATATGCATGAACAATAAATCTACAAACAAGTTTGATCCAGGTGAGAATGTACCCTACTTAATACTCTTTGTTTCTATAAAATTACAAGTAGTTCGAAGGTGCTGAGACTCAAACTTATATCTGAATTCAAACAACAACTTTTTTCCCCATTGACAAATAACTTATTGTGTGTTTGAATGTTCTATATGTACAATTATTCTACCCGTAATCTGCTAAATTTATAGTGATCAGGGGCCCGTTTCATCAATATTTGCGATCGTATCGTATATGTATCGTATATATACGATACGACAAGTCATTTACGATCTCTGCTGAATTGCGTTTCATCAACGAGATCGTAAATCAACACATCGTACGTAAACTCTACGACGGCGTACAGGGTAAAACACAGTGCCGCCGTCTATTACTTCCGATTTATTTAATGACTTCTTCGTAACGTGAAAAAGTGCCCAATAGCTGCTCGTGTTATATGATTATGCCTTGGTCCGTTTATTCGACATCGATTTTATCGCAGAATTAAAGGAATCTTGGCTTGACAGAGACATTCAGTTTTATATACAAGCGATTTACTTCGTGTTTATCATCTAAGTTAGATCTACATCGGAATAAATACAAGAAAGTCATGTTCGGCCCCGGGTTACGCTAGCCTGACGATGTTTGATGTAACCTAGATATATGGGTTTCACTCATAAATAATTATCTACACTGTTTGAGAACTTACAGCCACAAATTCCTTGTCAAAGACCCAGATTATTCCTAGTTTTACATCAGTAACGTGTAAAAATTGCTAAAAGCCAAGCCTTTCACTAAGCTATCACCCCCCCCCCTAAAAAAAAAAATTAAAAAAAAAAATTAAATGAAATAATTCACAACCTTTTCATGTGCCTTGAGTAGGTGCATTTCTTTTTGCCAGAAGGTACAACCTGTACTTGGTTCATTTGTAACTTTAGATCTACTGTTATACCCCAAGAGTACCCACTTACAACTTTGAATATCCCTATACAGTACCAAATGAGGTGTACAGGTATGGTGAAATATTCCCCAGGAATCTTTAGAATTTTCTCACACACCAAATTTGGAATATGTTGTTGATATACCCACAAAACAAAGTTTGTATATAAGTGCTATAATAGTGGAAATAAACTCCAGACAAGTTTTTCTCATGATATAGATCAAAGATCACAATTAATGACCAATGACTTGTCTTGTGTTTATACTCTACATTGTACCACCAGAAATGGTAATGTGACACTCCACCATCAGATGTTAGCAAGATGTACACAAACTGACAGAGGGATAGACTGAAATATGCACAGATCAGTCACTATATATTGGTGGGGTATTAAAAAGTCTGCTTCAAAAAGTAATCAAATGAATGGCAAAACTGAAATCATTGGCAAGTCTGATTTTTATTTAGTAACCTTTTAACCCATTTACCCCATAGCCTGTTTCTAGTTTTGAAAATATTGAACCACTTGAAGCAGGTTAAAAGTAAAGCAGAATGCGCCTTGAGGCACATTCTGCTTTACTTTCAGTCTGCTTTAAGCTACCGTCTTCTAGAATATAGAAAAAATTGTTTGTGCCAGTATAAATCGGAACCATTTCCTTAAGTAGAGAAATTAATTAAAGGCGTAAAAGGTGTATTTATGTGGTGATGGGTTAAGTAAGCTTTCCAGTGCCTTTGCCTCAATCTGATTATGAGAGCTACTACCTTGTCATGCTATAGGTTAGAAATCTACGTACACAAATCAACCAGTATTGTCAACAGATGGACTGTACCAAACCATGGTAGACATTGATGATCAGTTGTTCCCTGTATCCAATCTTGCTAAATAGAGTAGCAGCAATAACAATCTCATAAGAGTTGTCGTAAATTGAAAAAATCGTATATTTATGTAATCGCAAATTTACAATAGGTTTACGATGGTTGATGAAACGGACCCCAGATTTGCAAACATATTAGACAAGACACAAGTATTTCTGACATAAATATTCATGGAGTAAAGGGTTAAGGTGACATTTATATTCTACTGTCGTGTAAAACTATATGATTGTCTCTACCAAGACAACTTCAGCTATTACATAATCTTACGCAACATGTCAGCGGGATGGCAACAGGGCCAATATCTTTTGATATGGCTTTACATGCATGGCTGCAATAGGATTTCTTATCTATAATGGGGCTGTGCATTTAGAATATATACCTTAAAAGTCTTATTTTATTGCTATCTCTCAAACATACTGAAATTATATGAAAATAAAATCAAAACATAAACCTTGGAATAATGTATACTAGTGGAAAAACTGTCTTGAATTTAAGCCTTGATCAGAATCTAGGACTTATGCAATGACGATTATCTTGTTACACTGTTAGGTTAAACCTTTATAGCTATGTGGCTGCTAAATGCAGGATGAAAGTCACAAAGAAAGCTGATTTAGGGTTTTCATGCTTGGCTCTTAACCTGCATTGAACTACCACCTGTTTTTAAGACCAATATTGTTATGTATACCCGCATCATAATGTTATAATATAACAGCGACCATGTATCAACATCAGGTCGTCCGCAGACGGACACGTTGCTGGTCCTGACATGTTTATACAACAATTGTCATAAGGGTAGAAACACTGAGAAGAAAAATAGAATTAATTAATGCATTATGATAATTAAAAGATAGTAATGATGATAAGAAACTTGTTGATGTAGTGGATGCAGAAAACGATGAGGATTACTACTACTGCTACTCGTACTACGAAATAGTAGTACTACTACTACTACTTTTGCTACTACTACTGCTACTACTACTACTACTACTACAACTATTACTACTACTACTACTTGAGATCTGTCACGTATGCCAATGCTGATGTTGACGATAGATGCGGACATAATACAGAAAAGTCTCTGTATAACGGCCATAAAATGAAAATGGCTTTTTTTGTGTTTAATCAACCAGGTGTATGCTTAGAGCCAGGTGCAAGTAAAACACAAAAAACTCTTAAATAACTTACTGTTTTACTTTCGTCTTGTTTTAAACCTCATCCGGACCTTTGGGGTCCATTGGACCCCAACGGCTTTATTTTTGCTAGGAAAATGTATTCAAGCTAATGACGCTTGTGACATTTTTAGACATTGTTCCTATGGCTGTTTTGGACACTTGTAGTGAAATACGTACTAAATAGGTCAATTCGCATAGATTTTTTTGCAAAACACGGCTGGGGTCCAGCCTGACCCCAGAATTCTAAAGGTTAGTAAAACTTATTTCAGACCATTTTAAAACCATTCCTTGTTGTTTACAACTACAATAATGGCATTTATTGAATACTAGATAACCCCAATAATACTATTCCTCAATTACACATATAAATATATATTTCACGATCTTGTGAGTGAGTCATTTACCTTTGATATTATAACCCCGGAGCGCCAACCGCGAGTCCAAGGGATCATAATGTATGGAACGAATACAATTCTGTCTGACCTCAAATTATGCAAATGATTTCAAGATTCAAATAAGTGTACTGTATTTTTTTTATGGTTTTGGTCCTTTCTGGAAATTTCTATAACAGTCATGGGCCAAGATTGGTGACCTTGACCTTTGACCTTGACCCTATTAAACGTTAACCAACGAGGTCTGGTCGGTCGATATTTAAAGCGTCTACTTCAATGCTTCATTGGCATTTTTCAGCAAATCAGATTCAACTATATAGCTACAGGGGACAAAAGACACACAACTGACAAACAGGCTCCTATTAGGATGTATGGAAAACTTCAACAGTGGCTTAATCTAATGTTTGATACAATTTCTTGTTATTTCATTCATGAATCAAAATTAATGTAATAGATGATGATCGAACGGAAACCTTAATCTGGTGTTGACCATTGACCCAAACGGACCGTGGTTACACCTGTTACTGCGTCTAGGACACTATCATGCAGCTCATCAGACATGTGATGATGTGAAGCAAACACAGTTATAAGAATGTACGCAAGACATGGTGTTAAGCAATTGATATTCAAAACTCTTACATATTTACTATTTGAGGTTATGTGTGTTTACTTTCATTACATGTGTTTACCATACTTAGTTTTATCACATATATTTGACATACCACTGTCTTAGTGTCAGTGTCATGAACCCTGTACGGAGCTAAGACATGCACGGGGACAGGTCAAATAAATTGGACAACTATTGCCATAACATAGTTGGAAGCAGAAACAAAGCTTAACAAATTGACGATATTGATCAGCTGAGAAGCTGTTTTTGTTACATATGTTCCACTTATAAAGTTTTAAATCAGTCGTGGTTAAAAATTGTATATTTACCCATATTAATATGCATAAATATTATTTGGGGTCCACTGGACCCCAACCATATTTTGTCATTTTCTTCTAAATATTTACATAGTTCAATAAAAAATACATTATTAATGTAACAAAAGGTATATCTAGTCATAAATATGTCCACATTTCCCCATCTGTACATTTTCTGCATAAGTTATAAGTTAAAATTCGATTTTACAGCAAAAAACTTAGTTTTTTGTGTTACTATGTTCACTGGTTGCCATGGTAACAGTGAGAGCAACATTTTGGTGTTATCATTACCATATAGCATAAACACACCAATTTATAATACGGCATCAGTTATGTCACAAATGCCTATCTTGATTTAGAAAAATAACCAAAATGCACAATGGGGTCCAATGGACCCCAAGAGTCTCAAAACGGAAGTTTTTGCAAGGTCCGGATGAGGGTTAAGCTGCCACCTATTTTTCATACAAAAGTTAAGCCTTACGTAGGTGGAATAAAGGGGTTTTACTGTAGTAATTGAAAATGAGGGACTTTCTCCAAATTTCTACAAGCCTACAAACTGATGGGCGGATTAACCCTTTCCCTTATGCGCGCGTGTCAGCGCGTGTTTCATTATTACCTTATCAGCCCGTAAAAGCGCGACTTTATCTATTCCCTGATAAGCGCGGCTTTCCGCGGGTTATCAATTACCTGATGAGAGCGGATTAGAGCGAGTCCTGTATTTAGCGGCTAAAATCTCATTCTTCTACTGAAATTGTACTGTCCGTGTGTCTACACATTTAAAGTGTGTTCAAATATCTTCCGAAATCCCAAATCTAATTATAGGGTTGCTACACAAATACTTTCATAAAACGAGGCTTAGGTCATTAGGTGTGACCTATTGTTGATCGGTGATCTCCGTAAGACGTGCATATGATACTGCACGCACTACACGTCATTTTACGGAAAGTACGATCTATGTCAACTTATGAAATATGCAGAAAGTTTATAACTGTTCCTGAGGTCAACATCTAAATATAGTTAACCAATGGAATCGCGGAATTCCATAGAGCACGCTCTACATGCATGCTATCTACAAAAATATCACAGGGGGGTGCCGCTTGACCGTTGCGTGACACACCGGAAGCGGGGTAATAAAGTTTCGGCTCGGGGATAAATAAAGCTTCGGCTCATCAAAAGTAAGTATAATCCTAGGCGGTAGACAGAAATATCAATCAACTAATTAATCAATCAAGCAAATCACATCTGCAGGTCTGTGACAAATTTTTACTGTCCCATCTCGCAACTCGGGTTCTCATCTTGATCAAAACTGTAAAAATGAAACGAAAAACTGAGCTGTGACTCATTTTGGATCCTGATGAGAACCAAGCTACTCGGCGTCTCATCTACATCAAATTTGTGTAAAACTAGAAAGAAAGTAAAAATTGAATAATGCAAAGGTGTCAAACAGTTTGGATCCTGATACAGATCGAGCAGATCTACACGGTGTCTGATCAAGATTCAAACTGATTGCGTAGGAATTCACGTGAGAAAAAAATTCTAAAAGATATCAAACAGTTACGACGCAGAGTCACTCATCATTATGATCGGGATCCAAACTGTCTGAATTTACATCAAAGGAATATTTCTTCATAAAATGTAAATCTGTTTAGATCTTGATCAGATGGCGAGCTACTCGGCGTCTCATCTTCATCCAAATCGCTTTTGCAAAACTATGATAAAAAATAATTGAATGTGCTCTAAGATGTCAAACAGTTTGGATCCTGATGCAGTGCCGATTTACACGGCGTCTGATCAAAATTCAAACTGATTGCGTAGGAATCCACGTGAAAAAACAATCCAATAGATATCAAACAGTTACGACGCCGAGTCACTCAACATTGTGATCGGGATCCAAACTGTCTGAATTTACCGGGTTTTTTTTTTCCAAAGGAATATTTCTTCATAAAATGTAAATCTGTTTAGATCTTGATCAGATGGCGAGCTACACGGCGTCTCATCTTCATCCAAATAGCTTTTGTAAAACTATAATGTAAAATAATTGAATGTTCTCTAAGATGTCAAACAGTTTGGATCCCGATGCAGTGCCGATCTACATGGCGTCTGATCAAAATTCAAACTGATTGCGTAGGAATGTACGTGAAAAATAATTCTAATAGATACCAAACAGTTGTGACGCCGAGTCACTCAACATTGTGATCGGGATCCAAACTGTCTGAATTTATACCAAAGGAATATTTAATTCATAAAATGCAATTCAGACTCCGAGTTACTAAGTATCTGAGCTATATCATTGCTTTTATCCAGATCAGACTCCGAATTACTGAGAATCTGAGCTGTATCAATGCTTAGATCCAGATCGGACCCCGAGTTACTCGGCGTATTGTCTGGATCTTAGTTGTTTTGAAATGCTATTCTATTGTATTCTATTGTAGACAGCAGGTAAATCGTTACTCCATGTGGTATATATACTTACCATAGTAACATAAATCTAAGTAAAAATAGATTGGAAATATATTGACTTGTATCGTTTTCACCCAATTGCATGCAACTTATTCAAACTTAAAATTGTATGAAAATTACACCGTTAGAAAGGACATTTAATTGTCTACAAACTTTACATTTACACTGTTATGATTTTGTGAAGCAAAAAATGCAGTTATAAGGGCTTGAAAATAGCAAGTACCATAAATCTAAGTGTCAGTAATAAAAAGGATTGGAAATATATTGACTTGTATCGTTTTAACCCAGTGACATTCTACTTATTCATAGTTCAAATTGTATAAGAATAGTACCGTTAGAAAAGGAATTAAATTTTCTCCAAAATTGACATTTACACTACTATGCAATATTTAAGCAAAAAGGCATTTAATAGGGATTGAAAATGACAGGTGTCAAATTCACGCTAATTTTCCAATATTTCCAATTAGGTGTATTGGTGAGAGTGTGTACTCTTATCAGACAGACACTGGCTATAGATAGCCAAATATCTCTTATCTATATCCCTGACAGATACGCCTTTGAAGTTATTGCTATGAGGTAAAGGGTTAACCCTTATAAAGCTAAATTGTCGTCTGCGTTTTTCATATTGAACAAACTATAAATTCGAGTGGCAAACAGTTTCGCGGCGAATGATGATACTATTAATAGTTTTATTATTGTAATAATTTCATTATTTATTTTGTTGTTGCTTTTGTAATTTCTGACCCGGCGATTCCTATGAAATAAAATAATTAGCAGTGGTACACATTCTGGTTGGAATTCAATTCGGTATACGTTGACCACAACAACTATCCAAAAACAGTCATTATGGACCATTCCATTTTATATGACAAAACAATTTTACAATAATGTAATTTATTTAAAGATATCGATTGTTAGGTATTTGAAAGGAAAAATTAAAAGGAGAAAACCTATACTCACATTTTAAAACTAGAATAAAAGCAACTTTAGAAAAATAAATGTTACACGAAAAATACAAAGACGACTGTACACGAAAATCTCGTGCACATTATCACAGTACGATATTGACTAAGGCGATGCACTTTTTCTTCTCGTTTTATGTACAATTAATCAGAGAAGAAAAATTACTGCCCGCTTCTGTTCGTTCGTTTGAACAAATGATTACATGTACCCTTTGGGTAAAAATGAAACCGTCCAGGGATATTTCAAGGTGAACAATTTAGATCCGCATGCCGTTTTATTTATATTTGGAACATATCAATTATACTTTTCAGAAACGCACTCGAAGCATATTTTCAAACAGTAAATTGCTGCCCCTGAGCACGTTGTACATATTGTCTTTGGACCCGCTATTCTTAGACCGGTTGCCCCTTTGGAAAGAAGGGTTGCAGCAGAGACTGCGTTATCCGTCGTTGATGGCGGGGCACCAAGACGTCCGAAACGTCAGTCGATGTTGTGAGAGAAAATCATGAGTTTATGAAGTACAAAATCCCAAAATTCCTTTGAGAAAAGAGTTTTCAAGTGATTCTGAGTAAAAGTCTGCTGAAAATGCATTCATCTATCAGAAAGGAAAAGCGTACATGTATTATGTAATTGGTTTTTAATACCTGCCAACAGGAAATATAACTTTAGATGAAACGAAAAATACGTTTTGTCTGGCCTAATGCACCTTTGGTACAGGCTAGTAGAAATCTTGAGAAAGTCCCATCATTCTCACTGACTAATTGTCCGTATTTGCCGTCAACATCAGCATTGGCATAGGTGATAAATCTCAACTACAACTACTGCTATAACTACAACTGCTATTAGTAGTTTTAGTAGTTTAAACATGTTTTATTTCCAAATTGTTTTACAGGAAAAGGGGTTGGGCCACAAGTTCTACCAACTTAGAATCGGCCCTTTCTCTACAGTTTTATAAATAATACAAACACTTTTGGAGAGGGAGAGAGAGAGAGAGAGAGAGGAGAGAGGGAAAAAGAAAGATAAAAAGAGACAGAGAAAGAGAGAGAGGTTGCTTGTTTACAGGTGTCACCACATACTCTTAATAGAAATGATCAATTTAGATAGATGAAAACACAAAGCTAAATTATCCATCAGTGCATGTTAAACTGTGTCTCAAAAGAATCCCAGAAATGGTCTATTAGTTAATGATTACAATCAAATCAATGTAGGGTAAAAGTAATGCAGACTGCTTCTAGATGGGCTTTAAGCATTACTTCTATCCCATGTCACTTTTCAAATAAGTAAGGTTCTATGCTTCTGCATTTAGGCTGAACTTTATTTAACATACACATATGTAGATGAGCAACTAGTGGAACGTCTAAGGGGGCAGCTTTGTACATTTTGGGATAACAACTTTTGAGATATGCCCCACTTAGACCTTGGAATCGCTTCATGAGGTAACACACTGTATTAGTGCTCCAGATAAGAGGGTGTTAATTGAACAAATCTAGCATTTTCTCGCTCATTTCAGCACGAATCCATAAGCTGTCACGAACCATTAGAATCGTCTCTTCGAAACGATTCCAATTCGTAGTGGTATCAACGCGTCTAGTGCATAAAAAAATTGTAGTTTTTTAAAATACTCTCACCATCTGGATCCCCGCTGTATATGTGACTTGGACAATTCAACTCTTGTCATAGCCAAACTAGCACATATTAATTATATATGTATCAAAGCTCAATTACAGAAACGAACCAAAATATAGGGGATAATTGATCAAGTGTTAACCGTTTTGTTTCCTTTATAAAAGCTTGTACAGCTCCAAAAATCGAGCAGTTTTGCTCAAAAGTTAGGTTATCACTTCCATGGATAAGTATATTGCTATTATTTGGATTATACAGGCTTGTGCTCTGGAGTAGGGAATGTCGTACGTTACTATATTTGGGGCATTTAAAAAAGTTATTATTAACATTTTCACAAAAGCAAAACCTGTCTTGTTTTAAGTGATTTAGAAAAAGGTGATCATTCAAATTACTACACCTGTTCCTTAATCGTGCATGCAATACTGGTAAATGTCTATTACCGACCAGATAGTACCCCGGAACTCTCCCTGGCTTTGATCTAGACACTATATTGCTTTTAAAAGACGAAAATGTAGGGAATTGCCTGAGACCAGAGCCAAGAGAGTTCCAGAGCACTACGGCAGAAGGAATACAAGATTTCTGAAAAATAGAAGTTCTAACTGGTAACATTTAATAATTTTCACGGTTACTTAAGGGCTAATTTGACATTTCATCCACTAGTGGAGGAATCATATCACTTATATACTGTTTGACAGTGTCATGTGATACTTTGTACATAAAAATTAGTTTTTGGTTTTCTCGCCTCTTGAACAAAGAATCCCAGCCACATTCAGCGTAGAGTTTTTCAAGGGAATCTGATCTTGTCAGCCCTGTGACGATACGTGCAGATTTATTCTGCAATTTTCCTAAAGTGTTAGTATGTATATCAGGGCAGCCATCCCATACAATTGAAGAATATTCAAAAATTGGTCGTGCATATGATAAGTATATTTGATTTTGAGCAGATCTTGATAAACAAATTGTACCATACGCATTATATTGATTACTTTAGAAGCTGACTCTATGATATTATCTATGTGGTTAGCCCACTGGCAATTTTTACTGAATGTCATTCTTAAGTGTTAGTGGTGGTCGACAAAGTTTAGTTCAGTGTTATCAAATAGTAGTACAGGTAAAGCAGATTGTCTTTTAACAGTAAATAGAATAGCTTCTGTTTTATTTGGGTTAAAATTAACTAGCCATTGATTTGCCCATTCTGAAATGTTATTTAAGTCATGATTAATAATACTTTCAATATCGTCTAAGGTACTTGCAGAGTAATAAAGAGAACTTTCATCGGCATATAATCTTGTTAAACTAAGTAATGAACCAGTTATATCATTTACATAGATAAGAAAAAGTAATGGTCCTAAAACTGAACCTTGAGGGACACCGGCATTAACTGGCATAAGTTTTGATTCAGCATATGGTATTGTAATTTTTTGATGTCTATTATTTAAATTACTAGTAATCCAGTTCATTAAGTTAAGATTTATACCATTTTCACTTAATTTAAAAAGTAAATCCTTATTCCATACTCTGTCAAAGGCCTTTGAAATATTACAAAAAATTATACAAGAATATTGGATATGCTCACAGCTTTGACAGATATGGTGATATATATCAATAAGTTGATATGTAGTAGAGTGATTTGGTAAAAACATTGACTGGTATTTATAAAGCAAATTATTGTCTAAGAGAAAATTGTAATATGTTTAAATACAATTCTTTCTCGAGTCAGGTGACCAAGCCAGACCACCTGACCAGCACTAGTTGAATAGTCAGTGCCGTCGAAGGAAGTGTGAAACTTCCGAAAATTACACAGGTAAAGAACTTTCGATCTGAGTAATGGAATCAAGTAATATTCTTTCTAGGATTTTTCCACAGCAGGTTAATAGTGATACAGGTTTATAATTTGAAGGTGTTGAATAGTCTCCTTTTTTTCCTTTGTTTTTTGGGCAATTTTCCAAGCATCTGGAAAGATTCCTTCCTGTATAGATCTATTAAATAATATAGTTAAAGGAATTGAACTAGATTTAGCACAGTTTTTCAAAATGTAATGACTTATGTTGTCAGGTCCACTTGCTTTGTTCACATTTAAGTTTAAAATAATGTCTTCTATTTCACTTTGATTCATGTCAAATACTGACAGTATATTAAGAGGTTTTTCATGAAATAAGGGAAGATTTACATTATTATCATCAACATTTGGGATTGACGTGAAATACTTATTTAAACATTCTGCTTTTTCTTTATTTGTTGTAAACCAAAGTTCTTGACCATTAGGTAATGTTTCACAAATAGGGGGAAACAAGTTCCACAACTTTACAACCAAAAATACCGCCAACACAGTAAGTAAATACATGTACAACATCTAACAAAAATTATATGATAAGAAGATTATTAGTAACACGGGAGAGAATTAAGTATTCAAGCCCGTGCTAAAAATAACCCACTATGGCAACGGTCGATTTGTACTCAAGCGACTAGTCCGTAGTCACGGGAAACTGTAAGATATGGATGGGTTCGGAGTAGACAGAGATGGCGAGAAAAACAAAGCACGAAAATCCGACATTACTCTCCTGGTTAAGGACGGCTTTAGAGATACATCATTATTATATTTATTATTATTAAACCAGATTTATATAGCGCTATTTTCACACAGGGGTTGTGCGTTAAAAAGCGCTTCACATGAAATTACACAAATGTACCTACAAAGCGAGAAAATACATATAACTACATTTAGATCTAAAAAAAACCATGATACCTGATGGATTTACATGAAAACAAATTCCGAAACAGCAAAATTCTTTCAATGTTATTTCCAAGATTATATAAAATAATTATCAATACCAACTTTAAAATGAGTCAAATATTTAAAAGATCAATGATATGATTTAAACTGGTGAAAGCTGTCCATGAATTATACCACAGACCCCGCCAACTGGTTTCGAAAAAGATCAGAGTCGTATCCCTACCATCAAGATCCACCAGGCAGGCATTGGTCGACGGTACAACCCAAGAACCCCAAAATAGACCCATTACTTCTATAGAATGAACACAGCCCTTGGGTAGCAGTCATCTACCCTCTCCACCACACACCCGCGGGACCTACATAATCCATGACTGAAACTACACCCTTACTTTATAAAACATCAACATAAGAAGCTGTCCTTGAATTACACCGCAGACCCCAAGCTAGTCGGTTTCAAAGAGATCAGGGACAATCCCTACCATCATGATCCACCAAACAGGCACGGGCAAACGGTACAACTCCAGAACTCCCATTTAGACCCACACTATCTACAGCAAGAACATAGCCCATAGGTAGCAGTTATCCATTTCCTAATGTGTTCTTATAATAAACATTAAAGAAGTGTGTTTTCAGACGTTTTATGAAGACTGCAACTGAGCTCGCATCTCTGATGTCTGATGGTAGAGTGTTCCAGTGATTTGGGGCTGCATGCATGAAACTTTTCTCTCCAAACTTCACCAAACGACTTCTCGGTACAACCAGCGATACTGATTTACTCGCAGACCGCAACTCTCTTCGAGGTTTATACACGTCAAGCACACTAACAATGTACCTTGGAGAATCACTGCACACGGCTTTGTATGTGAGTGTCAGAATTTTGAAATCAATTCTGTGTTGAACTGGAAGCCAGTGAAGCTCCTTCAAGACTGTACCGAGGAGTCCTGGTAATAATGCTGGCTGCTGTATTTTGCACACGCATGTAGTGCTAAGCCCTAGGTAAAATCATCAGAAAAAAAACCTTGTAAACGGTCTGCAATATATCTTTAAGGCTATCGGCTTTTCTTAGTGCGCATGATGACATTTCCGAAAAATGTTAAGATGGCGTAAAATATAACAAACAACACTGTTTTCGCGAAAAAAAATTGGTGTTCGTACCTGGCGGGACTTTTGAACTCTTTGTCCGATGCGTAGTTTACATCATACACCGTTTTCATAGGTATGTTGCACTTTATTTCATCCGGTTTCCTTTCAATTTCTTAGAATATAAGCATGAAATTGTCATGTAAGTATAGTTTTATTATGAATTATAGATAATTCAATAGATCAATTTTTTGAAAAAATATACAAAAAAGTTAAAAAATAAAAAAATTAAGGATTTTGTATAAAATGGTCCATATCTTTTTTTTATAAGATCCGAGACCCTGTGTTTTTTTTTGCTATTCCACTAAACCTTTATGTTTGCAAGGCTAAATGCAAAAATACTAAAACTTTGGCAATTTTCACTGTACCTTAATCTCCCATTATAAAAATGTGGGTAGGATAAATTTTACTCATATCAAGTCAAATTACACATCTTATATTTTGGATCTTGACGAAACATTAATTTTATGTATAACTATGTTAGTTAATATAAATTAGGATCTATTGTGTACAAGTAGTTTGTATATATGTAAAGATTGAAAAAACGTAGAACAAAAAATAGGAATTTTTGTGGAGCTTTAATTTTAGGGGGTAGTCTTGAAAAACATCAAATTGTAAAAACAAAAAGGTCCCACACTCCAACTTTTTCCACCAGTTTTGTCATAGAAATTGAATTTACTAACTTCATGCACAGTTTGAAGAATTGGGTAATTAGTTTACAAAGATGCACCTATCCTCTTAAAGCATTTGGTTTGTGTGTTTCCCTGAGTAAAATTTAGGTCTCCAGATTAGAGATACCACACTTTGCACACACATTTACATTAGTTTGTACGAAGCCTTGGCTGAAAAACATATATATTACGTGTAGTTATGATGTGTTTACAGGTTATTTGTCAGCAGGAAAACATAGTTTAATTGCGTGTGTAGTGAACTTTCAAGCAGATCAACAAAGAAATGTAATCTAGGTCATTTATGTTGTGTTAATGCTTGCCGCGACTGATCTTTCTTCGACATCAAGTTTACATGTCCATCTACCAATAAATAACAACCACGTTCACCCATTCCATTTGTTTGTGAGAGTTGTAAAACCAGCTGAAATTTAGCTCATCTGAGTACGAAGTGCTCAAGGTGAGCTATTAGGGTCGCTGGATGTCCGTCGTCCGTTTACTGTCTGACTGTCTATCGTCCACAATTGGTTCGTTAATAAATTAACGGACAAATCATATTGGATCTTAATCAAACTTGGCAAAAATGATTGTTTTATTTAAACCAAGGTAAAGTTTGAATATCGGTCATGTTCGGAAAAAAAACTAGGTCACTTGTTCAAATCATAGAAAGTATTTAACACTCTGAGACAACAAATCTTTTTTTTATCTTAATGAAAATTGTTCAAAAATTATCTTATTTAAAATCTAGGTCAAATTAATTGTGGGTAGACAGGGCTTAGCACTACATGATGATGTGTCTCTAAAGCCGTCCTTAACCGGGAGAGTTATGTCGGATTTTCGTGCTTTGTTTTGTCTCTCCCTCTCTGTCGTACCCTTAACCCTTCCATATCTTACAGTTACTCGTGACTACGGACTAGTCGCTCGAGTACAATTTGACCGTTGCCATAGTGGGTTATTTTTAGCACGGGCTTGAATATTTAATTCTTTCCCGTGTTACTAATAATCTTCTTGTCATAGAATTTTTGTTAGATGTTTTACATGTATTTACTTACTGTGTTGGCGGTCTTTTTGGTTGTAAGGTTGTGGAACAGGGTTTATATTTTATGTACACTGTTCGTCTTTATAAGTGAATATGGGAGATAAGAGTGAGGTTGGGCGGCCTTAAACCCAGGTTTAAGCCCCAGTGGTTGTTAATGATTAAATTCTAATTAATTATTGATTGCTACTGACCGTACCAAGGCGGGCTCCTATATTCACTTTGCTTTATGTTTGTTTTGAGTGTTGTTTTCTATTTAGTGTGTAGAATAAGGAATGCTATTGCGCGCGTGTGTGCGTGTGTGTGTGTGTGTGTGTGCGTGTGTGTGTTATGGTATGACTGTGTGTGTGGTTTGCTTGAGAGGTAGGTGTATTGTTTGTGTTGCCTTTCCTGCACGAGTCTTTCGTATTTATATGTCCGATATAAATTAGATCACTAAGTCAAATCATAGAAATTGTCGGTAACACTCTACAAATCACATTAGATCTTCATCAAAGGGTTTGTCTAAACATTTAGAATTGCAAAATTTGTGTTTTTCATATTTTTGCTGATTCTTATAGCCGACGTTCTGTTCTACAAGTAAAACACATTTCAACACCAATCGAAACACATTTCACGGCTATCTGATCAATAAATCACATCTTATTAAGCACTCCGTAGTCCAGCCTCGTGGCCAGATAGAGTCGTGCTACAACTGGTGTTGTGTAATTTATGGGTTTCCCCATGTTAACACCTTAAGTTATATATGATGTGTATATGTTTAGGGTTAGGGGTGGAGCTAAGGAACATCGCTTACGGAATAAGTGTCTTATTATTGCACAAAGGACAAATGTTGAACACCAGGGTATTTTGCACTGTGCCAGACAGTCAACTGACACACTAATCAGTTAAATGACGTTTTCCGCATCACTTATTTCAAAGTACCGGTATTATTTGTACATAGATAGCTTTCGGAGTTTGGGGCGATTTTCATACGGTTTTGATAACATGAAAGGGTATTATCTTCTCGAGGGAACTGTGTTTCAAAATTCTTATAAGTTTATCCAGCTATTCACAACAACATGTTGCGTAATAAAAGTCGGCTTTAGACGCTAACAAAACGTTGATGATACATAACAAAGTGGTATTCTAAAACTCTGAGACACGGATCCCTAGATATATATGTAAAGTTTATTTATGCTTTTCTGTGAAATACTAAGAAGTTGCAGTGGATTATAACTTGATAATGTTACTGTTTCAAGCAGTTGGATTATCGTCGCGCGTCCTTTTATGAGTTTTCCCCGCGTGCTCCCCAAGAATCGTAGTAAATCGTGTCCTATCGTTTCATTTCGGAAGCCCGATTAGTCGCGAACCACTGAACGGAAGAACACAAATACGGGATAGGAAGTAACAACGTAATTCCGATGACGTCATTGTACGGCTGCTGCGGCAAATGTCACGAAAATGTGTTCGATATAAACTTGGTTCTCAACCCCTCGGTAAATCATGTACTTTCGCTTTCAACTATCGAACAGTTTATTTAAAAATGGCTTAAACGCATATATAAATAGAATAACGGTATATCTTAGTATAAGATCAAATTTAATTCACTTCGTGAACATCAAACTGTTATATTTTCACTCAATGGATTAGATTTTATATCAAACTGAAAACAAAACAGTAAACCGCCCTGTAGTTTGAGCAATTTTAAAATACGGCTTTAACATCGCTGTTTGATTTCTTTTAATTTTGTCTAATAAAATCGTAAAAAATGAAAGGCCTGAGAGGACAGATAGGGCTGGATGATTAGAGGTTTGTTATATCTGAAATGATGGAACAATAAAGTATTTTTCTTCAAGTGTTTGAATCCTTTTTATATGAAGAAGCTACTGTCAGGCTTGACTGACCCATGAACAGACAGAAAAGGATCTATAATGCCAAAACGTCAAGGTGACCTTGACATTTAGGACTCCATGTATACAATTTACAGAAGGGAATTATGTGCATAACAAAACTGGTTAGTTTAGGTTCAAATAAAATTTATTGAAATAATACGAACTAAACAGAAATATAGAGATAGTAAGTACTTATTTTATCAAGAAGCACTTAACTCGAAACAAATCTGGAATGAAATGAATGGCAACCAAAACAAATATTTAACAGCCCCTACATTACAGCCAACTAAAGGATTGAAACACTGTGCAAAACAATGTGAAAGTGAAACACATTGCTTTGAGAAGCCACCTGCTAGAAATTAATTCAATTTCCGCATGGGGTAATTACAGCGGACAATAAACGGCCGTCTGGGACCCCCTACCTCGATGTGTCGCGCACCATTCTTCCATATATGGGCCGATTTTGTCCAAATTTTCAGGAAAGGTGTAAAATTGAATGCCCTAAACAAACATACCCCGTTTGTATACCACAATGCAGGTTCAAAGACGACATTTTCAAATTTGTGCGCCTAATTTAACCCATTTTTACTTTAAATTTTAGCCCTTTTCACCCCAGCAACGAGCCAAACAGCTATTTTAAAGGCGTAAAATGGGTTATTTATGTAAAATACCACAGACAGAGTGGTATAACAATGAAATATTGGGAGAAAAGAGTGTTTTTCATAATTTATAAAGCTAAAATCGGGGCTTATTCACACTTTTTAAGCATTTTATTTGCTTTTTGGCCCTGTATTTGCACTAAAAAGCAGTTTTACAGTAAATGTGAGGAAATTGGATAGAAGGGATTAATAGCAATAAAACAACACCATAAAAGTCACGTTTTCACTTCTTATTTCACACTCACTCGTGGATATTTCAGACATATTGGAGAATTTTCTGTGCACATGGCTGTTAAATTTCATTAAATCAATCTCAAGGAAGCTTTTGTCAACATTTTTTATATATAGCCAGTGCTGGGATTCGAACCCAGACCTCCCTCCATTATAGAGGACGTTCTTACTAATTAAACTACACTGGCGTAAGGGAGACATTAGCAACCTTGAGAAAGACTTATTTTGAAAAATTTAATGGCACAAAGTTTACACCATACTTCTTCCCATCAGCTTTTTGTAAGGACTTTGGACCTTCTGGCATTGAATTCGTTTTATTATTGCAATAAAACAAATGTAAGGCCAGGTAGCTTTAGAAGAAGTGCAGGCAGGCTCTCAGGAAGTGTTAAGTATTTCCAAAATGTCACATTATACTGATTTTTTACACTTTTTTTCCACACTTTTTCACTATTTTTCACTTTGCTTTTTTTGCTTTTTTTTGAAGATATGTCCTAAAGTACACTTCCTGGTTATGGATCTTGAGGTCTAAACACTGTGTTGAAATTGTCAACTATTTCCAAATTGTCACATCATACTGACTTGTCAACTGCTTTCGAACTTCCATCTGCTAGGATATAGGAAATACTGCACATAATATAATGTAAAACTGTATAAATGTAACTATTCTCTCCAGTGGAGGAACAAAGTAAATGTGTTAATAGGCCTATCGATGGAGTAAAGCACAACATTTATTCAAATACTTCAATAATAAATAATTAAATATACCTTTTGGCCAGCTGCTTTACCTTTGTCCTGTATTATTCTACTAATTTAGCCATAACCTGTATGTATCAAATACTGCTACTAATACACTTCTGAGTGACCGGTTAACACAGAATTGGCTGTTTAATGCAGCATTTTCAAACATTTCATGGCTTGTCAATGTTTTTTCTTGTATATGTCCTATATACAGTTTCTGACTGTGGAAATAAATTAAATACTTCAATGAAAAGACATTTGGGCCATCTGCTTTACTTTTGTCCTGTAATGAACTATAACCTGTATCAAAGACTGCTAGTTGTACATTTTTCAGTACTCAGTCGCTTAACACAATATTGACTGTTTATTGCAGAAATTTCAAACATTTTCAATGCATTTAATAGTTCTCCTTGCAGAATCTGTCCCATATACACCTTTTGGGTTTGGAATTAAATGAAACACTTCAGTGAAAAGATATTTTGGCCATCTGCTTTACTTTTGTCCTGTATTTAGCTATAACCTGTATCATACACTGCTTTATTTGCAGATTTTCAAACATTTTTATAGGATTTAATCAGGATTTCTTGCAGAATATGTCCTATATACACTTTCTTGGTATTAAATTTGAGTTCTAATCACTGATCATATCCAAATTTATAGAAGTTTTTCTGTTTTTCAGCTTTCATCCTGCTCTCTAAGCTGTCTGACATGCATTATATACACAATCAGTTGGTCTTAAGATGCATGCATTAAACAACAAGAGAGTTGAATGAGGTGTATGGTGTGTGACTGTTCTTCTGTCGCACCAGACATAGATGGAAGCATCCATTCTTTTATTTGAACAATTAGATTGCAGCTTTGCGAAACTGTAAACCCACACCCTGTGGCAAAAATGCAACCTAGGTTGTGTCTAGATAGCCGCCACTGATTATATACAAACATAAGAGCCGCGGTTTTATGAAAACTATGCTTATCATAGAGTCATAGGATTATACATTATATATTTTCGCAGTCAACAATTGCTTAAATGATGTCCTACCAAGTCGCGACGTTCCATAAATGCCCATTTAGCACAACCGACATGTCATGTAGACTGTATGGGTCGTTGGGATCTAATGAAAACCTTTGAAAAAAAAAGGTGCAGCGGCCCGGGGGGGGGGGGGGGCTTCTGATGCACCAGTACATTGCAAAGAGACATTGCTGTGGCCGTCTTCTGTATTTATTTAGACAATAATGTTGCAAAAGGCTGTTAAACTTCATTTAAAACAATCTCAAGGAAACTTTTGTCAATATATAGTCGGTGCTGGGATTCGAACCCAGACCTCCCTCCGTGACAAAGTCTAGAGGGGCTTCTTCCAATAAACTACACCGGCTTTTAGGGCGACATTGACAACCTTGAGAAAGACTATTTTGAGACCTTCAATAATATTTTAACAAGGATTAAAATTCATTTATTATTGCAATAAAACAAATTTAAGGCCAGATAGCCTGAATATACCCTCACAAAGCTTTCAAAACAACCAGAAACCTATACTTTTGGGGATGGGGTTCACATTTAGTCTGTCGTTGGACAGTTACAGACCGATGAAAGAATAACAGAGATTCTGAAGCCTGAACAGTTCGGTGGGCAATAGAAAAGGTTGTCACATTTGAAGATCACTTGGATCTGTGCCAAAATGAGCCCTAAAAACACACATTTTAGTAACACACGCAGGAAACAGTCATGCCATGTGTACAACATGATACTTCGGACAGACATAGGTCAAATATCCAGCTGATTTTTTGGTTTTGTCTAGTTTTCAGAGCCCAAAACAGCGTTTGGCTGCAAGATTCGTGTGGGAGGGGGAGGGTCAAACGGCAATGTGTTTAGCTCGATATTTTCGGTAGAAACCTGGGATATACGGAGAGAGCATTAATAAACGTGTACTTATCAAACAAGTGAGCATTTCTAGTATTTGTGTGTATGGTATGATTGAGTGTGACAGAAGTGTGTAGTCACAGGGGTGGACACACAGAAGTCGGAAACGGGACGACGCTCAGTCACGCCTGCATGTCGATTTAGGTAACGAACACGATACAATTGAGTTAAAAAACAATTTATGGACGTGGAAGGAACCGTTAAGATAGTTTGCAGCACTTATTTATTCCACATTATTTCTTTAAATAAGTATATTCATATTCATTGAGGTTTAATGAATGTCAGCATAAACGGTAACGGAGTTAAAAAGGGCTCATTGTAGCTACAAATGCCAAACTGACTGCAACATTCCTTATTATAGTGCATTTTATACTTTGACCTTCAACAGTGAACTGCTATAATTACGAAATGATATGTAATTAATCAAATTAAGTATTAACACTATTAATTTTGAGTTTGTTAATAATTTCGATCAGTCGTATGGCGTAAATAAGTAGTAGTTTCAAAAGTAAAATGTCACGCTTGCAGGACGACGCTGTAACAAACACCGGGACGATCTCATTTTCAATGTAATGGATACGCGACGACGCTTTTGGCCTGTTTCAGGACAAATTCTTTGATCCACCTTTTGCTTTTGGCGATTTGAAAAATACATCGAGATGATCAAACGTCAAGTAAGGGTTTATTAAATCGAAAGCTCAAACTGTTTGTAGACAACAACAATAACAAAGCCCCTATGGCCCTATATTGTTCACCTGGTTCAACATGTAAAACTTGACCTAAAATACCTAGATTTAAGCTGAACATAACCCAAATTTTAGCGTGGCATAGATTTCAATGAGGCAAACATTTGGAGCAAGTTTCATCAAGATCAAATGAGAAATGTAGCTTCTAGAGTGTTAACAATATATTTTTATGAGTTGACCTAGTGACCTAGTATTTAACCCGACATAGCCCACATTTAAACACAGATTTAAAACAGATTGACTGACAGTTGAAAATGGAAGTCAACGTCTACGTCCACTATGCACAGGGGAAACTACTGATAACAATAACACACCTACGTTTATTTCACCGTATACGATGGTTATGTTTTAAAACAACAGGGCAGCTTAAACACCTACTACCTCGTGTTGTTTCCCAGTTAAGTGAAAATGTTTGGCTATCATTATTATTATTATACCAGATTTATATAGCGCTCTTTTCACACAGGGATTGTGCGTTCAAAAGCGCTTTACATGAAATAACACATATGTACCTATAAATCGTGAAAAGACAAAATAAATACAATTAGATCTGAAATAAAACATGAATAAACATATAAAAGACAGTCCCCCAAAACGGCGATCACATTACCCCCATCAATCAGCAATGAACCGACCGGCTAAGTATTGCCGACTGATATAAATAATGGTAGAGCGCCAAATGCAGGCCATCGACAAAACACAAATAACTATAATTAGATCTAAAATAAATAAGAATAAACATACAAAAGACAGCCCCCAAAACGGCAATCACACTACCCCCATCAATCAGCAATGAACCAACCGGCTAAAGATTGCCGACCAATAGAAATAATAGCAGAGCGCCCAATGCAGGCCATCTAATGTAACATAACTAGGAATAATAGCATGCGACCATAACTAAAAACTCTATAGAAGATCAATAACATTATTAAAAATAGTGAAAGCTGTCCACGAGTTGTACCACAGACCATGCCAGCTATTTTCAAAAGAGATCAGAGTTGTATCCCTACCATCAAAGATCCACCAGACAGGCATTGGTCAACAGTACAACCCCAGAACTAAAAATTAGACCCATAACATATACAGAATGAACACAGCCCTAGGGTAGCAGTCATCTACCCTCTCCACCCCACACCCGCGGGACCTACATGTTCCATGGCTGAAATTACACCCTTACTTTATAAAACATCAAGATAAGAAGCTGTCCTTGAATTATACCGCAAACCCAAAGCCAGTCGGTTTCAAAGAGATCAGGGGCAATCCCTACCATCAAGATCCACCGAACAGGCATGGGCAAACGGTACAATTCCAGAACTCCCATTTAGACCCACAATATCTACAGCAAGAACATGGCCCGGAGGTAGCAGACATCCATTTCCTAATGTGTTCTAATAATAAATATTAAAGAAGTGTGTTTTCAGACGTTTTTTGAAGACTGCAACTGAGCTCGCATCTCTGATGTCTGATGGTAGAGAGTTCCAGAGCTTTGGGGCTGCATGCATGAAACTTCTATCTCCAAACTTCACTAAACGACTTCTCGGCACAACCAGCGATACTGATTTACTCGCAGACCGCAACTCTCTTCGAGGTCTATACACGTCCAGCATACTAACAATGTACCTTGGAGAATCATTGCACATGGCTTTGTATGTGAGTGTCAGAATTTTGAATTCAACTCTGTGTTGAACTGGAAGCCAGTGAAGCTCCTTCAAGACTGGAGTGATGTGATTGTACCGAGGAGTCCTGGTAATGATGCGGGCTGCTGTATTTTGCACACGCTGTAGTTTTCGTAGTGAGTTTTGGGGAATCCCATATAGCAGTGAGTTGCAGTAGTCAATTTTTGATGTGACCAGAGAATTGACCAAAGTCTTTGTAGCTTCTGGAGAAAGGTACTGTCTAATATGACCTATTTGCCGCAGCTGTGCGTAGCTAGACCTGCACACAGTGTTGATGTGCTGTGTCATATCCATTTGGGAATCAAATCTAGCACCAAGGTTGTTCACCCATAATGACGGTTTGATTTTAGAGTTTCCCACTTGAACATGAAAATCTCCGGGAACGTTAACCTTTTTTGAATGAAACAGTATGACCTCAGTTTTGTCAGTGTTCAGCTTTAACATATTCTGGTGCATCCATGAGACTATGTCTTTTAGACATCCTTCGACTTTTGAAAGGGCTTCTTGTTGACTAGATGTGTCTTTAGGCTTAAATGACAAGTATAACTGTGAATCATCTGCATAGAAATGATGATCCAGATCATGATTTCTGCAAATTGAGCCGACAGGTTTTGTGTACATGATGTAGTTTTTGGGTCCCAAGACTGAGCCCTGTGGCACACTATATTTCATTTGAACTGGGGCAGATAATTCTCCATCTACTGCGACTGTTTGGTAACGGTCATTCAGGTATGAGGTCATCCACTTAAGTGGGTTTCCAATGATTTTGAAGTCTTTTTCAAGGCGATTGAGTAATGTTTCATGATCAATTGTGTCGAATGCGGCTGATAGGTCAAGCATCACCAGAATTGTGATTTCATTCTTATCAAGATATTGCAAGATGTCATTTTGAACTTTAACAAGAGCAGTTTCTGTAGAGTGATGCTTACGATATGCTGACTGATGCTGTTCATGCAGATTGTTTGTGGCCAAATGGGACTCAATGCGTCTGTCTACAACTTTTTCTAATACTTTGGAGAGAAATGGCAAATTTGATACAGGCCTGTAGTTCTTAAGATCATTTGTATCGAGATCAGGTTTCTTCAAAAGAGGTCTCACATGCGACTTTTTGAATTCTTTTGGAACATACGCAGATTCCAGCGAAGAGTTCACAATTTTTGTATAGGTTGCATTATTTTGAATTGGTTGCGTCCGAGAACTTTGATATATGTAGATCACATTGCATTTCAGCTTTTTCTTGGTGTTGTAAAATTTAAAACCGCAGGAAACGTTCACATAATGAGATTTACATCAGAAGTTATGTACAAAGAAACACGTTTTTACTAGATTTTAAACTAAAGTTATGTCCAACGTTGAATTAACTCTATTTGACCTCTATATGACCTTGACCTTTGGCTGACATGACCAAACTGCACTGAGCTAAAGAGATTTTTAAGTTGAGTGCACATGCCAAATATGGGGTCTCTATATTATGTAGCTCAAGAGTTATGGCCAATGTCAAATTAATCGCATTTGACCTCTAAATGACATTGACCTCTGTTAGACATGACCCAAGTTGTACCAAGCTCAATAGCTTTCTGAGTTGAGTACACATACCAAGTATAACGTCTCTATTACAGGATTTTACATCTCAATGACCTGTAAATGGCCCAAGTTGTGCCGAGCTCAAGAGATTCTCAAGATGAGTACACATACCACATATAAAGTATTTAGTTATGGCCAATGTTAAATTGTGTACATACAGACGAACAGAAAAGCAAACTGACAGACAGACCATAAACAATATGCCCCCGATTAAGTCATGTGGGACATAAAAAATAGACAAAACGTTCGCCACTTCAAGTTCACGTTATGCCAGAACGCGTAAACTTATGTATCATACACACTGCAATCCTCTGCAGTGCCTTCTATCAATGTATGTAGTTCTAATCTTATATAATTATGTAGCAGTTGAAATATCGTTCGCCAGACCGTGATGCTTTCTTAAACAGACTGTGACATAAACACCCTAATCGTTATCCAAACCGTTACATTTCTGTTCAGATTGCAGTAATCATGATGGTATTGTTTTTTTCCAGTTTGAAATGGTGCACAAACTAAGAAATACGAAGCGGAAATTACAGTATTTTCATGATCTTGCAGTTTTCAAACAATTGAAGCATTTATTTTACATTTACAACGGTTGAAATGGCTGAAACATGTGCGAACTGCAGAAAATCTACTTTCATTTTCAATTTGCGACGGTTTTCACGGAAATCTCACGATTATGGAAATAACGCTCCATCTAAATTATACAGAATGGCTCAGTATAACATGTTTCACTTAACTTTCGTAAATGTAACCAAGAAAGGGTTTATCCCAAATAAGTCTTTCAATTGTGCGGGACACTTTGCAACCGTTTCGTGACGAGCTGTCGCAACCATTCCAATTTCCGTTGTGACGGGGTTGTGTACCAGTGAGGTTGTTTACAAGGTTTTTCTATGATTTGATCTAGTGACCTAGTTTTTGAACTGACATTACCAACATTTAAGCTTGATCTAGAAAGCAACAAGGCAAACATTTTTAGCAAGTTTCATGAAAATCGAATGAGAGTTGTAGCCTCTAGATTGTTAACAAGAGTTTTCTTTGATTTGACTTAGTGACCTAGTTTTTAATTGGAGGTAACCCACATTAAAATGTCACCTTGATATTAATATGTCACACATTTTAACCAAGTTTCGTGAAATTTATTTTGAGATTTGTAGCTTCTAGAGTGTTGACAAGGTTTTTCTATGATTTACCATAGCGACCTAGTTTTTTTACCAACATGACCCAAACTCAAACTTGATCTAGAAATCATTACTGCAAACATTTTGACTAAGTTTCATGAATATCTAATGAGATTTGTAGCCTCTATATAGTGTTAACACGGATTTTCGATAATTTGACCTAGTGGCCTAGTGTTTAATCCGACAACACCTTTATTCAAACTTGACCTAGATATTAATTATAAGACATACATTTTGACCAAATTGCATTAAAATCTAATGATATTTGTTGCCTCTAGAGTATTCACAAGGTTTTTTTTAAATTATTTGGCCAAATGATCTACTATTTGACCGGACATATCCCACATTCAAACTTAACCTTGAAAATAATGAGACAAACAGTTTGACTAAGTTTCTTGCAGATCTAATGAGATTTGTATCCTGTAGTATATTCACAGTGTTTCGTCCTCAACAAAACTGATTTTCATGATCGTCCCGTGTCTGAAACAGAGTCAACATGCAGGCGTTACACAAGGAAAAACGTCGTCTACGGTGTGCGTTACATACACAGCATTCACTGACTGTCCACTAGATGCTCGTTTTCTCGTCATTGGTTAAAGCAAATACCGGTTAACTCGCTGATTTATTAGTAATTTGCATGAATGAACTTACTAAAACTAATTTATTTTTATTTCCAAAGGAAATTTGCTGAGTTATTGTTAGCAAAGACACGTTAAACAGACATTTCTAAGATAAACGATGACTTTAACAGGCCATTCTTTATCAAACATAGCTCTAAATCCCCTCAAACTTATCACTTGTATCATATATTTGTTCTAAAACAATATTGCAAACATTTTATCAAGTTCAATTGAACAAAATGCCTTTCAGACAGACTTGAGCTACTGCATTTGCAAAAATGAAAGTACAATCACCGCGCGTGTTTACAAAATTATCAATGTTAATCGTCGTGCAGGTGTGACCGAGCGTCGTCCCGTTTCCAGTTATTGTGTGACAGGGTTCCGCCCCTGTGGTAGTGACAGTAGTGTGAATGGCAGAGTAAAATGAAAACTTGTGTACATGCACTATTTCGTTGTTTAAAGAGCAAAACATTTTGCCGCAGCGCAGGACGGGAGTTCCCTCCCCCTATGTCCCAATTTCAACATGCCTTCAGGAAATCTTGGGAAAATCCCTAACTGGTATAAAATCTTATTGTTATCAGTGCTGTTGCATGGCATCGTGCTGCAAATAAGACTAAGAGCATAGGCAGTCCATTTCTTCCATATGCTCCCAGCATATCTAGCTCAAAGTCCAACCCTAAAGGCAACTAGACTGGGGATTGACTTAGTTTGAACTGGGAGGTTATTCCAATATCTGATCGTTACTAAAAAAAAGTAATTCTTGATGCAGCAACAGCTAAAATTAGGTTGTCGCGGGATACTGCATTGACGTGGTAAACAAAACTTATTGTGTTTTTTATATTACTGGCACTTATTAATGTTCAGCAAAATGCTGAAATTTGATTACATTTCCGTGAAATCTTAGGAAAATTATTGACCGGATAGATCTAATTGTTTGTCGTCTATCTCCGAAGTTCTCCCGCAGCCTCACTCACGACGAAGCTCGAATATGCACCAAGATTCTATTGCGCACTACGACTGCGCATACATGCCGGAAATGCTATAGATATGGAAAATGGAGGCCGCCATTAGCAAACCTTTCAGAATATTTACGTAAGAACGTTGAAAAAATGTAGCGATCTTATGTCAGTTCAGAAGTCGAAAAAATAACTCTTAAACTGTTCCTTGTAACTTTCCTGAACCGACTATGTACAAATTCTCCCTCAGATCGTCATATTTGGCACTGAAAAGCCTCGGCGAAATTTCGAAGCGAGTAAACTGTGACTTGGAGGTCGATAAGTGAATTCTTAAACGTTTGCTTACAACTCTCCCAAAGCAAATATGTTCGTTAACTGGTGATTTCAGTTGTCTTTCAAATGTATAATAGAATCAATATTTACCTGTTGAACTTCTTGTTCTGGTTTTCTTTCGGAAATTTCTCACGTCTTTCGTCTTTCCAGCTTCAGCAACTGATCAAATATGGCCGACTCCGTGTCTATTTTAGCGTGGCTATGTCACGTGGTACACTTTAGACCAAACAAAATGAGAGAACTCTGAACTATTTTTGGGTTGAGGCCAAATCACAGCTCGCGCACGAACCGAATCACCCGATGATATAGAATTAAGAAGGGAAAGCAGTTTTTAAAAAAAAGTGGGTCCGCATACTGGTCGTAATTTTCAAATGTGGTCTATAAAGTGCTGGATGATAAACATTCAGCCCTAAAAATTAAAGTGACATAGAATGGCGGGAAGTGTACCACTTTAACAACTCAACTATAAAACGGGCTAATAAATTGTAAATCATGAAAATAAATTAGAAATCTGAATAAGGGGAGATCCTTTGAAAGCACAGAAAACAAAGCAAATACTGAAAATTGCAGACTCGGTTTAATTGAGTCTGTTCATGAGCAATACTAAAATATGCAACAGTGCTCACGCCCCCTAGCACCAGCTTAAGCGGAATTCAACTTTCAACTGTAAAAGCGCTGAAATCAATGATTCCAAAGGACCAGAAAGTATAACAACACTGAGAATGAAGTACGGGGCGACTTTTTACAGCCGCCACACAAGCACTTAACATCTGCTGTTGTGAATTATAAATCTGAATAAGGGGAGATCCCTTGAAAGCACAGAAAACAAAGCAAATACTGAAAATTGCAGACTCGGTTTAATTGAGTCTGTTCATGAGCAATACTAAAATATGCAACAGTGCTCACGCCCCCTAGCACCAGCTTAAGCGGAATTCAACTTTCAACTGTAAATGCGCTGAAATCAATGATTCCAAAGGACCAGAAAGTATAACAACACTGAGAATGAAGTACGGGGCGACTTTTTACAGCCGCCACACAAGCACTTAACATCTGCTGTTGTGAATTATAAATCTGAATAAGGGGAGATCCTTTGAAAGCACAGAAAACAAAGCAAATACTGAAAATTGCAGACTCGGTTTAATTGAGTCTGTTCATGAGCAATACTAAAATATGCAACAGTGCTCACGCCCCCTAGCACCAGCTTAAGCGGAATTCAACTTTCAACTGTAAATGCGCTGAAATCAATGATTCCAAAGGACCAGAAAGTATAACAACACTGAGAATGAAGTACGGGGCGACTTTTTACAGCCGCCACACAAGCACTTAACATCTGCTGTTGTGAATTATAAATCTGAATAAGGGGAGATCCTTTGAAAGCACAGAAAACAAAGCAAATACTGAAAATTGCAGACTCGGTTTAATTGAGTCTGTTCATGAGCAATACTAAAATATGCAACAGTGCTCACGCCTCCTAGCACCAGCTTAAGCGGAATTCAACTTTCAACTGTAAATGCGCTGAAATCAATGATTCCAAAGGACCAGAAAGTATAACAACACTGAGAATGATGTACGGGGCGACTTTTTACAGCCGCCACACAAGCACTTAACTAACATCTGCTGTTGTGAATTATAAATCTGAATAAGGGGAGATCCCTTGAAAGCACGGAAAACAAAGCAAATACTGAAAATTGCAGACTCGGTTTAATTGAGTCTGTTCATGAGCAATACTAAAATATGCAACAGTGCTCACGCCCCCTAGCACCAGCTTAAGCGGAATTCAACTTTCAACTGTAAATGCGCTGCAATCAATGATTCCAAAGGACCAGAAAGTATAACAACACTGAGAATGAAGTACGGGGCGACTTTATCCATTTACTGTGTTAAAACACCGACGTTACCTAAAGGTAATCATGTCATGTAATCACGAGGTCAAATTATAGAAAAATCTTGTTAACACTCTTTATACCTTTTTTGAACTTAAGCATAAATTAATAAATTCCTATGTTGTCCTATGTGAAATCTAGGTAAATGTTGAATATTGGTCAACAAGGGTCAAACAACTGGTCACTAGGTCAAATTATAGAAATATATTAACACTCAAGAGGCTACAAACCGCATTAGATCTTAATGAAACTTGGTCAAAATGTTTATCTTCTTAAAATCAAGTGCGAATGTTTCTTATGTTGCTTTTGCCTGGTCAACAACTAGGTCAACTTAAAGAAAAACCGTGTTAACACTCCAGGGACTACAAACCTAGTTATATCCTGAATAAACCTGATTAAACTATTTGACTAATTTAAATTGAGGTCAGGTTTGAATGTGGGTCATGTGAATTACAAACCTATGTCAGTAAGTTAAAGCTTAGAAAAAACCTTGTCAACAATCTACCGGTTACAACTCTTTTAGATCTTAATGAACCTTATTTTGTAACTAATTTTATTTCCGCCAAATTAAATGCAAAACAAATACAATAATCATGCTGTACATCGGTTATACAGAGCAAACAATATATCGTCAAGACATGGCATCTACATGAATCAGTGTCATTTGATTATAACAATATATTACCGAATAACGATCAATAAACATGAAAATTGCATTTGAAGAAATTGACGATTAAACAGCATCGACATATTCTGACGATAATAATTTTGGAGGGTATAGATGATATAATGGTGGTGATTATGAAAAGAGTAGAAAATAGTACAAAGAAGAGGTGAGTAAAAAGACAGAAAAGAAAAGAAACGGGATTTTTGCCAGTAATACGTTAAAAAATGTAAAGTTTAGCATGTGGGATACTTGAATAAGCTAATACAAATGACTCCATTTTAATTCATATTGCTCCAATTTGTCTTGGTTTAGAGCAATTTGTTTTTCAATACTAATAGCATTTTGAAGTTTTGATTAAAAATGTTACAAAATTTGGTTTCGTTTTAAAAAGTTTGCATCTGTAGATAAAGTATTTTGCATATATAATTTTAAATTTTATTTTGTCGAACTATGGTCCATTGTTTATAATTCCGAATGATATTGCTTTGCAAGATAATTCTATGTTAATATGTTTTGATACTAAATAGGTATTTGAATCTGTCCAGAAAATCTGGGTGTGGTAACACTTCCAAAATAAATGTTCTGGCGTTTCGATGTGCATACTACAAACTTAAATTTGATTAAAATATAATTAGTTCGGATGATCCTCATAAGGTATTTATATTCGAAGTTTCTCAGCTTAACATCTATTGTGCTTTTAATACCTACTAAGTGTCTTTTTTCCAATCAAGATTTTTCTTTGGTGATATTTTGCCATTTTTGTTGTGCGGTTATTTCATTTGTTGGTCTGATTTTCTGGTTAAAGTTATATAGAAATTTTACTGGTCTTTTGCTGTTAAGATATTGATTAAAGAGATTATCTGCGTTGCCTAAGGACATGGTATCATGTTTGATTGCATCTTTCCATGCTTTAGGTATACACGATATCAGTTGATTATATTTTAAATAATCATTTTCAGGAATGTCATATAAGGTTTTTTAGTGCGTCAAAAGTAAGGAAAGTTTGATTCGAAAATCGTATAAATGGTAAAAGTATTTAATGCCTCTGTCGTACCATGTTTTGTAGAATACAGTAATTGAATTGACTTTTAATTTTTTTGTTGTTCCATATAATTTCGTTTGAAGCTTGATCCGGGGGGGGGGGGGGGGGGGGGGGGGGAGTTTTTGAAAATTATTCCATGATAACAATACATGATGAAGAAATGTATTATCTTTGAATATTTTATTAATATCAATATTTTCTAGGTTACTTTCTAAAATAAATTGCCCTCCATATTTGTTCAGCTTGTTAATATATATGTTTTTCCATTTACCTGTATTGTTTTTATCAAATATTCTACTTATCCAGCTTGCTTTAAGAGACAAGATAAACAAGTCGATATCAATCATTGTTACCCCCCCCCCCCCCGTGTTCGTATGTTTTGATGATTGTTTCTCTTTTTATTTTGTCTGTTTTTTTGTCCCAAAGAAATTCAAAAAGTTTGCTTTTAATAAAGTTTATAGTTATCGATGATGGGTTTGATAAAACTGTTCATGGATAAATTAATTTTGGGAGTGCCAAGGTTTTAATTACATTAATTTTGCCCATTAAGGTTAATTTTCAGTGTTCCCAGCTTTTGAAACAATTTATGAAATTTGAAAGTTTTGCATCGATATTTTTTTAAATAGTATTTTTTTGTGTTTGAACAAACTGATATTCCGAGTTAACTTGCGTTTTCCGAATTCCTATTAAAGTTACCTATTCTTGTTTTCTAAATATTTTATGTGGCTTTTTTTAAAAAAAACTCCAGCTCGTAGAGCATTACATTTCTTTCTATTAAGTTTTGGACCAGATATAAGTGCAAAATTGTCAAGTGTTTCTATTAGTATTTCAAATGACTTTCTCGATCCATCGGTCATAAAGGTATCATCATCTGTAAACAGTGTTAGGTTATATTCTAGACCACATATATTAATACCCTTAATATCATTGTTTTTTTATATACTTTGGAAAAGAAGTTCTAAGCATGTTATAAATAAGTAAGGTGATAAAGAACAGCCCTGTCTAACCCCTCTTTCAATATCGAATAACTCAGTAAGAAACCCATTGCTTATTACACTGCTTTTTACATTATTGTAAAATTTTTTTCCCAACTTATGAATGAATCACCAAAATTTAAAATGTTTTAAAACTTGAAACATGTATGTGTGGTTGAAGCTGTCAAATGCTTTTTCAAAATCTGCAAAAAAGAAGATAGAGGGTAAATTATGTTCTTCGACATATTCAAGTGTTTCGCTAAGTATTCTTATATTTTCTCCTATATATCTACCCTTAACAAAACCTGTTTGATCTTAACCTATTATCGAATTGAGAACTGTTTTAATCTATTTGCAATTGCTTTTGTTGCTATGATGTAATCCAAATTTAAAAGACTTATTGGGCGCCAGTTTTCGAAAAATACTGAATCCTTTCCTGGTTTTGGAAGAAGTGTGATTAAACTCTTGAGTTTGAAGTTCTGTTAATTGACCGTTTACATAGGAGTAATTTAAAGAGTGAAGAAGGCATTTGCTTATATCTATCCAAAATATTTTATAAAATTCTGTTGTTAGGCCATCTGAACCTGGGCTTTGTCAATTTTTCATATAAAACAATGCTTGTTTACATTCGTATTCAGTCAAATTACCATTACACTTCTGTTTGTCTTCTTGATTGAGTTTTTTATATTTTTATGAAAAAAATGTTGTGTTGAAATTTGACAAGGTCTTTCTTTATAAAGATTCTGATAGTATTGCTTCTGTTCTGTTCTTTTCTTATTTTGTCTTGTTCGTTAATGATTTTTCCATTTGACTAATTAGTTGTTTCGGCATTTTTCTTTTCTATACTTGAGAAATATTTTGATTTTTTTCCCATAAAATTCGACTGATTCTGTCTTTTCTCTAGTTATTATTCTTTGTAGTTTATGGTCTATGATAGTGTTTAACTCTTGTTTTGCTTCTAAAAGTTCATCTGATGATCGCTGTTTATCATTTATGTCTAAAGAAGAAACTAGTTTATTCTCTAAGTGTTCGATCGTTTTGTGAATTTGGTTTTCCCTTTCAGTTTGTATTTTTTTCTTTAGTGTAGAAAATTGTATGCTTTCGTTTCTAATACTACCTTTTATTATTTCCCACAATGTGTTTGGATTGCACTCTTTATTCAAATTAGTTATAGTTTTTATCGGGTTTCGAATTGTAGTCTGATAGTCAGTGTCCAGATATAAATAATGAATTGTTTATTTTGAAGACAACAGGTCCTTTGGGTGTTTCATTTAATCTAATGTTTATTGTATTAAAGAGTGGTCCGACTTGTAACTTGATTTAATATCAGTCTTAGTGGTTGTTTATAATTAATTTATAATTAATTATTGATTGCTACTGACCGTACCAAGGCGGGCTCCTTCATTCACTTTGCTTTATGTATGTCTTGCGTGTTGTTTTCTATTTAGTGTGTAGATGAAGGAATGGGATTGTGTGTGTGTGCGTGTGTTTGTTATGGTATGACTGTGTGTGTGTTCTGCTTGAGAGGTTAGTGTATTGTTTGTGTTGCGTTTCCTGCTTGAGTCTTTCGTATTTATTAGTTACATCATTTTAAGTTATCTGAAATAAATAAATTGGTGGTTTTGTGTTTGAATGCCATGTAAATTTAGCTTTGTTTGGATGCTGAATTCTCCAAATATCAATTACAGTACTGTTTAAGCTAAACTATACACAAAGTGCACTGCCAGTGCACTGGGTTTAAACTGACAGTGCACTGAGAGTAAACTAATTTTGCACTGACAGTGCACTGACAGTGCACTGGTAGTGCACTGGGATTTCAATAGCAAACTGATAGTGCACTATCAGTTTAAACCAGGTAACTAGCAGTGCACTGGGGAATGACTACAGCTTTGAATTTAGAGCTGCAGTTTTTATTATACATGAATACCAGTTTACGCATACATGTATAATATATGTTTTTAGACCTTTTTCAATATTTAAACATTGGACAAGACTTCACAGGTGTAATTTTTATGTCATGAATATTCTGCAAAAACATTGTATAATTTAACAACCAAAATAATTTATTATTGCCTAAAATCAATTCTCCTAAAATAGGAACTCTGTCACTTTTAATCAAGTAATACAAGCAGACGGTAACTAAAAGCAGACTGAAAGTAAAGCAGAATGTGCCTTAAGGCGCATTCTGATTAAATTCAACCTGCTTTAAGTCATTCAAAACTTCAAAACTAGTAACAGGCTAATAGGGGAATGGGTTAAATGTGCCAGAAACTAAAGAGAGTACATGTCCATATAACATGCTGTAATGTTGTCGAACTGGTCAGTGTTAATTCTATAAGCTGTAGCTGCAGCATTTTAACCCATTACCCAATAAACGTGACTTTTTACGCCTATACTTTATTCCTCCTCTGAAAAAAATCCCTTTTATATGACAAAAATATTGTATGTCCTAGCAGATAGTAGCTTAACTCTTTCCTCCCTGAAACTTTAAATGGACAATTCCAGTTTCCATTTAAGTCTAGTCCATTTCTGACTTTTAAGGGCTGTTTTTGTCAATGTTTGGCATTATGGACAAACAGTGAGGACCCTGTACACTGTTTGAAAATAACGCCTATATGCGGGACTAGGGTTCAAAGGGTTAAAGCAGGTTTAAAGTTAAGCAGAATGCCTCTTAAGGTGCATTATGCATTACTTTCAACTTGCTTTAAGTGATCATCTTTCTTTCAAACTTCAAACAAGCTATGGGGTAATGGGTTAAGGAAACTAATCCGTCCCTCATCATGGATCCCCATATCACAGCTTGATACTTATACTTTCTGATAAGGGCACCCTTATCAAACTCTGTCGACCCGCCGAGACGTGCACGTCGTGACAGAGGCACAGGGATCCAGTCCATGGCTAAGCGTGGCAGGCTTAGCCAGTGGCTGGATCCCCGACCAACATCGGCGGGTGTGGCCCTAAAGAGCGCCGTTTTTGGGAAGATGAATCTTGGAGAGGACTTTGTCATTTGTTCAGCCAGCACTACTGAGATCCGGATATTAGGACGGAATTGTCAGCGCCGGATCACAGCCCATCAACAACGGAAATCAACCATTAGAAAATCCATCGAGAGATGTCGGAAACAGCCATTTTGACGTCCCCAGTTTACCCCCCACCGGCTGAGGGGGGCGTGGAGGCCAAAATACGCCATAGCAGACCAAGCCAACCGGATGGGATGAAGCTAACAGAGCGTGGGATACACGTTAATACTTATCAGCCAACAACAACAACAAACCCTTATCAAATTGCTTATCAATTATCACAGTAGGGTACTAATTGATAGATATGCATCAATCTAGGGGATTAAAAATAGTTGTTGCCATTAACACTTACCCTACTGATCACGACTTGATTGTTAAGTGAAAAAAGTGGATTTAGATCAGCCGCTGCATTATATTGCGTCTGATCTGGATCCAAACTGTTTTACATTCGACTCAGAGACTTTCTGAACAACAAAAAATGCACAAATCTTATTAAAAAATTTTTTTGCATACAACAATATCAAAGCAGACAATATTACTGCAGTAGAAGGGTTAAGCATACATCAATTTTGTCTGCAGAATAAAATTATTGCAAACCTGATCAGAATGATCCTTCAGGAAACCTCTGATCCGGTCTACACTGTTTGCATAGGACTAGTATGCTTTATAAGGGTACACTTTTTAAGACAAATATATACTTTTAAGATATTTTTATCCTTTAATTTTGAAATCTTAGGATTCTCCATGATCAACTTATAGCATCCCCTTATCAGATGGCAGCTTAACCCATTACCCCATAGCTTGTTTCTAGTGATATGTGACCACTAAAATCAGGTTGAAAGTAAAGCAGAATGCGCCCTAAGGTGCATTCTGCTTTACTTTCAGCCTGCTTTGAGCTATTATCTGCTAGAATATAGTGGTTCTCTCCTCCTGATAAATTTTACTATACATTTAACCTGTACTTAAAGGCACACTGTGAATTGCGATATGCAACAATAAATTATGCATATTTTTCAGTTTCTTAATTTTAAGTCTCAAGTTCTGATAAAGTAATTAGCCTTTGATTTAGAGATCGCAGAAAAGAGAGTTTACTGCTCCTTTCAAACTTTTAACAATCAAGGAATCAGCACTGATATCCATTAACCCGTACCCCATAGCCTGTTTCTAGTTTTGAATACAGCTGACCACTAAAAGCAGGTTGCAAGTAAAGCAGAATGGGCCTTAAAGCCAATATCTGATAGGATATAGAATAGATTTATTTCCATCAGTGGAGGACTAAATTAAAGACGTAAAAATGTGTTTTTATGGGCTAATCAAGTTATTCAAATGAAAGTATTTATTTTGATAAATATTCATAATTATTGTATACATTGAGACTATTTTCTTCACTGGAGGAATAAATTAGAGGCATAAAAAGGCATATTTATTGGGTAATGGGTTAAAGCAGGCTGGAAGTTAAGCAGAAGGCACATTCTACTATACTTTCAAACTGCTTTGAGTGGCCACCTGTCTTCAAAACTAGGCAGTAGATATGGGGTAATAGGTTTAGACAAGTGGCTGCTTAGTACAATAAAAATGTTATGCATGGGATCTCTCTGTGTGGCTTTCTTAGAGGTTTAATCTGCCACCTGCCTAAATACCCAAATACAACTTTTAACATTTATTTAATATAAGAATATTCCAGATGGGGAATTCAATTAGTACTAATTCATAAAACAGCTCTTTTCTAAAATTTCGATATCTAAGGACCTTTTTCATGATTACCATTGTAGTAAATAAAGGTTACAAATGATTAAATATCCCTGGAGTAGAGGGTCAAGGTGTCCCTTATCTTCAACTGTCATGTAATAACCAGTGGATTGTCTCTGTGGAAATGTTACATAATCTAACGACCTCCCAGCGGGATGGCAACAGAGTTTATTGCTTTTTAGGATGGGCTTTACATGCATGGTTTCAACAGGATGTCTTATCTATTGAGGCTGTACATTTAAAAAGAACTGTATAAATTAAAGTAATATTTTATTGCTGTTAATTCAAACTTTCGGAAATAATAAGAAAATATTTGATACATTATAATAATGCACTAGTTGCAAAAAAATCAATGTCTTAAAATAAGTCCTTTATTCAGATAATTATTCTGTTGCACATTTAGGTAAAAGCTCTATAGCCAGGTGGCTGCTTAATGCAGTATGAAAGTCATGCAGAAAGCTCCTTGACGGTTTTCATGGGTGACTCGCAATCTACATTCCACAACCACCTGTATTAACCCATTACCCCATAAATACGCATATTTACGCCTCTTCTTTACTGGAGAAAATAGTTCCAATTTATACAGATATGAAAATGAATGATAAGAACTATTTTCTTTATTCTAGCAGATGGTAGCGTAAGCAGGCTGAAAGTAAAGCAGAATGCGCCTTAAGGCGCGCATTCTGCTTTACTTTCAACATGCTTTAAGTGGTCACCAATTTTGAAAACTAGAATCAGACTATGGGGTAATGGGTTACAGGCCAAACCCGTGATATAGTCGTTGAAGTGAGGATTAGCAATGCAAAAAGTGTAGATCCAGTTGAAAGGCCATTTGATGGACTCATTTGGATCCAATTTTTTTGACATTTAGTGTTTTGAAAATAACTCCAGTTAGAAAATCCACAGCGATGTGTCACTTTTTAACCAATTTCTTGATTGAACAATATTTTTACGTCTGATCAGGGTCTGCTCTGCTTTATCATATATATCTGATTCTTCACTGTTTGCTGTGTAAATAAAATCCTTTGTTTTTATATTTCAATAGAACAATCAGTCAATTATTCAGAATGGGTGGAGTATTGACCAGAGAAATGCTTAATAGCCTGAACCAGTACCCTGAGCCTTAATCACAGCTGGAATCACTTTATACAAATGGTCAATGTATCTGTTGCAAATCTCTGGAGTCACAGTTCTCCAGAACTCCAAAATGCCTTCAACAAGTTGCGCTTGATTTCGGGTTTTTTTGTTTTTTCTAATATAATGTTTCAATTTTGCCCACATATTGTCAATTGGATTCATGTCTGGGGATTCTGGAGGAGTGATCCAGTGGTTAATTCCATGTTCAGCCATGAATGATTTTTACCCCATAGCCTGTTTCTATTTTGGAAAAGAGTTGACCACTTAAGGCAGGTTGGAAGTTAAGTAGAATGAACCTTAAGGTGCATTCTGCATTACTTTCAGTCTGCTTTAAGCTATAATCTGCTAGAATATAGAAAACATATTTCTTATAATTCTTATTTTTACCAGTATAAATTAGATTTTTTTCCTTCAGTGGATAAATAAAATAAAGGCATAAAAAGGTGTATTTATTGGGTAATGGGTTTAAAGTTTTAATTTCTGTTTACCATCAATACATCATCCCCCCCAAACAATGCAGAAAAAACTGCAGCTCTAAAATAAAGCTGAAGTCATTCCCCAGTGCACTGCTAGTTACCTGGTTTAAACTGATAGTGCACTATCAGTTTGTTATTGAAATCTCAGTGCACTATCAGTGCACTGTCAGTGCAAAATTAGTTTACTCTCAGTGCACTGTCAGTTTAAACCCAGTGCACTGGCAGTGCACTGGGGTGTATAGTTTAGCTTAAACAGTACTGTAGGTTAAAAGTGTTTATAATATTATGTAATATTTTACGGGAGCGTTTGTGTGTATCATATGCACCATTCTTTGTGTCTTCAGAGATATTCAAAACAGTATTAAAGTCACCTCCTATTAAAAAATTGTTTTGTTCGTTATTTTCTAAGAAATATTCTAGTTTTTTTTAAAACGTTTATGTCATCTTTATTGTGGCCGTATATATTAATAATTGTTAGCTGTTTTGCGTGTAATTCGACATCTATCATTTGGAGTCTGCCTTGTATTAAGTCCTGATAATTGTTTATTTTATAAGGGCATTAGAGATTTATTAAAATTGCAACACCTTAGCTGTTTGAACTATTCCCGCTAAAAATAAAAAAACATTCCCCTCCCCATAGATTTATCCAGTCTGAAGTTACTTGTGGTGTTGAATGGCTTTCTTGCAGAAGACATATTGAAAATGATTGAGTTTTTAGCCACTGGAAAATGTATTCTCGTTTACGCGTGTTCCCTAAACCTCTGACATTATATGAACATATCTCAGTCGCCATAATATGTTATGATCACAATTATGCTCAAATTGTATCTACCCATTTCTGGAATAAATAGAAGATTCAAATGAAAAAAGTAAGAAAGTATGTTATGATGAGAGACAGTGAGCGTGGTGTAAAGGTTTATCATGTTTCGATGATAAAACTGGGTATTCTCACATAAGATGTAGAATCGTAAGTATAGTTGCATGACGTAATATGGCTGGTGTAAAACTGGTTAATAACAATAACAACAACAACAAAAAACACCACCGTGTAAATGTGTACATTTAAATCATTTGATTTACCGCAAAATCTGTCTTAAGCGTCCTTTTTCCCTCCTATATTCAGCTTTTGCTCGCTGTTTTGCTCCGTTACTAACATAGTTGGAGCTGTCTCATCAAGGTCTACCAAAGTTTGCTGATATAGTCTTATAGATCAAACTTCACTTTTTGCTGTTACCTTAAATGTTCTTATAGCATGTAGTTCTACTTCACAGGATATTCAACTAATTAAGTACTTATTATAATTGAATATTCCTGGAGGGAAAGGTTAAATCTTGTCTTCAGAAATGTGGACCGTGTAGTGGGTTGAAGGTAACTCACAGAACTCCTACTTGAGCTCTCTGCGTTATCTCCAAACCCATCTCCTGATTGTTATCACCAAGTTCCTGTTTTTTAATATCGGTCGCTTAGTACAGATTTCACTGTACACCTAGGTTTTAACTTTTCAGGAAAACAAGTGAAAAGTAACGTAAAAAAAAAGGTACATTCCCTCCAATATTCATCTTTTGCTCCGTTGCTAACATAGTAGACCCGGATGAGGCAGCTCCAGTTGTCTCACCAAGGTCTACCAAACTTAACGTTTTGCTTTTACCTTAAATGTTCATATATCATGTAGTTCTACTTCACAGGATATTCAACCTATAAAGTACTTATTGAAATCTTAATTGAATATTCCTGGAGGAAAGGGTTAAATCTTGTCTTAAGACTTAAGATAGGGTTAGGGTTAAGATAACTCGCATAACTCCTACTTGAGCTCTCTGCGTTATCTCCAAACCCATCCCCTGATTGTGACCACCAAGCTCCTGTTTTTAATATCGATCGCTTAGTACAGAATTCACTGTGCACCTAGGTTTTAACTTTTTAAGAAAGAAAAGGTGAAAAGTAGCGAAAAAAACAAAAAAGGTACATGTAATTTTCACATAAACACTTTGTTTTGGCCAAAAATGCAATGCATAGAGTGTAGTAATCTAGTAATTGTCTGTCCATAAACATTAGTGTCAAGCCACGGCAATGAATAAGTAGTAGAAAACAAACTGCTGATTTATCACCCTTAAGGCTTCAACTTGACATTTTTCAATTAAGTTTAGTCCATTTTACATACTTGTAGTTGATTTGACAAAAAATGTCAAAATGACAAAATAGTACGATCCTGATAAGAAGGTTCCTGATCTTAACTAAACTTTGTCAAAATGTTTACCTCATTATAATTAATGTCAAATTGGAATGAGGATCATATTAGGCAAAAATCTAAGTTACTAGTTAAAATGATAGAAAATAATTGTTAAAACTCTAGAGAACACATTTTGAATTGAATCATTAAATAAATTGATATGTATGTTGCACGTGATCAAATCCAGTTCAGATGAACGAAATAATGGCTACAGTGGCCCTTGTTTAGCTTGTCAGTAATTAAACCAAATTGTAATTGGACAAGCTACATGTATATAAAGGACGGTCGATGCTATCAGAACGACGGTCTTGCCGATAACGTTTCAAATTCGCCCGACGGTCGTGCGGATAAGCTTTCTAATCCACACGACGGTCATGCGGATAAGAATTGTTATCGGCACGACCGTCGTGCGGATTAGAAAGCTTATTCGAACGACGGTCATTCCCATACTAGTTTTGCAAATTAGAAAGCTTATTAGAAAGACGGTCATTCCGATTAAATATTGTCCTTAGCTTTACGAATTTCGTTGTAGGTTTTGACAAACAGAAGGTCCTGAGCTTAACACATCGACGACCTTACTCGTTATTTAAAACAGTGTACATGCAAACAGTACATTAGACTAGTCCTATAAATAATATGTAGACCCTGATCAGACTTAAGTCGGAATGTCAGCTAGTAACAATTGAACAGAAAGTATTTGTTCAGTTTCGATAGGGTATGCAAGGATTGTCGGAGACATTTTGATTATGGAATTTTTATAAAAAAAGAATATAATAATAAAAACCATTTAAATTAATTCAACTTTCATTTCAGTTATTTGTTTAAAGTCCAGTTTAGTGAGTAGCATTTAATCAACCACATAATTCACACAAGTAATAATTACGGTTCCTAATAATTATCGGTCACTCGGTAATACACATTCGTACATTTTAACATTGCTGAGATTAACTCATTGAACCCTAGCGACGAATACATTCGTAATTTACAAACAGTATTGCCCTATATGCAGCAACTGTAACCCCAGATCAAAAGGGCCCAAAAAGAGTCCATTGATCAGGGTCCCTAAACCCAGGTTTAACCCCCCCAGTGGTTGTTAATAATAAATTTATAGTTAATTATTGATTGCTACTGACCGTACCAAGGTGGACTCCTATGTTCACTTTGCTTTATGTTTGTCTTGCGTGTGTTTTCTTTTTAGTGTGTGGATGAAGAAATTGTATTGCGTGCGTGCGTGTGTGTGTATGTGTGTGTTATGGTATGAATGTGTGTGTGTTCTGCTTGAGAGGTGGGTGTATTGTTTGTGTTACGTTTACTGCTTGAGTCTTTTTCGTATTTATCTGTACTGTTTGTTATTTTACAATAAATAGTACCATACTGCTAATAATAAAAAAGACAGTGTCAATTCGAAATAACACATCAATGAGAGTGCACTTAGCAAGAATTCAGGAAAATGTTGTTGTCCTCGAACCCCAATCAACATGGGGGATGCAATAATGCAGACGTAACTGTTGAAAGTACTTGAAAAAAAACTTGCATCAATAAGCAAACACTCATTTCGCACTCTACGAATAAGTTTCTATCTCTTCTTTATAAACTGTGTTACCATTTTTATATGCACCAAACCTTTTTATCCAGTAGGACATCAATAGATGGCACTCTATAGTTCTGTACTTTTTACATTTTTTATAGATACCTATGTAATATTAATGACTTTTTCCTGAATATCAAATTTTATATAAGATTTTAAGTAGGGTTCATTTACATTGACAGGTCGGCGAGCTGCTGTTAGTTTACGGGAAGCCAAAATAGATCACTCGAAAAAACGTATAATAGATCTAGATCTATTTCCTAAAACAAACAAGGCTTACATGTTCCTTTTAACAACATCAGCTAGTTGTGGTATCTGTTTGTGAAACACTATGGCCCTTATGTGACCACCATGACCTTCAAATGACCTTGACCTTTGTCTGACGAGAAGCTCTCAAGAGCTCAGCTGAAGTTTTACAAGTCATGTCAAGTGACACAACTTCAACGGAGCTCAATAACTTCCATTTATTAACCTTTATATGACATTTACCTTTGCCGGATATAACCCATGTTCTACAGAGCTCCAGAACTTTCTGCGTTCAGTTCACATGCTAAATATGAAGTCTCTATCACATGTAGTTCAAAAGTTGTGACTAAGGTTAAAGTTGTAGACAGAGACAAACAGACACAAAGACAGAGCAAAACAAATAGTCCCTCGACTGAGTTATAATATGAGTTGGATGCATGAAAATGAGAAGCTGTATATATTACAGTGCTCCCTCTTTACAACAACACCAAATGAGAGACAAACACTGTGTGCGTTGATCTGAGGGAGTTGTTATAGGGAAGACAAAATTAGATTTGGATAACATTTACCAACAGCCTAAATACGGATCAGACGCTATGTTATGCAGAGTCTTATCAGGATGTTGGCTTTTTGTCCCTCGTCATTATATTTCTTCTGTAAAAAATGTCCACTACTACATATTTTTGAGAAAAACAGCAGACGACAATCTCAAGCAGACGATATTGCAACTGTGAAGGCGTTAGACATAAAAATATCTTGTTTCGGGCACAACGGCAATCGTCGTTGTAAGGCGGGAATCATTGTTCAGGGTGCCATTGTAGGGAGGGAGCACTGTATATATCATTCAAGTAGATTATCTAATTAGTACGTGATTACCTATTAACCTATTCACCCCATTGAAACTTTTAATGAACGATTCAAATAAGTCTAGTCCTTTTTTTACTATTAAGGGTTGATTTTAACAATATATTTCAAAATGAAAATCAATGTAGACCCTGATTAGAGGGTTCCTTAAGGAGCCCTCTGGTTAGGGTCTATACTGTTTGCATATGACAAGTTTAATCCTCACAGGTACACTGTTTGTAAACGACGAGTATACTCCTCGCTAGGGTTGAATATTTTCTCAATCTCGCAAAAAGCGGAGAAAGAACGGGGTCTAGATCTACAATGTTCAGAGGATAAGCCATTATATTGCAGGTATTGTCGTGTGGATAAGGAATAATATTGGCACGACGGTCGTGCGGATAAGAGTTATTATCGGCACGCCTGTTTTGCGAATAAGAACTGTTATCTGCACGACTGTTGTGCCGATAGACACTTTCAAAAAGTACACAGATTCTAACCGACGAAATATTAACATAACGTTGCCCTTGATAACTGTGCTATTAACGGCATACACCAGCAATTCGTGAGACACCTAGTGGCTTTTAACGAAGTACGATAAATCAAGCATCGTTACTCAACGAAATCGTGCATATCGGTTACCTCCCGTAGATACTTTCGGTTTCAAACAATCTCCATTAATCGCGTAATCAAGACGTTAAATGAATGAAAGTGTACTTGATAAATGAAAGTACGTGAATCTTGGAAAATACTCTATCTAATAAGGCTAAGTTAATAACCCAAAACTTCAATCAAATTGAATATGAGCGTGAACCCGAGATCACATAGAAAAAGCCGTCGGCTTATTTAGGCTATTGGTATATGTATGAAAGCGCCTATAGTTTCAAAAGAAGCATTATAACTTATGCTTTTTTAACAATGTCTTATTATTCACACCTATAGCTTTTATTGTGAGAAGTTTCATCAATTTATTTCGGGCAGATTTTGATTGAGTGGGTGTTTTCATTGAATTGGAGCCGAAAACAATTAAGAACAATGCATATATATCAGGCAACAAACCATACGCTTTGCATCATACTTTCAGTGAGCATCACTTTTTAACTGTTTTAATGTTTGTTTGTGCCAATTATTACTTTACATTATTTTAGAAAGGCAAAATAACACATGCCGACTCTTTGCCGAGAATGGCTACATCATATATTTCAAATACCCATAGACAAAAAAACCATTATAACCTATGTTTTCTTTTTGCCATTGTACTTAGATATGTTTGAAGAACCTATGCTGAAATTTTCATAGAGATTCATCGGATAATTCATTTGGTATCGTATGTCCTTAACTGACAGGGCAATAAAATCGGACAATACATTTAAAAGAACGATTTTATGCGAATGGGACTCAAAACTAGAACCTTTGAATAGCTAGTCAATCACATTATCGACTACATCGACTACGATATCAAGGAAGCCTTTTAAGCTATATCAACTTTTTTCATGTAACGTTTCTGGTATAAATAACAAAGACGCGTTGTTTGCCCGGTTGAAAGGCTATTTCCGTTAGTTATAAAATCCGTATATTTGACGTATCGCTGTCATTATTCAGTCATAATAACGAAACAAAACATGGAACACGTTTATTAAAGATGCAGTTTAATATTTGTTTTTGCATTTGTTTTCCACAGGATTGTGGATATACCCACTTAAAAGTTGAGTAGTGGTAGGTGCCTTACTTTTAAACTGCTCAAAGCAGTAAACAACTTTTAGAAATATCCATATTTCTTAACTAACACATGTCGTTTCAAACGAGAATACCTGTACATAGAATGTAAATTGACATACTTTTATTTAAATATTACCTTATATAGACTAACAAATTGCAGACTATTCCATTTCTTATCACGCATTTACTGACAGCAAGTAGGAGGACCTTGTGGTTTAAATTGATGTGTGAGTCTCGTACGCCAAGTAGTTTTTGATGTCTAAACCCAAGGTAAGTTCTAGTTACCAAATTTATTTATTTTATTATACCGCTCGAACTGTACTATTATACTTATTTTTGGCATATCTATATAACACTTGTTACATAATTTTCTTTAATATCAAAATCAGATATAAACCAACACTTCTATAATTTAATAATTTTGCTGTAAATACAGCATGCTTCACATTAAAAAGAAGTAAGCATACAGTATAGCCAAACAACATTTAATACTGCAAGAGTTTTATTAGCTCACTGAGTGATTTCGATTTTTAAATGACACATGTTAACCATGTACTTCATATTCGTGTTTTTTACATACCGAATAAGTGTTTATTTACGCGAGACGCATAATTAGCGATTCTACCGTAAAATAATTTTTAGTGTGTTATTTTTTCGCGCAAATAAATTCAAACTCTTTTTTTCACGGATATGATATTGAAGTCCGTTTTATTAACCGTTTTCGGTTGTATTTTGCCAATAAATCCGCATAAGTAAGCGGCGCATTCAATTTTAGGTAGGTAACTATTTAACATTGTTTGCAACGGATATCTATCATTCATTCAGAAAGTATTTGGCGAATTCGCTTACAATATGGTCGGATGCAATTTCCGTCTTTTCACCGTTTATGAACGAAAGCGGCAGTAGGTCCAGATGATAAATCGTGTAAATCAATGTTTCTCAAGGATCCAAACTTTTTCACACTCAATTTACCTGTAAATATGGTACAGTCAATCTATGTACTAAGTCATTCACGTAATGACTAAAATATTTAGTCATTTCACGTGATGACAGAAATTGAGAGGCCATTATAACACATATTGACTAAAGACCATTTGTGAGTTTCAGGCAATGTGTGAAATGACTTTTATTTAATAAATATCTACCAGCAATTGTTCATTCACAGCATTAATTATGCATACATATTTTTAAAACTTATTAACAAACAATTGCCAAAAAAGTAAAAAAAAATATATGAAACTTGATCTATGAAACATGCATTTTTTAATGTTTCAGTTTGTATCATTAGATACTGTAGCTGAATTGGTTTGTTGGATTTCACCTAACAATTTCACATACATTAAGAGTTAAAAACATATATTTATTACTAATTGGAATATAACTTAATTGATTGTTTGTTTTACCTGACCGTTTCATGCACATTCAGTAAGTGATAACAACAGGTACTTGACAAAAGTGATTGGATTATCTGGTTTCAACACACACACAATAATGATTAAAGATAAATGACATCAAAGCCTTAAATGATTATCTTAATGTTTATTAAAGGGGCTAATTATTTAATTCTGCAAACACCTTTAATATAAAGATCTATGTCTGAATTGGAAAAAGTGCAATATTTTATGCGATTTGAAACCAACAACATGGCACAGATGAACGTTGAAATGGAATTCCGAGAGGCTCTGTTCAAGAGGTAATCAAACTTGTTTTTATATTCATAGAGAGTAGATGAATTGTATTTTCCTCAAAACTATGTTGTGACTACGTATTATAATTGTCTCAAACTTAACTTGGTAAAAAGAAATAAGCTAAAAAAAATAATGTGACTTATTAGCATTGTTTCAAATAATCACAATATATATTCTAAAACACAGTCACAGCAAAGGATCCTGGGGAGCCATTACATACTTTAGTATTTTGATACAATCATAATAGTTAATTTCGGATGATACTCAATGATGCGCAAACTTTTATTTCACGTTTCTGGACATGTTCTGCATGCTAGTGTTTATTGATACAATTAGTGATAACAGTCTTTAACTGATTTTTCAGCTACAAGCTATTCAGATACAGGACTTCTTAAAATGCATATTCATGACTGTATAAATTGGAAGTAGTTTTCTTAAGTGGAGGAATAAATAAGAGGCGCTAGAATGTGTATTTATGGGGTAATGGGTGACATCAATCATCTATAATTTTGAAGGGTAGTTTTGCAATACAGTAAAACTTCTTTCTTACGAAGACTAAAAAGAAGACAAAATTGATAGAATATTGATACTCTTTTTTTTATCACTTTCCGATAGCCTGGTAGTATTGTAGCTTAAAGCTGACTTTAATTAAAGCAGAAGTAAACATCCTATGGAGTGGTGGGTTAAATATGATGTCATATAAGTGTGAAAACATTAGAATAAAAAATGAAATACTTATCAAATATATAATAGTAGGTGACTTAAAACAGTGTAACAGATAAAACAGATTGCACATCAAGGCAATCAGCTTTACTTTTTACCAGCTTTGAGTAACCTTTGTGTAAATCAATGCATTGAGTAATGAGTTGAGTACAATGCAGTATAATTATGAATAGATTATGAAATACCAATAAGGTATATCCTATAGTCTAGCCGATTTTATAACTTAAAACAGGCTTAAAGTGAAGTAAAATGCACATATTTTTAAGGAGCATTCCGTTTTACTTTAAACCAGATTTAAACCTAAAATCGGGATATGGAGTAATGGATTAGATATATTAAAACATGATTATGATTATGAATATATTATGATTAAACAGATGTTTAAAAAATCGCTTTGTTTTTTTATTTTCAATCAATACAATGTAATAATGAGCTATAAACAATGTGGATTCCTGCTTTTCTAATAATAGCTTAAAGTTTTTCCTGTAAATTCCTGAAAAGCATGAATAAATGGAACATTTTGTGCAAAAACATTGTATAACAAAAAATAACAATGTAAAACAGAAAGCTAAAGTCAATTTAGTCATTACGAGTAATGACTGATTACACAGATTGACAGTAACATAAACTATATATGTACGTGAAAACAATTGAGAAACGCTGTTTTTTATTGCAAGCAGACGAGCTGTCATTTACAAGTGAATTACATAATTCAAACTGCTTTCTCGCGAATAAACCATTTATACGGTATTAACACAGCAATTCCATAGACGTTCTAATGTGTTTACAACTGCATAATGTAAACTTGAAAATGACATCTACAGACATATGTCTCAGAGAAAGTAAATACCTTCTCGATTACTACGTAAAATCTGAGACTGGATTCCCTCAAAAAGTAAACATTTTGTCATGTTTTATTAAGGTCATTTAAAAACCACCAAACAGTAAGGTTACAAATGTTAACAATGCCGTTTTCGTTGGGGGTTTGCTTTACGTATCATTTAGTAAAAGACTAAAACTCCACCCAACGAAATCAGCTTAAGCCTTTCATTACAACAAGTAAGAAAGTACTATTGTCATTAACGATTGTCAAAAACGCTACCGCAGAATAAGAAAGCAAATTATATAAGTAAACTGATTTTAATACGGAAAATGCCATAACTTACAAGTTTTGATTTTATGAACAGCTCTTCTCCTGCCACTTGACTAGACGTTTTTGTATATGATTGGTGAATTATCGGGACGATAATTATTTAAAAGGGTTGTTGGTAGTGAGTTTAATGGTATTCAGCTTATCAGACTTCCATAAACTGTTGTATTCTTCAATACATGAATACGGAAATTCAAAATTTAGACTAAATTGAGATATCTACAAACTTTTTATAAAAAACAAATATGATTACATAAACATGGATTTAAGCAAAATGCTAAAATAACAATACCGTCTTCACCAATAATTATATGTCTACCTATCTACGTAGGGTGCTAAATTTACAATATTATGTGAATCAGCACTTAATATTTACCAACAAGAGGTATATACAGTGTATTATATTTATGATAACGTCGACTACAGCTAACGAATAAATCCTCATCTAGATGGCGATGTCCCCCGTTCTACATCTTACGGGGTGTATATTTCACAACTAATTCGTTTTGCTAGGACCTGTACCTATGTAGAGGACTTCCACATTCGTAATAAAACTATTACTGAAAAGCTTCTTAAACAGGGGTACAGATTTCAGAAACTTCGTAAAACATTTTCTAAATTCTTTTATAGAAATCTTCCTCTCATTAACAAGTATAAATGTAACTTAAAGTCTTTTCTGCGGCAAGGTATTTCACATCCGGAGTTTTATGATGATGTGATTTACAGACTTCGTAAGATTCTTGGACATATGCATTTTCAAAACCTATTTGTGAAACGTATTATATTTTTTTCCTCAAAAAAGATTATGAATTTTTGTTAGATGTTTTACATGTATTTACTTACTGTGCTGGCGGTCTTTTTGATTGTGAGGTTGTGGAACAGGGTTTATATTTTATGTACACTGTTCGTCTTTATAGGTGAATATTGGAGATAAGAGTGAGGTTGGGCGCCCCTAAACCCAGGTTTAACCCCCAGTGGTTGTTAATGATTAATTTATAATTAATTATTGATTTCTGCTGACCGTACCAAGGCGGGCTCCTATAATCACTTTGCGTGTTGTTTTCTATTTAGTGTGTAGATGAAGGAATGGGATTGCGTGCGTGTGTGTGTGTGTGTGTGTGTGTGAGAGATAGAGTATATGTTTGTGTGTGTGTGTGCGTGTGTGTGTGAGTGTGTTTGTTATGGTATGACTGTGTGTGTGTTTGTGTTCTGCTTGAGAAGTGGGTGTATTGTTTGTGCTGCATTTCCTGCTTGAGTCTTTCGTATTTATTTGAGCAATTGAGAAATGTGTACCTTTTGATGAGAAATCGAGCAATTGACGAATTAAGCAATTAAGAGATCGAGTAATTGAGAAATGTTCTACTTGAGAGGTGGGTGTATTGTTTGTGCTGCATTTCCTGCTTGAGTCTTTCGTATTTATTTGAGCAATTGAGAAATGTGTACCTTTTGATGAGAAATCGAGCAATTGACGAATTAAGCAATTAAGAGATCGAGTAATTGCGAAATTGAGAAATTTGAAAGTTTGGAAAGAAATCGAGCAATTGAGATATCGAAAAATGGAGATATAAAGCAAATTCAGAAATCGAGCAAATGAGTAATTTGGAAATTTAGAAGAGAAATTGAACAGTTGAGAAATCGAGCAATTGCGAAATTGGGAAATTTTGAAGAGAAATTGAGCAGCTGACAGATCGAAAAATTGAGAAATTGAGCAATTTCGAAACGAAAATCTTTCATTTTTGCAATTATGCAATCAAAATCGTGAATTCATGAAGCTGATATTGTGAAAATAAAGAATTATTCTGTTAAATTCTGAAACGGAAATTTCACCACCGGTCTTTCGGACTGTGGTCTATGAATACGAGTTCGATTGGCTTGCATTGATCTTGTACATCGACCTAGGAGATATTTTAAGTCCTGTCAACTTCTTTGCAATTGCTACCAATAGCTGATACGTAAGTTCTAACGTAACTTTTATAGCCCGTAAAACAATATACTGTTTAATTCTGTTTCACTACAACAATCCCAAGACAACTGTTATAAATCAAAGACTGAAGGTCTTGAGAGTCGCCAAGAACATTTTGCATTTCAGAAATCAACTGGGTCCGAAGTTAATAATGCATTTGTTACGACAGGTGGTCTCTTAAAGAAATGTGAAAGTACAGTCAGTAAAGTACATTATATACGTTATGCGTTCCTGGTGCAGTAGAGAGCATTTTCTGCTGTAGCTTCATTTTGCTGCACGTTGTCAGCTATTTTTATTCCATCATTAAGTGGTTTTTAGAGGTAGTTATAGGGGGATTTAAAATATGTGTCATGATGAAAAGACTTGGCAAAAGATGGTACATTTTGCAATGACATGGATCTACTGCTTGGTTCGCAGGGGGGAAGTTTAAAATGTACCCAGTGTCCACTTCCTTCTTTAAAAGCCAGTTGAATCCCACTTATTTTTTCTAAGGATTTGACTGAAAGCGACGAGAGTTTTTAAGTGACAGATCTATATGTAGATTTATCATTTCATTTTGTAATTTGTAAATACATCTACCATATATTAATTTAGATCCGTATGTGTATGCTACTCTCGTTGTTTATACTTTAAATATGGTTTGATTGTTTAAATATCTCGAAATGAATGATCTGAATCCATGACGGTAGCATGACTGACCTTCGCTATGGCGGACCTTAATTTAAATAGCAGAACTAAAGTCGAATGGCCGACTTTAATTTGTATAGTAAACTAAAGTCATATAGCCAATCTTATAATTGTTTTTATAGGAATTCAGTTTTACACACCTATATCGCGGGTACGTAGGCGCGTACTTACAATTATCGCCTGAAACTTTGAATTGAGACTTTTGGAAAACACCTCAGAAATATGCCGTATGTGAATTGTTTGACACGCTCCCTCAAGTGGAAATTCGTGCTGCCAGTAGATTTTTAAAAAAAAAAAATTGTGGGATATTTTGTGTTTATTGGGTACATCTTGACCTAAACATGTATAAAAGAAACAAAAAATGATATTAAAGTACAACACTTGAAAATAAGGGAAAATATGAAATGACACAATGTTTGCCTCAGAAATCGCTTTTTTCATTACTCTGTATTTTATATAAATGTCGCATTTAACTTTTTTTCCGTCAGTTTTTCAGTATTGAAAACCTCAAGTGGCCTTGTGGTAAATTTATTTCCAGTTATTTAAACCATTCGGAATGGTTTTTTGTGTGTTTTGATCCCGATCTCGCTTTAAATAATGGGTGTTTAAGGGTGTATCAATGTCCCCACCTACTTTCTCTTATTTTGTCCTTTTCAAACAGCCCATTTCAATTAAATCCATTTTAGATGAAAACAAATATGATAATTTGGTTTTGTGTTATTTATTTTCTATCTATGGTAGTATTTCTTCATACAAAAACTAATTTAGGAAAAATAGGCACCAAATGTGAAATTTATAAAGCTCTAAATATCATCGATATGGTACTTTTTTGTAAATTTTGTAAGGGGCGATAACTCTTTTTACTTTAATAACTCAAATTTTCAACACTGACCTTTCAATTTCTTTTCATATTTTGAACTGCCTTAGCATTGGCTTTCATTTGGTAGAATATAAGAAAAAGTTTAATACTAGAACTATTTCATTTTCAATTTTTTTTACTTTTTTTTTCATGAAATAAAAAATCTAATAAAATCGTGCCCTTTATAAAGCATATTTTTGATATTCGAGGATCCATATTGTTCAAACCTAGTGCCTGCTTAGTCTAAATTTGGTTTCTATATGTGAAAATACCACCATAGACATGAAATAAATACTGAAAACCCTAATTACCATGTTTGTTTTGTTTTGAAATAGATTTTACTGAAGCGTATACTCTGAATGGGTGAAATTTGAGAGAAAAAGTCCAAATTTGACATACCTTTTTCAAAGTGCTGTAACTCAAAAAAAGGACACCACCATATATTTTTTATCATTTTTCATTGATCATAAATAGCTCTTCTAAAAAAATGATAGAAAAAAAATTTGAAAAAATTTGCGTATTGTGGGTTTGGAAGCCATTAAGTCATGCATATTAATAAGCTCCCCGATGGTCACGCTCCCTTTCGGCGTTTGGCATTGCTACTGCCACCTAGATCTATACGTAAATAGAACGATTCGGATTGCATGCCCGCTTTAAGTATTCGTGAATGGGATTTAATATACTCAACAAAATTTCTAATCGGTCACCTTATATTTCATTCAGAAAAAGAAAAGTGAAGAACTCATAAACCATTCAATTGTGTTACAATGCAAGTGTAATCAGTTGTGAAACAGATTTATTACAATTTCCCGGCTTTCACCTTTCCTTCTAAGCTTAAACAACAACTTCTATGGAGGCACCCCTGATTTTGAAATTCACATGAGTGTTACCATAGTTCTTAGGCCCTGTGTAAGTAACGCGTATTGCCCCCATCAGCTGCAATAACAGTTTTGTATCGACTTCTCATAGACGAGAAGAATTCAGCAGAAGTATTGATGACCTAACGTACTCACACATTGACGACGTCACGCCCTAATGCGTCAACGTTTGGAGGCTGTAGTAAGGTACGAACCGTTTCTTGAGAATGTCGCAAACGTGCTCTGTAGGGTTAAACTCATCTGTATCATCGGGCCCAAGCAGTATGATGATGATTTCATCTTTAAGTTGCCGTCAGCAGCGACAACTCGCCTCACGCAGCCGATTATGTACCGTCTTGGGTGTGACGTTACGGCCGTGTTGACACTTAAGTTGTCTTGTCCTCTTTGCAACGGGAAGAAATCTGTCTCTCTGGTGAGTCACTTCAATGTATGGATCAAAGGAGTGTTTTTACCCGTCGTTTTGGTTTCCTGGGGCGGTCCACTCTACTTCCGGTTACGTTAAATTTCCGCGTTATAGCCTAAAAGTGATCGTAAGTATCCGGTTAAAAGTTCTAGCCTCATTCAAATGGACGGAAACATTTCCTGATATGGAATACACGGAAATAAGTCTTTTTTGTTTCAACTTCCAGAATTCTTCTATGGTTGAATCTTATTTGCTGTAAGGATGCACTAGCGTGCAATATTCCGACGGCTCTGCCGCTTTCTACGTGAGTTTGTCTCGCCATTTTAAATGCTTTTCAGGCTATGCAGTCATTGGAGATTACACTCGTGTAATCTCGCGGGCAGAGCCTTTCATTCATACTTTTCATGTGCAAATTAGGCCAAACAAGCCACGTGGCTGTTTTGACGTTCACGAAGTAGGACAACGTATACACACCGTCCAATCGGTTATGGTTACCGCATCGATAAAGCTGTGGTTACCTCTCGCAGCGAGAGTCGATTAAAAAGGTGAGTTTATATTTTGCTCCAAAACACTCATTCTTTCACAAGGTAGGCACTTCTTTGTATGCAGCCGTTAAAAGCAGTGTTTGTATCCGCTGTATGAAGTTTCAGAATTAAACGCTCATTTGGTACACTGTCAAATGCATTGCTGCAGTCAAGATATTTAACATCTATTGGATCTTCTGTGTCAAGTAGCTCGGTCTATTCATCGAGTATTTTCAATAACTGTGTGGTGCAGGATCTCCCTGGACGGACATAGTGTTGAGAGTCAGACAGTAATTTATTGGTTAGTAAGTATTTCATGTATTACAGAATCACAAGTTTACATACTATTTATGTAAGACTGGTGGGTCTATAATTTGATGTCTCAAGTTTTTTGCCCTTTCTTAAAGATCGGCGAGACAAATACATTGTTCCATTCAAGGGGAAGATTTCCTGATTGTAGATGTTTCGAAGATCGTGTTTAATGCATTATGGGTCTTATAGTTCATTTTTGAGCTACAAGTAAAAACTTTTGGGTGAATCCCGCTAGGTCCCAGATATTTATTGGACTTTAAGGATTTCAACGTTTCAAGAACATCTTCTGGCGAGAAGTCAACTGCATCCAAGACGTTTTGAAAACAGTCTTTAGTTAAGTGTTCCCAAGATGAAAGTTAATCAGCAAAAACTAACAACGCAAAAAATTATTGAGCATTTACTGAATTTCATTTGGAAATTGATTTTGATCTACACGAACACTTCATGGAGACGTAGACCTACAGGAGTATAGGACTGACTTAATTTAGCCCGAGTCACTCAAAGTACGAAAACGTTCGGCGAATCCACTTCCATGTCGTATTTTTAGTTTTTTATTCGATGCTCGACAATATATGGATATACTAGCATATATCACACAAACAAACAAATGGCATTGGGAAGAATACTGTAACTAATGGTCTGATGTACGATTTACAGCACGGTTTTAGGGACCTATGTCTTGTGAGAATCAACTTGCCAGCTTGCTAGAAATACCAGCCAAGGTAAGCAAAGTGATCTTATCCTCCTTGATTTTAGCAAGGCTTTTGCCATGGTCAGTCGTGAGAGGTTGTTACTAAAGCTGAACAAGTATGGTATTCGGGGTAAGAGCAAATGCTGGATATTGGCATTTCTAAGCGGTACATTGCAGACTGTTTTACTTGACGGCGAGTCTTCTGATACGGTACAAGTCTCATCAGGTGTACAGCAGGGTTATATCTTTGGCCCTATTCTGACTTTGGACTACTGGAAGAAAACATCAAATTCGAATTGAAGGATACATTTCATCATAGACAAATGTTATCAGTGGTGTGCCACAAGGAAGTGTCCTAGGACCCATGCTTGTTTTATTAGCTCACCTGAGCACAAAATGCTCAAGGTGAGCTATTGTGATCGGTCGCCGTCCGTCGTACGTCGGTGTCGGTGTCCGTGTCGTCTGTTCACAATTTGTTTCAAATAACTTCTTCTCTGAAACAAATGGCCCAATTTTAACCAAACTTGGTCAGATACATACTGTAGTTGTGAGCTTCAAAAATTGTTCAAAAAAAGTGGGTGGGGCAATCGGTCTTGTTGCCATGGCAACCATGCACGATATCTAAAAAAATCTTCTTCTCAAAAACTACTGGTCCGATTTCAATTTGGTTTTCACCAAAATGTTTCTTAATTAATATACTTTAAAAATTGTTCAAAGAATTTTGATCCGTCCAAAAACATGGCCGCCAGAGGGCGTGGTCATTTTACGTGTTTACGTAATATTGACAACTAAAGTCAAAACTTTAAACATCATCTTATCAATAACTATAAGTCCTAGGACAACCAAATTTCACAAGTAGCATCATGTTGTGAACATTTAGCAAGATTGTTCAAATAATGACCCCCGGGTTAAAAATGGCTCCGCCCGGGGCTTATCAGTTTTTCATAGGAAAACCTTTAAAACGCTTCTTCTCTAAAACTGTATGGCCTAGACCTTTTATATTTGGCATGTAGCTTTGCCTTATGGACCTCTACTTAGAATGTTCAAATCATGACCCCAGGGTAAAAAATGACCCCGCCCCGGGGCTTATTAGTTTTACATAGACATTTATAGGAATAAACCTTTAAAACTCTTCTTTTCTGAAATCCTAAGACCCAGACCTTTTATATATGGCATCTTGCTTTACCTTATGGTCCTCTACCAAGATTGTTCAAATCATGACCCCAGGGTAAAAAATTGCCCCGCCCCGGGGCTTATCAGTTTTACATAGACTTATATAGGAATAAACCTTTAAAACTCTTCTTATCTGAAATCCTAAGACCCAGACCTTTTATATATGGCATCTAGCTTTGCCTTATGGTCCTCTACCAAGATTGTTCAAATCATGACCTCGGAGTAAAAAATGACCCCGCCCCGGGGCTTATCACTTTAACATAGACTTGTATAGGAAAACCTTTAAAAATCTTCTTCTCTGAAACCGTAAGGCCCAGACCTTTTATATAATTATGGCATTTAGCTTTGCCTTATGGTTCTCTACCAAGATTGTTCAAATCATGACCCCAGGATCAAAAATGGACCGGCCCCGGGGCTTATCAGTTTTACATAGACTTCTACAGGAAAACCTAATTCTGAGTTGTTTCAGTTTCATGCAACAGTCCACATACATGTACATGCAATGACAAACTTCATTATGCATCGAGTATAACACAATAGTTCCTCAGGTGAGCGATTTAGGGCCGCATGCGGCTCTTGTGTTTTATATATGATCTTCCAGATGTCACAGAAGGAACTGTACAAAAAATTGCTGATGACAGTAAAATTTTCTCGTCTTTTCGGAATGAATCTGATTCTGAAATTCTAAAACGAAAATAAATTGAAAAATCAGAAAGTTTAACCCAACAAATTAACTTGTACTTTGCAAAATTAACAAAGAAAGGATATAGGTACTCTGAACATTAATGAAGAACTTAACAAGAGGGTCCTAATTTTGGGGGACAAACAGTAAGCACGGAATGTTGAATCTATTAAAAACTAGGCTAACTCCTTACTGTATAAATACAGTGTAAGGGTTAGCGTAGTTTTGTGTATAGACCTAAGTAAGAGGGCTCCTGATTGTTTACAATGCTATGCGCAATGAAGATCATTTAATACAAAAAGGAAAACGATAGGTATTTGTGATTTTATTCAAACTTAAGATATGCGATTACTGAATTTGTTGTTGATTAGTGTATCCAGAAATTTCGTTTATCCTGAAATATTTTCTGCAGTCAATGTGTCCGGATTATCGACACATCATTGTTCATGATATACCAACAACTTGGCTCGAAACACGCGGGGTCGTGTTGTTTATAATAGATTTAATAAAGATATTCAGTAATCAGTACATATACAGTGGTAAATACGCTATTCCTACCCACATTGTGCGTTTCTTAAGCGTTTCTCACGCGTTTATTATCCGTTTCGTTAAACGCATTTCCTAACCGTTTCTTTACGCGTTTCTTTAGGCGTTTAAAAGAGCCCGGATGCTGGTCTTAATTTTCTAAAGAATACTCCTGAAATATTGACACGGATCATTAACAAAGTGAGCAAAACATCAAATGATCCGACATTTCATGCGGTAAGTAGAGACTGCAGTCGTTATCATAAATTTCCGGTAGCGGCGAGTCCATTGCAAGTCTGCCGCGACGGGTGGTTTATTGATTTATGGGTCTGGTTGATAACTCTAGTGTCACTACTCGGATAAGTGGGTTTTTTCAACGAAAAGATCCGAAATCTCCGCGTGAAACGGAAAACTGACGCATCATTCGCAACCTTTCTGGTATAATCGTTTATTAACGCGTTTAAACGCGTTAAAATCGTTAGGCGTTAATCGTTCGTTAACCGTTCGTTAACCGTTCACTGAGCGTTTCTTACGCATAGATTAACGCGTAAATGGGTAGGAATAGCGTATTTACCACTGTACAAACCAAGTGTCACATCTAAAATATAGAATTTGACCTCTGTTTACAAGTTTTGTGCTTCAATACAATAAAATGTTTTTTAAACAATAAACAGATGACTATTTACTGTGAGAAATCGGTCAGCTTGTACATCTTTGTACAAACCCGATTGACACGTTAAAAAAAATAATTGTTGTGAACCCAAATTAATAGACTAAAACCACTTTACAGAATATACATGACAGCTGTGGGTCTAATATGTTTCAATTTCCAGTGGGAAATATGATATATGATATATATGATATGATATATGATATGATATGATATGTTTTATTCAGCAAAGACATACATGTCTATCAGCATTATATAATATAATACATATAAAGACGAGTAATGACGGGCAGTCATTCTTATAACAATAATCTGCAAAGTATATTAGAATCTGCACATTATATATTTTTTGTATATGAACTATTGATTATTTAACACATTTGTTTTCTCTTCAGGATAATAATTCCAGCATAAAAATTATTTCAAAACTCTAGAAGTTTGCAGATTTAAGCTTCAAAACTGGCTTAAAGTAAGGCAGAATACGCATTATGATGCATTCCGACTCTACTTTAAACCCGCTTCAAGTATTCAACTTTCTAAAAACGAGCTATGGAGCAAAGTGTAAACTATCGGAGAAAGCCCCCGTTTGTTAACCTATTGCTCCCTAGACACGCAATTCAACACTTTTGTATTTATTTCGAAGTAATTCCTGCTTATGCAGTCACGTTTCTTAAAATAAATTATCTCTATACTCTAGCTGATGGTACCCTAGAGATTAAAACTTAAAACAGGCTTAAAGTAAAGCAGAACGCGCCTTAATGCGTTTTCTACTTCACTTTAAATCCGCTTCAAGTGATCACCTAAACATATACCGTTTATATAATCATGAATATATATTATAACGAATATTGTCTACATTGTAGTAGACAATATATGATGCCTTAGCTATTTAAGCTTAATTCAGGTTGAAAGCAAAGCAGAATGCGCTTAATACGCATTCTCCTTTGCGTTAAACCCGCATCAAGTGATCATCTAAACCTATCCCGAGTATATAATCATGAATATGTTAGAACCACAAATAGTTTCTATATCGTAGTAAACAGTAGGTGATACATAAGATCTCTTAACTTAAAGCAAGTTGAAAGTAAAGCAGAACGCATGTTTAGGTGTATACTACTTTACTTTAAACCCTCTTTAAGTGTTCACCTGTCTTCGATGCTAGAAACTAGCCTACAGTCATGAATATGTATCAAAACATATACAGGTGGTAGCATCAAACGCTAAGTTTTGCATAGGCTGAAAGCAAAGCAGAACATGTCCTAAGGCGAGTTCTGATTTGCTCTAAACCGCCTAAGAAAATGACAACGGTTTTATACCCGTATGGATATGTACATGTATCGTAACAGATATATTCGATATTATTGTAGATGTTAGCTTAACACACGTAAACTTAAGGCAAGTCTATAGTAAAGCAGAATGCGCGTTAATGTGCTTTCTGCTTCACTTCAAACCTACATCAAGTGAGCACTTGTTAAGTCTAGGGATAGCAGATGGTTTTTATTTAAACTCTATGCTTAAACTCTATGCTTAAAGCAGATTGAAAGTGGAGCAGAACGCGCCTTATGCATTCTGCTTCACCTTAAACCCGCTTTAAGTGGTTTCATGTCTTCAATGTTAGGTAATGACTATAGGTTTATAATGTATATACAATCCTGGATATTCATCATAATCAATATGTTCTATATTGATAGCTTAAATCTCTAAGCTAAGTGCAATTTGAAAGCAACGCAGAATGCATGTTAAGGTACACTCTGCTTTACTTTAATTCCACTTCAAGTGGTCACCTATCTTCGATGATAGAAACTGGCAATGCATTTATAAAGTCTGTACAGTCTTGAATGTGTATTAACAAATATTCTCGATATTATAGCAGATGGTTGCTTAATGCTCCAAGCTTAAAGCAGACTGAAAGCACTACAGGATGCGCTTTACGGCGCATTCTGCTTTGCTTTAAAACCGTTTTAAGTTGTCACCTATCTCCAGTGTTAGTTTATGCAGTCATAAATATGTTTTGTATCAAATATGTTCAGAATTGTAGCAAATGGTAGCTTAGAATTTATAAGTTTAAAGCTTAAAGCTTAAAACTTAAAGCAGGTCAAAAGTAAAACAAAATGCGCCTTAAAGTGCATTCTGCTTTACTTTAAACCAACATCCAGTCGTCAGTTATCTTCACAGCTAGTAAACTTGAAATGGCTAAACTTAATATTATTGATATAATAAGTAAGTGTTGGTTTTCGAACCGACATAGTTTGTATCTGGTAGAAAAATACATCTATATGAAACAAATTTCGTAAGCGAGCGCACAGTAATTGATGCAGAGTTGCGGTGTGTACCTCACATTTCCATTATGATACCAGATTAAATGCTTTGTAAATATAAATACTTAAGTTTCTCATTTCTTTTTTGTTACTTGTCGAGAGAAGTTCGATTAGTTTTGGTATATTGGGTCTCTGCCAATAATATTTATTAATGTAAGTAGACCTTAAGCTTCTATATTTTCTACACTTAAATAAAAAATGAAATTCATCTTCAAGCTCGTGACATTCTAAACACTTTCGGTCGTTAAGAGGCACTGTGTTTGGTTTTTTGTATCGGCCCTTCTCTACTTCTAATTTATGTGAAGACAGTCTCAATTTAGTCAATGCTATTCTAAACTTTGTAAATGTGACATGATTTAAGTAGTCTTGTAAACAAAAATTTGAAAATAACCTGTAAAAACGAGCTTTTGGTGAGTTATTTAATCTAGTCTGCCAAATTTGCATCATGTTGTCTTTCAGTCTTTGTTTGAAAACAGACAGAAAATGAGTTTTATTTCCGACTCCCTGAAATAGCCAAACTTCATAAAACCCCAAGTCTGACAACATCTTTTTCACAAGGGATGCCCAGTTATCTTTTCTTGGCATTTTTTCAATGTCATTTACAAGTGTTATATATGCATGTTTTATGTATTTTGTTTCCGGACATTGTACAATTTTCAACCAATATTTTACTATTCTGAGGAAACGATTAAACTGTAAAGGGAAGCGCCCCAATTCCCCATAAACCATATCTGTTTGTGTGCTTTGTTTTACATGTAATAGTCGTTTACAAAATTGCAGATGAACTTTCTCGACCTTGTCGGCCTTACCAAAAACCCAGACTTCAGAACCATAACAGAGAATGGGACTGATAAGTTTATCAAAAAGTTCTAGATAATGTTTGAAAGGTATACCCTTAAAACTGTACAAATATTTATTCAGTTTAAAAATTGCCTTCTGTGCTTGTCCAGACAAGGTAGACTGTGCCTCAGAAAAAGCCCCTCCAGTTGTGAAAACGATCCCTAGGAAAACAAATTTGCTTACAATTTCCAAATTGGTAGTACCGTAATAGAAACTTAAACCCCTCCTTGGTAAACCTCCCTTCCTAAAGACCATACATTTAGTTTTCGAAGTATTCACAGTAAGTTTCCATTTCATACAATAATTTTCAAGAATATTAAGACCCTTCTGCAGGCCTTCTGCAGATTCCGACATTACTATGATATCATCGGCATACATTAATATGAAAAGTTTGAACATATGAAGATCAACTCCATCGGCTCCACTTAGCGAGAACTCTTGCTCCAAGTCATTAAGATACATCGAGAACAGAAAAGGTGAGAGGGATTCCCCCTGACGTACTCCTAAATTACAAACAAAATCGTCGCTGAGCATGTTTTCATATTTGACTTTAGCTTTGATTTCTGAATACATCGATTTAATAACGTTAAGAATATTTCCCCTGACTCCCGATTGAATCAATTTCAACCATAGATTGTCCCGTACAACATAGTCAAAAGCTTTCGTAAAATCTACGAAGGAGCAAAACAGTTTTTTACCATTGTTTAATTGGTGTGTAATAACACTATGCAATATAAAAATATTATCTACCGTGCCCATATTTTGTCGAAAACCTGCCTGGGCCTCTATGTAAATATTATAATCTTCAGCCCAAGAGTTTAAACGTGAATTAAGAATACGTGTGAAAAGTTTACCGAGGCAGCTTAGTAGCGTAATTCCTCGGTAATTTTCAACATTATCTATACTGGATTTCTTGTGAATTGGCACAATGTAGCCTTCAGACCAAATTTTAGGGAAGTGGCCAGCATTTAATATTTTATTAAAGAGTTCATATAAATAATTTACAATATGGTGATTACTGTGTTTAAATATTTCATTTATGAATAAATCAGGCCCTCCTGACTTACCATTCTTTAAATCCCTAATAGACTTAGTAATATCTTCATAAGAAATCTCTGCATCAAGCTCCTCGAACATTATTTGGAATTCGCCATTAATATATCTGTCATTGAAATATGACGTATGAGTATTTAGATGCTGTAATACTGCATATGTTAGTTGTCGGATAACCTTAACCTAATTGCGCCCATAATTAGGGTGAACCTTAATCACCAAATTTCAAAAATGCGGTAACCTTAGCCATTCGAGCATCAACTCACTACACGAAAATACTTGTAACTACCTTGATTTTGAACAAAGCAATATGAAATTCATAGGATGGACAGAAAATACTTTGATTTACCTTCGACATCGTTAAATTAACGAGAGTTTGTCATATATCGGAGATATTCAGTCGCAAAGAAAGAAAATTGGTGTTTTGGCTTATTGATTCACATTGATTCACTGATTTAATACACCATTCTGCATGATGTTGGGAAATTATTACACCAAAATGTTCGGTAAACATTGCTTTTTTACGGCTGCATACAAAGAAGTGTCGATCTTATGAAAGAAGGAGTGTTTTGGAGTAAAATATAAACTCACCTTTTTAATCGACTCTCGCTGCCAGAGGTAACCACAGCTTTATCGATGCTGTAACCATAACCGATTGGACGGTGTGATATATAAATTCAAAAATAAGGAACACTTAAAACCCACAATGTTGTGTGTAAAATATCTTAAATGTGAACGTAGTAATTAAAGACATATGTTGCTTTAAAAGGTGACCGATTAGAAATTTTGTTAAGTATATGTCTTGTATAGTAAGTTCTATGCTCTGATTTATTCTAATAAGAATATCCGCAAAATGTAAAAATGTGCGGTTTGTTGTATCCGTTTTTTTACGCATTTAACCAGAAAGATGAGATCGCTGTTGCGATGTGTGGAGCCGGTTTGTTTACCTTTGATACACATATAGAGATGCGCATGCGCTCGATGAGACGGTGCTTACACAAACTATTACCCCAACCCCCGAACTATTTGTTTGTCCGATATAAAGGTTAAATTAAAACGCCAGTGTTCTCTTTATCTGAATCGTTACTGCTTTTCGTTCTTTTTCATGTTCTAGGTGCTTGACTAGATTGTGATCCAGTCTATGATGAACAATATCTGCCTGCTTTGCAGATTCATTCAAATTCATACTGAACCATTTCTTCTATCGGACAATTAAAGAGATACGCTGTTTGCCCAGTACGAATTAACAACAACAAGTACGAACAAATCCTGAGATCTGATATGGCATTGCTAAGAGTCGCAAGCCAAGGCTTGGCGAATCAAAAATCACAAATATAATCTCTACAAATTCTATTCACAAAAGCATTATTTTTCTATTTTCAGTAAAGTATAACTGATGATCTAACTCAAACAAAGGGCTAGGTTGACCTTAACTCAGGCAATGGGTATTGGGGATGCGATCGCCATTGTCGGAGTAGGGTGCAAGTTTCCAGGTGCAGACAACTTGGACGAGTTTTGGCGTGTTCTGGTGAAAGGCGAGAATCACGTGGTTGAAATCCCAAACGAAAGATGGAACAACAATGCTTTCTACAGCGAAAACAAAGACGAAGACGGCAAGCACTATGTGAAAACAGCCGGACTCATAAAAAAGTAAGATGTCATTTATGTCAACGGTTAACACGTGATATGATTTTACGTCCGTTAGTTTCTTATTTTTAGCTGTTTCGGGGGGTTTGTTTAAACTTTCATGAGGTTTCAATTTACATTTTACCTGGTTTAAATCTATAGATGCAAGGTTCATGTTTTATTCAGTTCAAAAAGTAAAAATATTTTAGATTAAACAAATGTTATCATATTTCAACGACAAAGCCTTCATTACATGTCACAAACTTCCAACAATGTACTGGATACCTAAACTCCACAAAACACCATATAAGTCCCGTTTTATTGCTAATTCAAGTGCATGTACTACTACTAAGCTTTCCAAACTTTTGACATCGTCTTAAATTAAAATCAAAGAAAATGTTCAAAGGTATTGTGACATGATTTACGAATATTCTGGACTTAATCTGTTTTGGACTATCAAAAACTCGAATAAAATTTTAACAAAGCTAGAACAGAGAAAATACCAAATAAATACGAAATACTCAAGCAAGAAACGCAACACAAACAATACACCCACCTCTCAAGCAGAACACATACACAGTCATACCATAACACACACACACACACACACACGCACGCACGTGCACGCACGCACGCACACACACACACACATACACATACACACACACATAAATTTATAATAAACAACCACTGGGGGTTAAACCTTGGTTTAGGGGCGCCCAACCTCACGCTTATCTCCTATGTTCACTGGGAGGGCTTCCGATCACTGGGAAAGAGACTAGAAGGGATGCGGAAAATTGGAAAAGACACGTGGAGGGCTCTAGAACACGAAGACAGGCACTGTGACGGCTGCGGAACACTGAGAGAGACACTGGAAGGGCTTCAGACCACTGGAACAGAGACTGGGAGGGATACGGAAAACTGGGAAAGACACTAGCAGGGCTCTGGAACACTCGGAAAGACACAGAAAGGGCTTCAGAACACTCATAAATACACTTGGAGGGCTCTGGAACACCCGAAAAATATACTGGTAGGGTTCTTAAACACTCGGAAAGACACTGGAAGGGTTGGGGAACACTCTTAAAGACACTAGGAATGCTACGGAACACTAGGAAGAAATACATTGGCAGGGCTTCAGAACACTGTGAAAGACACTGGAAGGACTCTCAAAATACGCTGGAAGGTTTTTGGAACATTCGGAAACTTACTTAGAGTTCTCTGAAAATCTCAGCAAGACACTGGGTTTGCTCTGGAACACTGTGAAAGACACAGGTAGGGATGCGGAACATTTTTATCGACACTAGGATGGCTGCGAAACACAGGGAAAGACACTGAGAGGGCTTCATAACACTGTGAAAGCCACTGGGATGGGTCTCAAACCCTTTGAAAGACTCTTGGAGTGCTCGAACACTTGAAAATACACTGGGAGGTCTCTGAAACACATAGACACTTGGAGTGCTCTGGAATTCGAAAAGATACTAGGATGGACGAGGAAAACTAGGAACGACACTGGGATGGCTGCGGAACACTTGAACATTTACTGGAAGGGCTTCAGAACACTGAGATTGACACTTGGATGGCTGCCGAACACTGGGAAAGACACTAGGAGGAATGCAATACACGGGGAAAGACGTTGGTAGGGCTCTGGAACACTCGAAAATACAGTAGGAGGGCTCTGAACCACTCAGAAAGACACTGGGAGGGCTCTCAAACACTCGGAAAGACACTTGGAGGTCTCTGGAAAACTGGTAAAGACACTGGGAGGGATGTGAAAAACTGAGAAAGACACTGGGATGGCTGCGAAACACTGAGAAAGGCACTTGGAGGGTATCCGAACACTTGGAAAGGCACTGAAATAGCTGCGAAAAACGGGAAAGACACTAACAGGGCTTGAAAACACTAGGAAAGACACTGGGAGTATGCCAAACACTAGGAAAGACTCTAGGATGGATTTTAAACACTCACAAAGACATTGGGAGGGCTCTGGAACATTAGGAAGACACTGGTAGGGCTCTGGAACATTGGAAAGACGCTGGGAGGGCTCTGAAACACTCGGATAGACACTGGGATGGCCAAAGAACACTGATACAGACACTGGGAGGGATGCAGAACACTTGGAAAGACACATGGATTGCTGCGAACAACTTGGATGACACTGGGAGGGTTTCAGAACACTAAAAAGGACCACTGGGGGATGCGGAACAAAGAAAAAGATGCTGGTAACGCTCTAAAACACTCGGAAAGACACTTGGAGGTTTTTTGGAACACTCGGAAAGACACTTGGAGGGCTATGGAACACTGAAAATACACTGGTAGGGATGCGGAACACTGGAAAAGACTCTTTGAGGGCTTCAGCACACTGGGAAAAGCTTTTGGATAGCTGCGGAACACTGGGAAAGACACTGGGAGGGCTTGAGAACACTGGGAAAGACACTGACACATTATTTTGCTCACCAAACTCACTAACTATCATTGACCAGTGACTAGTAACATATACATGCAGGAATAGTGAGTAATGATACAGACTATAACATGATGTAAAATAGTATCTATAGTCTTCATCAACAAATATAGACAGTCGAACCGAACCTGGGTTTAATATACATGTCTATATTGTTTAATTTTGCACAACAAAATTTCCACATGCTAAGTCTAGTGATTATACACTATAATTCTAGAAATAATGACATAGTAACAGCAATAATTTAGCCTCTCTCATTTTCTACTGTATCGCATGTTTGAAACGCAAAGATGAATGGGCCAAAACAACATAACATCAGTCTAGTCCATTTTGACCTATTGGCGATGATTAAGTAACTACAATGATCACCCATTCAAATCTGTCTAATAAATGTGACCTAAACCAACTACGAGCATTTACATGGGGACCGATGCCTTGAAGTTCCATTAGAAGAATACAATGATCGACTGTGTCAAACGCTTTTTTAAGTCAAGCAGGACTATGCCAACCATTTTACCTGTAGTCATATTTGACCGTATATTGTCAGACAGGTTATTAGACATATATCGGTAGAGTTACCTTCTCTAAAACCTGGCTGGAAGCTATATACCAAGTTCCGGTCATTAAAATAACCTTACTATTTATTGTAATTAGCCCTTTCAAAGATTTTGGAAATGAAAGTTAGTAAAGACACAGGACGATAATAATAACAAAACTCTGTTTTGTCTTCTTTGCAAAGGAGTAACTCTAACTAATCCGGAACTGTTCTTTGAATAATAGATAAATTGACATTATGGATAAATTGACCAATTATCACTTAGGGCTCCATCTTTCACAAATCTTGCAGGAATGCCATCTAAGCAAGTTGCTTTATTGGAACTTAAACTTTTTAAATATTTAAGAACTTGACTCTCTGATACAATACTATACGAGAACTCGTTTGGAACAACACCTTTAGAACGATTTATATAAGTCAGTAATTTCCCAACAAGTTAAGAAGCAACAGTTGAGTAAATTGAATTAAATCATCTGCAACTCTCTATCTTTCTAAGTTAATTTCAACAACACTTTTTAAACAACTTAAGTTTGAGAACTTTAAACCTTTTTAGATGGAAGGTCTAATTATTTCAATATTTTCCATAACGATTTGGAGTTAAAATCTCCAATAATGATCGTTTATGGATGAGCACACTTTTTCAAGTTCTGTAAAATACAACGTTTGACTTAGTCGGAGCGTGATATACGATGTCACACAACAGAGGTTTAGATTTTGGCAATATAATCTCAATCCTAACTCATTCAATATCAGTACTTAGAATAAGTATTTCCTGTGACAATTAAGCCTAGGACCTTGAAAAGGTAGAGATGTATCTGAAAATAAAATTAAGATGTTTGACTTATAACCATATAAAAATGTTTACAAATCTGGATCTGACACGCATATAAGTGCTGTCGAGCTTGGAAATAAAGGTGTTAACTTTATTGTACTTAGCATACGGAATAAATACGAAAGACTCAAGCAGGAAACGCAACACAAACATATATGGTCCAAACCAAACGATAAATTTTGCAGATATTGTTTCCCATTGCTTCGTAGGCTATTATCATTTTTTCAATCAAAGTTTCATAACACCTTTCATGGAAACTAAGCTCGACCGCAAATTACCTTAAACCTTACTTTGTTTTTAAAAACTGGTGGTTATAGTAAATAATGCCTCACGAAAACTTCAAAACAAGTCTTCTTAATATCGTATCGTAAAATAAACCGACCATTTTTCTGTATAAATATCTGCGCTACATGTGATCACGTATAAATTATTCTATATTGATATATACTACATTTAATATTCATTTGTCTTTCGCGGTCTGTCCAACCAGGATTAAGTGTTCGCTTAAAGTAGTTGTTCAGAAGTAGGCTAGGTACTGTTCCTACGTTGTACTACATGTGTATTTGAGAATAGTGAACATGGCTGGCGCTTGATTAATAAAAGACAACCGTGATGCACTAAAGGAGTTTCTGCATTACTTTAAACCTGTCTTATCAATTTCATTGACAAGGTCGACACCACTTGCGTTTTCAAATAATTAAAAAGCGACGTCCGGCGAGGGTCTAAACTATGTGATACTGATAGTACTGTTCTTAAGTACACAACAAATATTATTCCGAGGTAAAAGCAGGCGAAAACCCTAAACATTCGATTATTTGGCAGCAACTGTGTTGGGCGGGATATTACGTCAGAATGGCAGCGACAGAGTAAGGCTTCTACAAATGGAAAAAAACGACTCCTTTCACAAATTTCTATTGTAAAATCTTCTTAAATCTTGAAACCTGTCCTACCTACATTGTATTCAGTGTTAGTTTAATGTTTTAGCCACGATGAATGGGATCACCGCCTTTTTGGTGTTAGTGAGAATGAGGCCACAAGAGTAGACCCCCAGCAGCGCTACGTGTTAGAGTGTACGCATATGGCCATGGAGGATGGAGGAATCACTCGGGCAGACATAAAGGGAAGTCAAACAGGTGTATATATCGGTACGTATTTATTTGTTCCGGAGTTGTGTACCTTTATCAAAGATTTCATATGAGGACGGGCACCGTTTAATTAATACTACACAAATCCATAAAAACGCCATTGTATGTCCTTTAATTATCTATTCCTCCTTAAAAAATATGCACAATTGGAAATAAATTGTATATCCTAGCAGATAGTAGTATGAAGCAGGCATACAGTCAAGCAGAATTCGCCATAAGGCGCTTTCTGTTTTACTTTCAACCTGCTGTGAGTGCCTAAGTGGTCACCTGCCTTGGAAACAGGCTGTAGGATAACGTGTTAGTTGTATCCGCAAAATCACTGTTTCCTGCTTATTGGTACAAATATAGGAACTATGGTTTAGGAGAAGGGTATATCGCCAAAATCAGATATATTTCCTCACATACTTTCGGTGATAATCCCTGGTCAGCTAGTTCCCTATCAAAATCATGAGTTTTATGCATACCTGTATTACTGTGAATCATTGGAGCGTCTCATGTGAGGCCCAACTGTTAAATTTGACAGTTTGGTCAGTAAAACCCATTTCAAAAGGCTTCAAGTGTGAACATGTCAGGGCCTCTCTAGACATCTTGAGATTGGTGGCATTGGCATTGCACACTTTACTCCTGATTTACAGTTACGAGTTGGCCTATCCGGAACATTGGGTGAGTCCATCAAAGGATTGAGTTAATGTCTTTAAGTGACTACGAAATAAAGATGAGTGACACATTAATAGACATACGGTTACCTTATGCTAGGCAAAAGTAATAAAGAACGGTCCTGCATAATGTATACTCAACAATTTTTCTAATCGGTCACCTATGTTTCATTCAGAAAAAGAAATATGACGAAATGTTAAACCATGTTATTGTGTTACAATGCCAATGTAATCAATTTTGAAACAGACGATCACATATTTCGGCTATCACCTATCCTCCTAATCTTTAACAACAACTTTTTGTAGAGGCACCCCATATTGTGAAAGTCACAGTAGTGTTTCTCAGTTCTTAGGCCCAATGTTAGTAATGCGTATTGTCTCCGTCAGCTGCAATAACAGTGTCGTACCGACTTCTCATAGGCGAGAAGAGTTCAGTAAAAGTATTGATGACATAACTTTTCCAAATAGTGATGACGTCACGCTCCAGTGCGTCCAAATCTGGAGGCTGGGGTAGGACGCGAATGCGTTTCTTTAGAATGTCGCAAACGTGCTCGGTAGGATTAAACTCATCTGTAACGTCGGGCCAAAGCTGTATAGTGATGACTATATCTTGAAGTGGCCGTCAGCAGCGACTGCCCACCTCTCGCAGCCGATTACGTACCGTCTTGGTTGTGACGTAACGGCCGTGTTGACCCTTAAGCTGTGTTGCCGTCTTTGCAACGGGAAGAAATCTGTCGCTCAGGTGCGTTACTACAATGTATCGGTCCTAGGGATGTTGTTACCCATCGTTTTTTGTTTCTTTGGGCGGTCTGCTGTACTTCCGGTGACGTCTAATGTCCGCGTTATAGCCTAATTGGTAGAAATCGTCCGGTTTAAAGTTCTAGCCACATAACATCAGTGTGGTAATACCACGTGACTTTGACGTCATAAAAGCTACCATGTCCTGACGTGTTTTGCCTCGATTCAACATTTAAAAATGCTGTAAGTATTTTATTTGCTATGCAAATGTGACGAGACCCGGCCAATTCGAACAAGAAAGTAGTAAGCCTTGATCGTGTCCACCTTTATCACGGATTAAATACGGTGTGTTTGCTAGATCGATGGAAAACTGACTGGAAAGCACACAAGACGAATGGCTACTGTGTTCAGCGAGACCTATTGCGAGACCTATTTCTCGGTATAATTCTAGATTTGCGTATTTGTAGAGGTACATTGCCAGTAAAATGAGCTGTTAAATGGAGAAACAATCGAATTGTATGCAACTGGTTCTGGAAAACACAATAGAGATAGGAAAAAATCAGAGATGTACGGAAAAGCTACTTTGGGAAGAAAAATCAAGCAAGGCTACTTTGGGAAGCGGATTTGATGGTCAAGTTAACGATCGATTATGCCTATTCAAAGATTGTTTTTGCCTCCTTTGTTATTATTCAAATACTTAAGTACCTACCAAAAGATCTTGGACAAACACGTTTAGCTGGATGCACAATTATATATTAAACGCAAGGCCTATATAAACGATTTGGATTGAGAGTCAGGCCACGCAAAATGCGGGGCCTAATCTTCGGACCAATCTGTTTTCAACTCACATAGCCCGACTGGTTACATGGCGCATATTTGAAATACCGAATGTGATATATTCGACGATTTACCACAGTAGAATTACCATGAAATAGTTGATATGTCGCCGATCTTGACAAATTGATGGGCATAATTCAAGAAATGCCTTAAGACGTCATTTACTATTATATTTTATAACTTCATATCACAACCCCGTGATATATCGAAAATATACCACACTCAGATTGCTCTGTTTTATGGTGACGACTTGATTTCTTTGTTTTGGACGGGTAGTAGTGCAGCCATCTGTGAACGTAATTACTGAACTAGCTCAAGTGAGAATTTATGTCATAAATGAAGTAAAAAAATATCAAAAAGGCACATGTTTGGGATGCGTCACAGTGTGGTTTATATTAGAATTAGATATGAGTAACACTGTTTGTACAGAGTAACCTCTTTTTCTCTATCGTCGCCTACATCACGATACACGCTGCTCGGTAGCCTCGGGAACGGCAAAGTTTACTGTTGACTGTGGTGGCTGGTATAGTTCTTTCTATGTCCTCTCCAAAACAACAGTCTCTGCTTTTCGGTCCCAGTATGAAACATAGAAACTTCCCTCTGAACAGCCTATATCCCAATTTCCAAAACCTCTTAGTGCTTTAGAGTATCTCATTTCTGTTGCATTTTCACACCCAAACCACTACACCACTTCTAACCATAGTTTGAATCAGATGTTCTGAAGAGGAAACTTGTCATCATTTGTCATTTTAAAGAATTGAAGCATGCTCTTTGCGTGACCTTCTTTTGTTAGATTTTCTATGACCGATGGAACCAAGTCAATCATTTGAGCAATATCATGTTGCATTTCGTCACATTCGGAGATAGAAAAATCCCCAAGTAAGTCCTTGACTACATCATTGCAGCTGTCACTGGCACCATTGTTGAGCGTTTGGATGTTTTCTTTGCTCTGGTCTTGTTCTGATAAAAAAATGGCTCAACGACATTTCTTTGATGATGGTGATTTTGAAGGCGTTGTTAATTTCCCTTGTTCATGGTAGTTTTCATTCTCTAAAGGGGGATATTGAACCTAGGAGTTTGTGGCTTGTCTGGTGATTTTCCGGTCGTATTATGTGTGGCATTATCACAGATGTGTAAGTAGTTTACTATGCATTTGTTAAAGTTTATACATGACGTCTGAAAAGCAGACCATTTCTGTTCTCTCCGCTTTTTCTCCGACTTCGTCGTCTTTCGGTGGCAGGTTAGAGCTCTTATTATTCTGAAAATCAAACAAACATGCATTACGTTTTGATAATGTTTTTAAGGTGGTTCGCGGGTCAGCTTGTTCTGTGTCAGAATTCTTTGAAACCTTGATTAAATTGAAATATACCATATGCAGAGTGAAAAATCGTTAAAATAAAAAAAAGTTACAGTGCCGTTTTTTCTGACAGGACCTTTTGTCGAGAAAAGCTCCTTTTTTAATAAACAGGAATATTGTCTTTATAGAATGATATAACTCAATAATTTCTGTACATTCAAGTAAACTGTACATAGACTATAAGGTATTGGGCAAACAAAAGTATTTCATTACATATGTTCTGGAAATATCAATATTTTAAAAAAGTCAAATTCTGAAAATCTCAAATTACCAAAAATCTAGCTGTTTAACATACACTAATTTTACTCTTATTAGATAGATATAACATAATTCTACTAGTCACAAAAATTTAATGAAAATCTACAGTAGAATTTACATTTTATACATGATTTCCTGAAATTCTGACAAAATGTTAACACAAAACGAGTAACCTCCCTTGAGTTCAACTTTAAAATGCCGTCAGCTCTAAATAATACCATAAGTCAAACCTGTATAATAAGGGACCATTGAATACGGTAGCCTGTAGATCTTTAAAGGCAAGTGACTGCTTAATGCATAACAAAGGTAATGCATAAAAGCTCCTTTAGGATCTATCTTTTAGCATTACTTTTGTCCTGTGTTAAGCTGCTGTCTGTTATATAGGCTATAAATCCTCACAAATTTAGCTGTCACTTGACTATACTTGCAAATGATATTATTCATTATTACTAGACTTAACATAGCCTGTCCGTTGATCACTGCGTTATGAATTGACTAGTCACTAAAATCGGACAATTTGTTAAAAAAAAGTTTTGAAGCGAGTGGGAATCGAACCTAGAACCTTTGGATTGCAAGTCAATCACCGTACCAACTGAGCTAACAGAGAAGACACTGAAGCAGATCAAACCTTTCTTTATCTAAATTTACTACTATAAGCACGTGCCGCAAAGATCAGGTGAAAGTCATCAGCATTTCCGTAACTCGAGATGCGGGCCGCCCGCTGTCGAACCACCTTAATATCTGGCCTGATCCTCGACCAAAACTGTTTTCAACAAATGCATAGTAAACTACTTACACATCTGTGATAATGCCACACATAATACGACCGGAAAATCACTAGGCAAGCCTAAAACTCCTAGGTCCAAGAGGACACACAGGTCCCAGAGGACACACAGCGTCGTCCCAGCGGCGAAACAACGTTACAACGTTTAAATCAACGTTGTTTCGACGTTGGAACGACGACGTGTGCCCAGTCGGATTAAAATTCTAAATTGTTGGTTGCTTAAAGCGTTTAGTTTTCATAATATAGGTTTGTACAGCGTTAAAAATGGCAGCATTTTGTTCCGCTGTTAAGCTGTTATCGCCGTAAAGAAAAAGTTTTGTAGTGGCTGTACATATTGGATTGACTGTGTGTAACAGTGCCAAACGAAAATCATTGTATGTGCGACAGGACATGAAGAAGTGCTCAGTACTTTCTATTTCACCACAGTGACAAAGTGGTGAATCTACTATATCTTTATGAAAAAGGGTAAGGTTAAGAGAACTACAGTTTGTCCTAAGTCGGGTATGCAGGATTTGCGCATACCTATGCCCAGTGTAGTAGTGTGGCGGTATATTCGATGTTCTGTCTGAACTTAGTGAGTGCTTGAAAGAAGATACAGAAATAGAGTTACGGGTTTCAAGTGGGAGAGAATTCCATAAATTGACAGCAGAGGGAAGAAAAGAATTGGAGTACAGCTGTGTGCGACAGAATGGAATCTGGATATTGTTTTCGTTTCTCAGGCTATAGGCGGAGGTATCGCTGACCAAAGGGGGTATTAAAGAGGAAAGATATGAAGGAGTTATATTATTGACCATTTTATAAAACATAATGAGTTTATGATGTTCCCGTCTTGTAGATAGACTTTCCCATCCGGTTTCAATATAAAGGTTATTAATTGACACAAGTTTAGTAGCACCTGTTACGATTCTTGCAGCTTCATTTTGAATACTGTCAAGTTCGTCTTTCTCTTCATTTGTACAGTTTCCCCATACAACGTCAGCATGTTCAAGAAGAGGTCTAATAAAGCTAAAGTAAATAGTCTCTAGTGATTTTCTATCAAGCATAAATTTTAATCTACGCATTATATTTTATCTGTTCCAAGCTTTAATTTTTATGTTTTCAATGTGTAGGTGCCATTTACCGTCACTTGATAAATGAACGCCCAAATGTTTATGAGATTGAACCTCAGATATATCTTCATTTGCCATTGATAAAGTAGGATGAATATGTTTATTAGTTTTCCGAGAAATTATTAACGATTCAGTTTTAGAGGGATTAAAAGAAACAAGCCAACGTTTAGCCCAGTTAGAGATAACAGAGATGTCAGAGTTTAGCGTAGCAGCAGCGGTATTGGCATGCTCAACGATAATGTAAAGACTAGTATCGTCAGCAAAAAGACGAATATTAGATTGAATTTCTGAGACAATGTCATTTATATATATTAAAAATAAGAGGGGGCCGAGGATAGAGCCTTGAGGTACACCTGCATTTATAGTTGACCAATTGGAAGTTGTACCTTGAAGGATTACAAGTTGTTTCCTATTAGATATGTACTCAGCAAACCATCTTAAGAGTGAACCATCGATACCTGCACCTTTGAGTTTTACTAAAAGTCCTTTGTGCCAAACACGATCAAATGCTTTACTTATGTCAAAGAAAACAGATCTTATTTCTTTACCATCGTCCAAGGCTTTGCAAAAGGTATTATAAATAAAAGTAAGCTGGTTAACTGTAGAATCTCCCCTTATAAAACCTGACTGCAAATGTGACAAAAAGTCATTATCTAAAAAAAAGTTGTAAACATGTTTAAAAATAAGCCTTTCCAAGACTTTATCAACATTAATAAGAAGGGATATGGGGCGATAGTTATTGACAAGAGAAGAGTCACCTTTTTTGAAAACAGCACAGACATTTGCCTGTTTCCACATTTGGGGTAAAGCACCTTCAGATAGAGATTTATTGAAGAGATTACATAAAGGACCACTAAGTTCTTTTGAAAGTTCACGAAGAATACGGTTATTTATATCGTCTGGTCCAGATGCTTTTCCTAATGGTAGACATTCTAAGATTGAAAGAACTTCATCAGTGTTAAAGGTTATAGAAGACAAGGAAGACTTACTTGCAGGAACGAATGGCAATGCTGTGTTTGTGTCGTCAATGTTTGTTTGTTCTGTGAAGAAAGTATTAAGGAGGTTGGCTTTGTCTTTGTTTTCAGTTGCAACAGTATCGTTATAATAAAGAGTTGGTATTGTCGGTTTTTCATTTGGAGACATGCAACATTTTAGAGTTTTCCACCAATCTCGAGAGTTATGAGCACTTGTAGTAAGTTTCGAGGCCAAATTCTTATAATAAGTTTGTTTAACGTCACGGATTAGATTTACAATTTCATTTCGGAGTTTTTTTGAATTTTTTCCAGGTATAATCGTTATTTACTTTCTTTGTTTTTTTTATACAGCCTTTTACGTGCTCTTATTTTCTTCTTAATTGTTGTTGTAATCCACGGAGGTTCGGTGGGTTTAACTGTTATAATTTTATTTGGTATGCTTTTTGTACATAAATCTGGAATTTTTTCAGTCAAATATTTGCTGTATAAGTCAATGTCGTCGTTGCTTAAGTCGGTCCATTCAGTCATAGTTGCGTTATATCGTAGAGTATCATAATTTCCTTTGTCATAGTACCATATGTGTCTTTTATATGAACGGATTTTAGGTTTATCATAATTTAAAATAACATAGATTGGACAATGGTATCTTTGATCTTGGTTTAGAAATGGATCACCAACCCCACTAGTAATAATTTGTGTATGTTTATTTACTAAAATAATATCAATGAGTGAAGATGAATGTTCTGTAAAATTTGTTGGTTCGTTAATAACCTGATTAAAAGCATATTTTTGACAGATTGAATTTATTTTACGGGCAGTAGTCTGTTTAAGCATATTTAAATTAAAATCACCAGTAATGATTATATCATGTGGTTGTAAATCAAATGCGTACTTGATAGATTCTTCTATTTTGTCTAGGTAGGATGAATTAGAATTAGGCGGTCTATAGTAAACACCTAGTAGTATGTGTTTGGTTTTAAGAAATAATTCTATCCAAATTGACTCGAGACCATTAATTTCAAGATCTGTGCGCCTTTTATATGATAGAGTGTCTTTAATGTATAGTATGACTCCCCCATGGCGGTCTCCCCTGTCTTTCCTTTCTGGTGTGTGATACGAAGGAATACAAACGTCTTTTGTGTCAACATCATCACTTAACCAAGTTTCCGAAAAGGTAAGAATGTCAAAAGAATTAAGTTCTACAGAAAGAACGTCGATCTTCTGGAGAATACTCTGAACATTATAATGAACAAGAGACAAGTTTCGAGACAAGTCAATGAGGCTTGAGAAAGAGCTGTCATTTGAGAAACTAGAAGAAGACGAACTAGTTGTTTCATGTAAGGGTCCTGGGTTTGGTTGAATGTCACCCGAACAAGTTAGTAACAAAAGCGCTAAAAGTGAGGCATGGGAGTAAAAAGGGATTTTAAACATAACGAGAAAGTTTACCGGTTAAAAGTCTAAATTTATCCAGTAAATATAATATGTGATTGGGACTAGTTTCAGTCCATATATAGAGATCGTTACTACGATAGCAACGCACAGCAACGGGCAAAGTGTCTATTAGAACGGTTATGTACATTTCTGGTTCATTTCTCAGCTCACGATGGAATATAAATATAAGAAATAAATTGCGTTCGTCTTTATAGGTGAATATAGGAGATAAGTGTGAGGTTGGGCGCCCCTAAACCCAGGTTTAACCCCCAGTGGTAGTTAATGATTAATTTATAATTAATTATTGATTGCTACTGACCGTACCAAGGAGGGCTCCTTTGTTCACTTTGCTTTATGTTTGTCTTGCGTGTTGTTTTCTATTTAGTGCGTAGATGAAGGAATGGGAGTGTGTGTGTGTGTGTGTGTGTGTGTTTGTTATGGTATGACTGTGTGTGTGTTCTGCCTGAGAGGTGGGTGTATTGTTTGTGTTGCGTTTCCTGCTTGAGTCTTTCGTATTTATTTGACGATTTTAGCATGTGCTTAGACGTTTATAGTACAGTGCATGTTCGAATCCCCGGGAGTACCACTTTTTTTCAATGATATTTTTGTGATATTCTGTTTTACTGTTTGTTGTTTGTTTCTTTCCATTTTTTTATTTCTATTATATTTTTAATACTTTTTATCTAATATACAGCTCACTTTTGTTAAGTCATGTATAACATTTTTATTTCAAACATATAATACATGAAAATCTACATTTTTCATGGCATTCAAAATACAAGTTTCTCCTTCGCTTGCTGTGTTTGGGGCCGAGTCACTGTCGCCATCAGAGACCCGCTGTAAGTTCAGGGAATATTTCAGACCAGCTTTTTTCTCAAATATAAAACATTTTGTCTACACGGTTGATTATGTCCTTCGCATACTTGCTATAGCGATGGCCAGTATGTCAAAATCATGGTGGCGACTGGCCACCCAACTTGGCCACATACAATGATACATGTATCAAAATAATAAACTTGCATGAGAAAATCATGGTTTCCCCCTTTTCGATACGTAATCTTCTACACAAAAATATAATTTTTTATAATTTTTGTAAAAAAAAAGAAACCTGTGTCGTGATTCGAACTCACTTACCTATCATTTATCTACGGGAAATACCCGACACTATATTACTTTGACCAACCGTTTGACTAATATCTACTGTCGCATTCAAAGTACATATCTAAGAAAGTTGGACTGCAGCAATGCTAACACCCCCAAATCATTGCACATACCAAAATGTAAAGTACATTCACGGTTCACTTCTAGTTGTTTACCTGTATTTGTTCAACGAATTCGAGTTTTTGTTAATGGTTCATCTTCCAAAGTGTCTATTTCCGCAATCATGTATAAAATGTTGTCATCATCACTGATGTTCTCAAACTCCGCTTTTTTTACAACTGTATCGTCTTTAGGTTTGTAGTGTTGCGTTGATTCTACTGATATAACTCTGTCTTCAATCTTTCATATTTTGTTGCTTTTCTCTAAGTGACTTCTACTCCAAAATGTTATTTTACAATTTGTTTCGGAACACTTCCGAAATTTAACAACTTCATGTGATTCTGAAAGGTGTGTTTTTAAATTTCGTGTCTTAATATAAACCTTCCACAAGTATGATAAACAAGAACCATCTTTCATTTTATATGGTTTGATATTTTCTTGTCAGCTGTAAATATACGTATGAGTTACGAACGTATCAGTCTAACCCATAAAACACATGAGCTTGGGTTATATGGGAACATGTTTGTACACTTTATTATTAAATATTATTAAAACAGTAGCATGTAAAGTCGTATTTTCGTTTTTATAAATATATGCTCATAACGACTGATGCACTTCGTATAATCGCTTTGCTCCTAACCTAGTGTGTAAATCGCATGTATCGATAGAAGCAAATTAAACATATAAGGACAACATCCACGTTATATAAAATAGTTTTTTTCTTTCACGAAACGCTCAAAACAAATTACCTGTTTATGTCTTATAACTATTTACATGTAAACATATTTTAATCAATTACAATATTAAATAACTCAGATAACTAGAAAACTGACCAGACAGAAAGGTGCCACAAAAGGAGTCAGGAGAAAGGCACAAGAGAACATTGCAAAATTTAACATATAGTTTTAATGATCGAAAACGAATGGAAAAATTGAATAAAATTCCATAAACAGTTAGAAGATAGATAGATTTATAGATAGATAGATAGATATATAAAGAGATAGATAGATAGATAGATAGATAGATATAGATAGATAGATAGATAGATAGAAAGATAGACAGATAGATAGATAGATAGGTAGGTAGGTAGATAGGTAGATATTGTATTGATACAAAAGGTCATAGGCCCTCCAGTACAGGTAAATTCAAAACAATAAATACATAAGCAAAACGTCAGTGGTAGATGGTAAAGGTTTTACGTTTTCAAAAAAAGAGAGAAAATGAAATATATTGTTTTGTAGTGTCAAATGTTTTAACTAGGTGTTTGTAACGCAAAATAGTTTTTAAAACAGATTTTATGATTTGAAGTCATAATATATCAATCCGAAAGAGTTTTACATTTTCACTTGAGCTGAATGTTGTTTCTAATGAGCTCACCTTTCGTGCACTTAAATCGAAAAATAGACACTCATTCATATCCGAAAGGGATTGAAACATGTGTCTTGATTTGGTGTTGTTTCTTTTTTTCTCTCAAATCATTGTTTGTGCACTTAACATGGAGATAAGGAGTGGTACTTCACTGATAACCAACATGGCCAGGATGAAGCATATACAAACATTGTCCAAAACTTTGGCTGAATAAAAACTGTTTCTGTTACAGAGTGGAAAGGGAAGCAGCACATTTTAAATAACTCAACTGCAAGTTGACAACCAACTGCAATCTGAAAGTAATAATGAATACATGAGTAATCATTCCAAATAATTCTTAACCCTGTTGGCATGAATATAAAACATGACACATGGTAATAACAATAACATGTATCATGAACTCCTTTACTAGTCCTTATGAAAAAGGGCATGAAACACTATGGGGTAAAAATATAAAGTTATGTGGTTGCCAACAGCATAACATCTCATAACTAGCTGTTATGTTATGTTATGGTTGCAAACACATACTAACAAACTATGGCTTCCTAAATGCAGGTCTGATAATGAATGAGCTTTACAGTACAAACAAATACACAATACTCCACCCACTTACTAGTTTATGGAACAAAACGCAGTTACCACTCCTCCACAACTCTGCTAACTCACACACTCACTGTAGGTGCTTAAACTGCAAATAATGCTATTCTGGTTAGTCAAATATCATAAACAGAAGGTACAGAAATGACTATTGCTGCTATTTTGATTCGCGAAAATACATTACGCTACAGACAAGCCGGAGTGACATAACTTCACTACGCATTGCAAACAATAAAGCAGAAGCTCATTACAACCTGTGCCAAGTCGTTGCTAATTCATAGTAATGATACAAACCTTTATTATATACCTATCTACAAAACAGGCAAATACAAGCACCACAATCTTTTTCCGTATCAGATGGTCCGTATCAGATGGCATATATGCTACACGGTATTGCCGGGACTACTTTTATGCTACACAAGTTATACACAATCGATGTATATAAAGAACAGGTGCGCGTGACGTTTCGGAATTCCCGATTTTGATGCTATTTTTAATAACAAGAAGACCTTGAACTTGCCTACGTTTTCTCCTTACTGCTGTCAAACAAAAGAGAAAATGGAAGGAATGAAAAGTAATTACGGGAACTTTCAAATAGAATTAAGCTTAAAACAGTTCAAGTCATACTCTAATACGCTTAAATGAAGGTTATTTGAAAAAAACACTGCTCAATCGAGCCGATAACAAAATGGCGGACTTCTACAAAAAAAAGTCATTATGTATTAATACGCACTAGCGGTTTAACATATGCATATGGTTATTCGGTTGAATATATAGCGTTTCGCAGATATAGTCCCGATTTGAAGCTACTTTAAATGAAATTTTATAAAAAATAAATAAATTGAAATAAGGTATATAATAAAAGGAACATCACCACAGTGTGTGATCCGGGCTCTTGTATCAGTTTGAGTTGGCTGTGTATTGCAGATCACACTTCGCCTCTCGTGTGATCTGCAATACACAGCCAACTCAAACTGATACAAGAGCCCGGATCACACACTGTGGTGACATTCCGTTTGTATTTGACTTTATAAACCTATAGAAATATATTAGTGTTTTCTTCTGAGCTGTTTCCCTCTCAAATCTAATCATACAACTGAATATCGTGTGGAATGACGTCAAAGAGCTAAATAGTTACCGAGCTTTGAATAAAATCAGTGAAAAGATAAAACTACCGAAATGACCGAAAACACAACCTGGTCACACTCTCCCCCTCTTTCTGAAATGACGACCCGTCATTAACCAAAACAAAACAAAATAAATATTCCATCAATACAAAATTTCCGTCCATCGTCATTGTCCATGTCAACAGTCTCTTGTCCTTGTTTAATGTCAAAAAGAAATAATAGCTTCAGACATTTTAACTCCTAATATGTTTCCTATATAAGCCTTTACTTATACAAAATAATTCAAAATAATATTAATGCATTTCTAAATATGCCTATGAATAACATAAACATGAATTTCTAACTTACAGCTCTGACTTTCCATTTATATATATACAAACTTCAATGTAGTTTGAATTTTGTTCTTAATATATCTCCTCCCCTTGCTCAAAAATCTGTGACATGACAACTTTTGGTGTTTATACTTCTTACCAGTATAATGAGAAAATACATATAATCTCCTTACATAATACTGACATTGTAACTTTTACATTACAACTAATTTCAAATACAAAATACTATAAAATCAAATTAAAATACTAATCTATACATATCATTCATTTCATTACAGTTGTAATCAAGTCATGAGCCTTGTCACTATTAACTTTATTTAACACTCCTGACTTGATTAAAGCTTCCAATGCTTGGATTTTAAAATCAACTGGTCTAGGGACTACATTTTAAAGAATGGGTATCCCGTACCTATCTGGTGGTTTTCTGTCCCGAGAGGATTTTCTGGGTAAGGGCTTAGGAGGTTCCTTAACTGGTTGAACAGTTGGTTCATGATCCTTCAAGTCCTTATCCAAAATGATCTCTTCTACAGATTCTGTATCTGGGACATTTTCTGTTCCTGTTTTATCTTCTACACTGTCTGGTTCACACAAGGCTTCTGTGTCTGTCTCGGTATTTTCAACCTGAATGTGCTCAGCACCGCACCTTCAACATCTTTATCTATCATTGCATCTTCATCTTCTTTCTGTTCTATCTGATCTTCAACCTCTACGCTGTCTAACATAGGTTCATCTATATCTATGACTATATCTAAGTTAACAATTTGGTGAGGGCGTTCAATATGAATCTTGAGATTTCTTTGTTGTTTCTCTGGCATCTTGAAATGTGGCATCAATTGGCAGTCTTGGTTTTTCTTCCGAAAAGGAGTTCAAAAGGTGATACTTTTGTTGTTTCGTGTGGTGTGCAGTTGTAAAAGTACACTAACGAGTTAACATACTTTTTCCAATCACTCTTTTGATCTTCCTCTAAGGTACCAAGCATACTCAGAAGTGTCCTATTGAAACGTTCTAGACCAGCATTTCCCTGCGGGTGGTATGGTGTAGTCCGAGAATTCCTAATATTCATAAGTTTACAAAGTTCGCTGATAATTTCACTTTCGATGTTTGCGCCTTGATCCGAATGAAGTCGTGTTGGAATTCTGAATTGAAGAGAGAAATGGTTGTAAAGTGCTTCTGCGACTGTTTTAGCTGTTTGATTTTTTGTTGGAACTGCTTTGGCAAATTTGGTGTAGTGGTCCGTGATTATCAAAATGTTACCTATGTTTCCTTTAGATGGTTCCAAGCTTAAATAGTCCATACAAACAAGATCTAATGGGTAATGGCTCTCCACATTCACCAAGGGTGCTTTGTCAATAGTTGACTTCCTTCTTATGCATCTGTCACAATTGGTTACCCAATTAGCAATGTCTGAACCTACTCCAGGCCAATAAAACCGGTCTCTTATCAGTCGGGCTGTTCTTTCCTGACCTGGATGGCCAACATGGTTGTGTAAACTTGTCAGAATTTCATCCTTATAGCTGTCTGGAACTACCAATTGTTCTATCTCACTTTCCTGCTCATTGATGACTCTGAAAAGAATACCTCTCTTCATCCTGAAGTTCTTGAATTGGTTCTTCATTGTTAAATCATGCTTCTTTAAATAGCCGTCTGGAATCTTGTTGTCTATGACAGCACGTCTCCATTTCTCTATCAAATTGTCGCTTCTTTGAGCTTTTCTGATTTCTCTCATTTCTTTTTGTGCTAACGGCTGTCCTTGTTCTTCAAGAATTTCAGTAATGTTGATGCTTGCAGATGGTATAGTTTCGATAAATGGAATGGAAATGACGTTACAAATTGCTTTTACTGTTTTATCTTCTATCGAAATCCTTGTGGCATTTTCTTGATCTTTTAGCCTTTCGTATATGGAAATCTGATCATGGTATCCGCATCTGTGTTCTTGACGCCAGCGCGGTACTGTATGTCAAAGGAATACTGCGCTAGTGCAGATGCCCATCTCTGGCCTGTGGCGTCTAATTTTGCACTAGTTAGTACATATGTCAGCGGATTGTTGTCGGTGGTTTCCCATGAGATAGTCGCTGAATGTCTCTGTTACTGACCATTACAGCGCTAAAAATTCCAGTTTAAATGAGCTGCAGTTTTGCTCCGCCTTATTCAGAGCTCTACTAGCATACGCAATAACTCTTTTCTTTCCATCTTGAAGTTGGTAAAGAACTGCTCCAAGAGCTTTTGCTGATGCATCTGTATTTAGTTTGAATGGTAGTAAGAAATCTGGGTAGGCTAATACTGGAGGTGATGATAAAAGGTGTTTTACATGTTCAAATATGTGTTGTTCATTTTCAGTCCATTTCCATTCTTTTGAAGTTTTCTTATGACCCTTTTTGGTTGATGTTGGTGGCAATAAGTCGGATAGTGGTTATGTTATCTTGTTGAAGTTCTCTATGAATTTCCTATAATATCCTGCGAAACATATGAATGAGCGCAGTTCATCAGAATTGGTTGGTGTAGGCCAGTTTCTAACTTTTTCTATTTTTTCTGGATCTGTTTCTACACCGTCTGCACTTACGACATGGCCAAGGAAATTGATTCGAGAGTTGAGGAATGAGCATTTTTCTGGGGCTAGTTCTGAAAGTCTGGTCAAAATAAGATCTAATCGCTCTAGTAGTTGTTCGAAGCTGTCAATGAAAATTATAACATCGTCGAGGTAAATAAGGCAAATTTTCATATTCAGGTCGCTAAGAATGTCCTACATTATGCGTTGGTATGTAGCCGATGCGTTCGAAAGCCTAAATGGCATCTTATTGTATTCAAAGAAACCTAAAGCTTCGACAGTGAATGCAGTTTGTTCCTTATGCTGTTCTTCGACTTCTATCTGATGATATCCGGACTTCATATCTAAAGTTGTAAAGTATGTTGCTCCATGTAGGTAGTCAAAAATTTCCTCCATTCTTGGCAAGGCGTAAGAGTCCTTAATTGTCTTGTTATTCAGTTTGCGATAATCAACGCAGAGCCTCAATTTTCCAGTGTTTTCTTGACCAATACAACATTGGAAATCCATGGAGATTTGGACGGTCTGATAATTCCTCCACTTAGAAGTTGTTCGATATGCTGTCTGACATTCTCAATCATTGATGGTGGTATTCTCCTATGTTTCTGCTTGAATGGTGTATCATCTAATAAGTCTATCCTATGTTTAATCCTGTTGCATTTCCCGATGTCTATGTCATCCTTTGCAAGACTAAGTCCATGCTTGAGTAAAAGTTCTTCAAGTTGTTTCTTTTGATCTGGATTTAATATTTTATTTTCATCTATCTTCAGCTGATCAAATACTGGACATTTGTCTTGTTTTCACGTTCTATCCTGTCAAATACCTCGCTTGCAACAGTAACAGGTTATATCTCACAAACTATAGCCTTTGGTGCTATGTTCACTGTGTTGGTTGTGAGTTTTGTTAAAACAACCTTAACAGGTTCATTTTTCCTAGATTCATACGGTATCACTGCTGGTGTAACATCTATGTATGATGGTATCTGGCTAGTTTCACTTTCTTGCAATATAGCAGCTGATGTAGGAAAATTCAACACATTATCTGTGTAGCCAAGTATCTCAACAGATTGATTAGGTTTATTGTAACCTTGTGTCTGCAGCACTGCTAACAATGGCTATTCTCTTCTTATTTCTACGTAATTCTTTTCCCCTTATGACTATAGCTCTAAAACTAAGGTACCAAGGAGTATTCAATTTGGCTCGCTGTAGAAATTGCTCGCCAAAGTTTGTCTTACATTCATCCATTAACTCTTGAAGGACATTGGTTCCTAAAATAACAGGTGTTCTAGCTGAATACTTTGTGTCAGGTGACACAAGAAGTAGACATGGCAATGGCTTGGATTCAGGTAAACCTCCTTCAATACAAATATCTGTCAAAATGTAACCTAAATAAGGTAATTTCTGGCCATCCGCACACTCTAATAGTACCAACTGGATGAATGTCGGTATCATGAAGATGTTCCTTATAAAAGATTCTAAAACAATGCTGACGCAACTTCCTGTATCTAAAAGTGATTTTGTTGAAGTATTGCCAAGTTTGATTACAACTTCATTGGTTTCGACAACAAGATTGGGACCGTTACTTTCCCTAGTGCTCTTGTCAGATCCCACGATAGGAGCACTAACTAGTTTGGGCAATCTGGTTTTAAATGTCCTTTTTTGCAGACTAACTGTGCTGTAATGATCGGACAATAATGCTGTACGTGTCCTTTCTTGTTGCATAAAAAGCAAACAGGCGCAAGGTTTCACTTGCTGTAGGTCTTTGCGGGCGATAAGAACCTCTCATGTTTCCTCTGCCTCTAGACATATGTCTACCACCACGCCATCTGCCTCTAGTTTGATAGTTTGAACTTTGATAGTTCTGCCATGGTTGTGAATGGTTATCAGTCCGTTCATGGTGCTGTGGCTGCCGTCCCTTTTCTATTCTATCCATCCTCTCATTTAGCTGTTTGAGTAGCTACTTCTGGTGATTCTGCCTTGTCATTTTTATCTGTCTGCACTGCAGGTTTACATGGCTTTCTATCTTCTTAATTACCAGTCTTCATGTCTGCTTCTATTCGCCTAAGTTCACGCTTGAACTGATCGTAATTAATGATCTTGTCGCATTGGTAGACAGACATATTCTTTAAATCCTTTCTGAGGTTTGAATGTAGGACTTGTTTTAATATTTCGGTATCTGTACGACGAAGTCCATGAAGCTCAACTGCTTTATCAAATAGTTCCTCTAGACGTGATGCATATGATTCAACAGTTTCATTTGGTTTCTGTTCACATGTGTAGAATTTCTTCATCATGTCTTCCTTAGTTTCTACTGTGCCGTAGTCACATTCAAGTTTTCCAAGGACAAGCTATACTGAGACACCAGCGCCTAATCTCCAGAGTTTATCTGCAGTTACTCCTTTCAATGACCTCCTTATTCCATATAACACCTGCTCCTCAGAGTAAGTAGCATCAACCATCACTGCTTCAACTTCATACTTAAAAGTATCCCAAGTTACTTCCCCCTTTCCTTCATCTCCATAAAATATAGAACATTTTGGAAAGTGATGATTTCCTCCTTTAACTGTAGTTTCCGAAGTCTTAATTGGCTCATGTTCCTTCTTTCCATCTCCTTTAAATACACTTGCTATTTTCCCTAAGTCCTCTGCTGTGGTAATCTTAGGTTTAAAACTTACAAGTGCAATGCTTGTAAAAATTTAACTTCATCCTCAGTTTCACCACCTTCTCTTCCTCATCACTGATCATGCTAATATGTTAGCAGTGTATTTCTCTAATACAATTTCAGTTCCACTTAACTTTGTCACCACTATTTTTTCTAATTACAAAGTGTCACTATCACAGTATATGTGATATAGCTAAATATAAATCAAATTTGCTCAAACACTTTCCACTTTTAATACGGCTAAGTTCTAACTATAGCTCAAAATTTTAGCTTAAAAAACAAAGTACTAAGTAACTATAGGCTTAGCTGAAAATTAAATCTAAACAACACACACATAACTTATTCATGTGTAAAACTAAATTCATATCCACATATTTATGTGAAAATTCACATTTGATTTGACACAATCACCTATGAGCAGTATTAATTACTCATTAAAAGTATAAGTGCTATATGGTATATCACTACTGCTCACTAATTAAAGTTTAACTCTAAATAAATAAAGAGCTATACTGCATACCACATGTACTCTTCAATCAATAAAGTCTAACTCCAAATAAATATCTAAGCTAAACTGTTTAAGCTCAAGTAAATATCTAAGCTAAACTATATAAGCTCAAGTAAATATCAAAGCTCTATCACTAACTACTTTCTCATCAAATGACTAACTAATTTCATATGACTATCACCAATGCTAATCCATCTAAGGTCAGTTGCTATGTGAACTAAATCATCTGAGTCTACACTGTTCAGATGCTACTATACATGTATAAACTAAATAATCTGAGTCTACACTGCTCAGATGCTATATGAACTAATTCATCTGAGTCTACACTGTTCAGATGCTATATGAACTAATTCATCTGAGTCTACACTGTTATGTGAACTACATGTATATAACTATAATTCACCTTTAGTCTAAGTGGTTTTATTAATGAATCACAACAATCACAACATTTATCAATTTTAAATTAGTAAACCATGAACATCAAAAGCACTTTTCAATTATTCAAAGTTTTTTTTAAAATGGTTCAACTTTTTAGCAATGTTATTATTCAAAATAAAGAAATTTGAAGAATTATTTTTAATACCAAAGTAAAGCAATCAAAGAATCTCAATACCAAAGTAAAGCAATCAAAGAGAAAATCAAAAGTCAATTACTGTAAAAATTCTAATTTCATATTCACAAAGTCTTTAAAGTACTTCAGGTATGTTTACTAAACACAAATAAACACCACTGTTGCACAAAAGTTTTAAAGTAACTAAACTTAACACAAATTATCCCTAATTCACACTAGGTGCTCTTATTATACAAATACGGTAAGTGTATCATGTACTTCAGGTGAACTAAACTAACCGAATACTAAAGTACAGACTAAATAGTGTATACAAATAGCAAAATCAAAAAGAAATAATTAGGGTACGCTTATTGACTAAGTACGGTATACAAATATTTGCTCCATTTTGTATCCTAGCTCTGAGGTGCGCTAATTACAAAGTCATTGTTTACGGTAACAACAACAACAACGACGCCACTTTCGAATCCGACAATAATCTGTGAACAACTTCCAACAAGTCCGTAAAAATAAATAAGTTTATTCCCAACTTGCAGGTATAACCGAACCGAACCAACAATTTATTTTTAATTCAAAATTATTATTTCTTTTAAACTAATTTCAGTTTAATAATCTGAACCGCTAATATATAGGCTTGTTTCTTAATCCAAGAGAAAACTAAATGATAGCTGTAACAGAAAACTTTCAATTTTTTTTTTTTATCAAGTCAAGTCACAAAAGTCAAGTCGCAAAGTCATATCAAGTCACAATGCTCAAATTTCACCAAAATGGAAAAATTTAGAAGGAAATTCAAAGAAATCACTATATGATACTGAATAAACCAAAAAAGTCCAACCAGAAACTTATAAACTGCTAAAGCAAAGAATAAAATGGAATTCCTGAAGAAAACGCCGTCTGATACAAATATGTGGACACACAGAAAGCTGTTTTACAAGAAAATTTTCAACCGAAATTTGGAAACGCCTGTAAATTATTCAAATATAGGATCCAGATTGTAATAAGCTGTAATATGATCTTAATATTTTTTGTATTGTTTGTGTTGCGTTTCCTGCTTGAGTCTTCTTTCGTATTTATTTATCTGTATAAAACTGAAATAGCAGCAAATGTCTCAAAGTTAATAGTGAAAATAGGTTGATAAATGTGCTATTCTGAAAATCAAAGAGATTCCACCACCAGACCTTCACCAAATTTAGTAGTTAACTAAAAATGTGAAACGCCTTTCCTTACTTTACACTGTAGCTCAATATTTTATAGTGAAAATATGAGAAACTGCAGTATTTCTACAAAAGAAAGCTGATGACATGTACAAATAAATTTAGATAAGGAAATTACTGCAATTTTCATATAGTTCATATAAAAATTCTACTCACGCTCCCTTATGCAACTGTAAATCTATTCTTCAAACCCCCAATGTCATTGTCCTTGATGCTAGCACTGATGATGATCTGTCCAAACACTCCTGAAGCTGTCAACACACGTTGAGCGCCATTTTGTATCCTAGCTCTGAGGGTCCATTACAACAAGACAAAGCCAGAAGTAGGTTAGGTTGAAACCTTCATTCATGATGTTTATATAGTCAATAGATGATGGTAATGGATATGTGGGATGATGATATATACAATTCACACAGTCTCAACTCAACTCAACTGCAAGTTGACAACCAACTGCAATCTGAAAGTAATAATGAATACATGAGTAATCATGCCAAATAATTCTAAACCCTGCTGGCATGAATATAAAACATGACACATGGTAATTACAATAACATGTAAATAAACGCCTTTACTATTCCTTATGAAAAAGGGCATGAAACACTATGGGGTAAAATATAAAGTTATGTGGTTGCCAACAGCATAACATCCCATAACTAGCTGTTATGTTATGGTTGCAAACACATAATAACAAACTATGGCTTCCTAAATGAAGGTCTGATAATGAATTGGCTTTACAGTACAAACTTATAACAAATACACAATACTCCACCCACTTACTAGTTTATGGAACTAAACGTAGTTACCACTCCTCCACAACTCTGCCAACTCACACACTCACTGTAGGTGCTTAAACTGCAAATAATGTTATTCTGGTTAGTCAAATAATATAAACAGAAGGTACAAAAATGACAATTGCTGCTATTCCGATTCGCGAAAATACATTACGCTACAGACAAGCTGGATTGAAATAACATCACTACGCGTTGAAAACAATAAAGCAGAAGCTCATTACAACCTGTGCCAATTCGTTGCCAATTCATAGTAACGATACAAACCTGTATTTGACTTTTTAAACCTATACAAATATATTAAATGTGTTTTCTTCTGAGATGTTTTCCTCTCAAATCTAATCATACAACTGAATATCGTGCGGAATGACGTCAAAGAGCTAAAGAGTTACCGAACTTGGATTAAAAAGAGGGAAAAGATAAAACTACCGAAATGTCCGAAAACACAACCTGGTAACAAAAGGATGCTAACATATGTGCTATTTTTAAAAATCCAGACTCTTCTCTCGTCAATAACTAAAGTCCTATATTATTATTATTATTATACCCGATTTATATAGCGCTCTTTTCACACAGGAGTTGTGCGTTCAAAAGCGCTTCACATGAAATTATATAAATGTAAATGTACCTACAAAGCGAGAAAGACAAATAACTACATTCACAGTAAAAATGATACAATATTGAGATGCATGGAAACATTACCAAGATTATAAAATTGTTATGGTAAGTTTGTAAAATCATTTTTTAAAATGAGTCAAATTATTAAATGATCAATGGCATGATTAAAAACAGAGCGGTTTTTTGTTTGTTTGTTTTTGTTTGTTTCAGTGTAGAGCTGGAGAGTAGTTCACAAATCGTAAAACGAATGTTTAAAACAAAACTCTCCAGGTTGTTTGGTTGAACTTCTTAGTAATATAGATAAAGTGGTAGAAGTAGCTTTTTTAAAAATGCTTACAACCGTCTACTTGGAAATGATAGCTTCCTGTCGCATTTACAATCTTGTTTTAAAACGGGGGATTCAATAGTTGATCAACTTGCCTTTATCTATAATATACTATGTAAAACATTAGAACAAGGTAAGGATTTAAGAACAGTTTCTTTGATATAAGCAAAGCATTCGACCGTGTCTGGCACAGCGGTTTTTTAACGAAGCTAGAAGGTGCTGGAATCAATTATCCCCTACTGTAAAGGTTTTCTAAATATCTAACTAACAGCAGACAGTGAGTAATACTTCCCGGCATAACTTCTAACTAGTCAATAACAAATGCAGGTGTACCACAAGGCTCTATCCTAGACCCTCTTGTGTTTTTTACATTAATGATATCGTCTCCGATATTAAATCTAATAGTTTCCTATTTGCAGACGACACTGGCCTTTACTTAATTGTTTAACATGCTAATACAGCTGCTGCTACTGTCAACTCTGACATCTCCACAGTTTCAAAATGCGTTGACTTGTATTCTTCAATCCTTCTAAAACTGACCTGACTCGTTCAAGGCTTAAAAAATATAAAACTAATCACCCTACATTGTCAATTTTAAATGAAGAAATATCTTAAATTCTATAAAATAAGCACTAAGGTATCCATTTCTAAAATGACGGTATATGGCACGCCCATATATAATATATAACCACCAAAGCTTGGAGTAGGTTAAATATTATGCAACAATTAAAATATAGGCTTGATAGAAGATCTTTGGAAACCATATACTTAAGCTTTTATCCGACCCGTACTTGAATATGCTGATGATATATGGGAAATTTAACAAACGAAAAAAATTATATTAGACAAAATACAGAGTGAAGCGGCCAGAATAGTGACTTGAACTACTAAATTTGTCTCGATAGATAATCTGTAAATGAAACCGGCTGGGATAGGCTAGAAAAAAGACGAGAGGAGCACACACTTATATTCTTTTTATAAAATGTTAAATGGCATGACCCCCTCATATCTCTCCTCTTTAGTACCTTCGCTGGTTAGTGATGCCTCTTGATATTGATTTAGAAATTCTGATGATATGCAGCTCCCTTCCTGTCAAACGCAACCATGTTCCAATTCTTTTCTTCTGACTGCCGTGCAGATGTGGAATTCTCTCACCCGAAACTCGTAATTATGTTGCTGTTGCCTCTTTCAAGAACTCAATCAGACCTGAAAGAACGTTGGAAATACCACCTTAATTCTATACTGGAAACAGGGGAGCTCAACTCTTACATGCCCGTCTCAGAACAAAGTGGTATTCACCCAATCTTACTCTTTTCCAAAAGAGTATGGTAGACTCACCTCTGTTTTATTGTGGGGAAGTTAAACGCACTGAACACTACGTTATGTTATGTCGCACATAAGACCATTTACGTACACAAATGCTACAACCCGTCAACATAATATGTACGCTCACTACTAAATTGTTTCAACTCTCACATTGCAGCAAAATGGTATAATGTTTTATACTGTTAACACCTACATCACTGAAACAAAACGCTTAAAATGTAAGACTTCCAAGCCTATACTTATTCCTTTTTGGTTGTGTACACTTGCCTTTCCTTAGAAAGAACCCAAATCCTACAACCCTCTTAAAGTAGTGTCAACTGTTACTGATTTCCTCAACCACCTCATCATTTGCTCATGCTCAATTTGATTTCAATATTCACATACAAATTTAACAAGTGCCGTTATACTTTTTGTAATGTTAAATATATAAGTCACGATTATGACCGATATCCTTTTCATGTACATGTACTGATTTATTTCCATATGGTTGTCGTTATATGATTTCTACTATGCCTAAGAGAAGAACAAAATAAGCTTTTGTGTCGTTCCCATCCTAATGTAAATGATATACATGTATTATTTACAAATATGTGTCTAGTTTGAAAAAGAAATGTTTAAACTAATCCTTCCAGATGGATTGCTTCCATCAATTTCAGATAAATTTACACTTATTCTCACTCATTTCTTTTCGAATGTCTTGGGCACAGACTGTAGTGTTGAACATTTCTCTTACCACAGTAAACGCACGATTTTGTCGACATGCATTCTGTAGATTTATAGTCTTGAATGTCTGACACTGATCTCTCCAGTTTAAACCATTACATTATCTACACTTGCTTTTCTGCTGGCTAATTATACTTTTCCTTCCATCTGTATTTGACAAAAAGGCTTCCGAATAATTTTAGGCTGAGCTTTAGAATCGCAATAACAGTTAGTTGCATGGCAAATCCCTTAAAGTTTGTGAACTTATTTGTTACTTTTTAGGTTTGCGTGCCACTGGTTTTCACTTTTTTCCTTTTTTTCTGATGCAACGATTTATTTACTAAATACCTTTCGCAGAAGGTGTATTGATCCATTTGTTGTCAGACCCTTAACCATTCTTAGTTGTAGCATTGCTTCTTGTAGCAACTTCCTACAAACCATAGAGACGAACACATCTTGCTCTATTTATGATTACATGTAGGCTACGCATATGTCGTTCGATTCGATCTAGAAAGTTTCTCAAAGTTTCTGTTGTATTCTTTGCAGGATGATTTAAATCAATGAGTGCGTGAAAGTGAAGATCAAGCACTTTTTGTAGGTTTCGTAATCTGTCACGAAGTATTCGTATGGAAGAGACGCAGTTTTAACCTTTTTCTCTTCAACTGCAAAAACTTTGATGTTTGTCTTTTCACTTTCATTGCTTCTTTAAACCAGCTGTCCAAGTAATGAGCATATTTCAACAACATTTTCGTTGATATCAAATTCTTCATCAAGAATTTTTCAAGAAAGGCTTTATCACTTTTACCTAAATTGCATCTGCAAACGTATTAGATTGTTCTTGTAACGAACTAAGAGTATGATCTGAGTTTAACAAGGCACTGGTTCACGTTACCAAGTAACTTCTGAGTGTCAACGGGGTCTAAATCTTGGAGAAGAAATGCCTTTGCATAATCAATCTCTTTATTCAACTTGTTTACGACCTTGGTTCGTACACCTCTTAAGTAAGTTATATTAGACATTAGCGCATGGCTTGGAGCTCTCGACCAATCAGATGCCTCAAAAACCTGTGAATATATCGTTTTTTCAACAAACCATGGAATAACTAACAAACTGTTCACTTATTCCTCGCTTCCGTCATCTCAAGGCAATTTGACGTCACAATTCTAAAAACAGCTGAGGTCAGAGGTGAACTGCACACGCTTCATGACGTTTTATTATGTACAGTGAGACCTAGACTTTAAAGACAATTACTAATGAATTGTGTTTACATATAGAGCTTCAATAAGCGTTATTTATGTTGGTGTTAAAGCATGCTTAATGTCTCAAACTTATCATTTGAAATAATCTTTCAATTTCAGTAAAATATTACAAACAAAATGACTTTTTCGTCTAAAACAGAAATCAGAAACGAATGGTTTTCTTGTTTTCCTCGAGCCCAAGCCAGTGCTAAATAGGTTAGACCATGGTTGCGCGCGAATAAACGACATAGTTCTCGGGGGCTACGCCCCCTCGAACTATATCGTTTATTCGCGTGCAACCATGGTCTAACCTATACTTATTGAACTATTAAAACAAACAATATCACATTAACCTGTATAACTATCTTACTATGCAACATCAAACACATAAGTATAATCTTATAACTTTGCACACTTTATCACAAGTTTATATTCCTTTTGTATCGAAGAGCTCTTTCACTGTAAATCTGAATAAGGGAACAGTGCTCACGCCCCCTAGCACCAGCTTAAGCGGAATTCAACTTTCAACTGTAAATGCGCTGAAGTCAATGATTCCAAAGGACCAGAAAGTATAACAACACTGAGAATGAAGTACGAGGCGACTTTTTACAGCCACCACACAAGCACTTAAGGGGGTAGGTGCACCTTTGGAAAGTAATTACCAAATTCTTTAAACTTTGCATACAGACAGTAAATTTAGTTTCTATGACAAAACTGGTGAAAAAAATGGGGGTACCGGACCTTTCTTTTTCACAATTTGAGATTTTTCAAGGCTACCCCCCTAAAATGGAAGCTTCACAAAAACTCCTACTTTTTTGTACTATGGTTTTTCAATCTTTATCTAAACAAACTATTTTTACAAAAAGTATCCTAATTTATATTTCCATAGTAAGAATAAACCCTGAAAATAATGTTTTGTCAAGATCCAAAATAAAAATGTTTGATTTCACTGGAAAGGAGTAAAATTTACCCCACCCACTTTTTTATAATGGGAGAAAAGGCACAGTGAAAATTGCCCTACAAATTGTAGAAAACTAATTACCAAATTTTTTATTTGTTGTTTTTAGCCTTGCAAACATGAAGTTTTAGTGAAATAGCAAATAAAAACACAGGGTCCCGGATCTTATAAAAAAGATATAGATCATTTTATTAAAAAAATCCATTTTTTCTCATTTTTTCACTTTTTGGTGTATTTTTACCCCAAAATTTTTTTTTAAAAAAATAATCATTTGATCTATTGAATTATCTATATTTTATAATAAACTGTAATTCCATGAAAAATTTCATGCTTATATTCTGAGAAATTGAAAAGAAATCGGATATAACAAAGTGCAACCTACCTATAAAAACGGTGTATGCTGTAAACTATGAATAGGACATAAAACTTAAAAAGTCCCTTACGGAACGAAAACCCAATTTTTTCCCGCGAAAAAAGTATTTTATGACTGCATGCATTCACCAAAAATGAGTTCTTAACATTTTTCGGAAAATGAGTTAGTAAAATATTTCCGAAATTTCATCATGCTCAAAAAGACAGGCCGACATCCTTAACATCTGCTGTTGTGAATTATATAAATCTGAACTCGAATTTTTAAATCCACTCAGAAATATATGTTTATATCCAAAATTTAGGCACATCCGGTTTGCGAGACCATTTTCAATGTAGCGAACTATTTTTCCGAAATAACCAATTCCCATTTGTTTCACTTCCTTTTAGGTTAAAGTGATGATTTCTAAACATGAGACATAATACGTATAATCCCTCTTGTACGTAATCAACTCGATATTAACTGAAATGAACCTTGTACAAAACTTAGAATATGAAGAAGGAAGCTCCAGCCTTTATACCCGTCAATTCCCACTTAAATATAAAAACATCTTATGAACTGCATGATTAACTTGCTAACAAGTCGGAGCAATGCTCAAGAACACATTAGGAGCATCCTTAGTTATATATGAGCAATATTTAAAGCTATTTAAAAGGAACATCCTTTGATACAAAAGACCAATATATACATTATACGTTTATAAGTCAATTTGGAGCAAGAGCAATGAATAAACATGGAAAGTCACTAATCTGCAACTAACATCAACAGTTATACTATAGCAAGTACTTTTGAATCGCGATAATCACCACAACAGGTATCAACACCCTAGTTTTCAGCGTCCACTGCATTTTCCCATAATGTGTCTGCCTGTTCTTCAATTACTCTTTTTACCAATGTTTTCTTTATATCGAGTGCATATTTTATTTTAAAGATAAAGTAGATTGCGTATTGATTAAAACATGATAAATATGCTTCGAAGACACCATTGTGTGCTTGGCTATGTGCTCGATGGTCAGACCAATGTCATGCTGCGGCGGAGTTTGGCGTAAGAATCGTCGAAAGGTTGTGGTATTTGTACCTGGCCAAAGGAAGAGACAAAAGGAGAACATGCGGAACGCTGTTTAAAGTATTTTTTTTTTTATATAAAAATTACGTTAACGTCATGTTACACAACTTTGTACGAACATCGCGTGTCACGTCTTAGTATGCTATCAATATCGTGTCATATAAAGGTTTATGGATACCACATCTTCAAACATCTATGACCTGTTGACAAAAAAAAGCGGTTGTATGACAACTCTATCATAACTGGTGAAGGTCTCCACTGTTATCTTTTATACTTAGTCTGACATGAATCTGCTCTCTTTGACTCCTTATATTTAATCAGTCAATGTAATAGTTCAGATACTGAGTAGATAGGTTCTTTTTACACAGAACAATAGGGTTTTTCCTTTACCTTGGAATTTTCGGAGATATCACAACCTCTTTATCGGCAAGACTGCACTGGCTTGGATCACATGACCAGTGAATGGTCACGTGGTACGAGGAGACCGTTGTTCACCCGCGGTAGCCCCAGTCCCTCGTCTCTGTTAAGCGATGGCCTACGCTGATTGATTTCTATTGTCTCCTTTACTTTCCTTTTCCAAATATTGTCTTCCGAGTTTAAGACTTTAGTTTTGTATGGTTCGATCTTATGCCCAGTAGTCTCGCAGTGTTCATGAATAGCAGAGTATGTTCTCGTTATATGTTCTTTAACTCTAGTGTCTAATTATCTACCTGTCTCACCCACATAATCATTTTAACAGTCCTCACACTTGATGTGATATATAACACCACATTTGTTTCATTTTGTCTGTGCGGTCCTTCACGTATCACGTAACCACTCACCGGTCATGTGATCCAAGCCAGTGCAGTCTTGCCGTTGAAGGAGATGTGACATCTCCGCAAATTCCAAGGTAAAGGAAAACACCTATTGCACTGAGTGAAAGAACTTATCTACTCATTCCAGATCTAGAACAGAGAAATCCTTTTGGAAAAGTTCAGATACTGTATAGGTTAATAATGTACATTTCAGGTGTTATGAATGACGACTACAAGATATTGGCTAGCACAGACCACAACGATGACACTAATTATTCTGCCACTGGTATGAGCACAACAATCATTGCGTCTCGGATTTCCTACACGTATGATCTACAGGGTCCATGTATGGTGGTAGACACTGCCTGCTCTTCCTCCATGATCGCCATTCACCTCGGCTCACAGGCAATTAAAACAGGTAGAAAATCAATTAGAGTACACTCGATCATTATCTCTAAATCTAAACAATAGTTTAAACCATTACATAAGTACTTGTTTGTAACGAATCGCATTAAACGGTTTGTCTGCTGTTTAGAAATGTCAGTAATTCTTAATTCTCCCTCTTTCTGTCATTTCCTCTGTTTCTGCTTTGGATTATCTTTGTCTGTCATTCTGACTGTATGGTTATTTGTCTGTATATCTGTCCTTCTCAATATCTCTCTGTTTGTCAGTAGGTGTGTCTATCTCTTTCAGCCTGCATGTCTCCGTCCCTGTGTGTCATGTCTGTCTCTGTCTCTGTATCTACGAGAGAAGTTTATAAGTTTTGATACTGGATCAATAACTTCATTATGCAAAATGCATGTGTGATATATCATTTTAAAGAATAATAATTTGCCAACATGGTGATATAATGCACGATAAGATCGCAATACTCACTAAGCCCTAACATAAATTTGTGTGACCCCTCCTGGAGGACACTAGACCTTTTTTATATTTTTGAGTTAATTTTCTGAACACAATCTTATACTATAATTGTTATTACCGCTTAAATATTTTGAATAAGTTTCAGAAGTTTGTATTAAATAATTAAACAATTATGCAAACACTACACCGTTTTAAATGTTATCATTATATAAACATACAAAAATAAAGCTAATTCTAAACTCGTACTGAAAATATAGTAAAAATGATCTACTAATATGTATAAAAGTAGTTGGGGAAATCACAAACTCTTTTTTATTATTTAACTAGGCTATAATTGAAGCCATTGAAGTAGAGGTTCATGGTGTCATATCAAAATGTAAATATACTGGTCTAAAACATTTTTAGAGCGTTCAACAATCGTCATTTTAATTACCAAATAAGAAATGTTATTTGTGATAAAATGAGATTTAGACAGTTAACCCTTTCAATTGACATAAACTTTTACTTACATTAAAAAAATAGATATAAACTGATATAATTCAAAAAATATTTTTGAAATTGAACTCTTTAAGAAGTTATTTCGTCAAACGAAAATAAATACGAAAGACTCAAGCAGGAAACGCAACACAAACAATACACCCTCCTCTCAAGCAGAACACACACACACAGTCATACCATAACAAACAAACACACACACATGCGCGCGCGCGCGCGCAATACCATTCTTTCATCTACACACTAAATAGAAAACAACATGCAAGACAAACATAAAGCAAAGTGAATATAGGAGCCCACCTTGGTACGGTCAGCAGCAATCAATAATTAATTATAAACTAATTATAAAAAACCACTGGAGGGTTAAACCTGGGTTTAGGGGCGCCCAACCTCACTCTTATCTCCTATATTCACCTATAAAGACGAACAGTGTACATAAAATATAAACCCTATTCCACAACCTTACAATAAAAAAGACCGCCAACACAGTAATTAAATACATGTAAAACATCTAACAAAAATTCTATGACAATATTATTAGTAACACGGGAAAGAATAAAGCATTCAAGCCCGTGTTAAAAATAACCAACTATGGCAACGGTCAAATGGTACTCGAGCGACTAGTCTGTAGTCACGAGTAACTGTAAGACATGGAAGGATTCAGGGTACGACAGAGAGAGAGAGAAAAAACAAAGTACGAAAATCCGACATAACTCTCCCGGTTAAGGACGGCTTTAGAGATACATCATCATGTAGTGCTAAGCCCTGTCTGTCGTCGCACAACAAAAGAGGAAAGCATAGTTATCAATTGTAGATTGATCGATATCCAAATGTGAAGTGCGCAGCAATATAGTTGGATCATACTCTTTTTTGAGGAAAAATCTAATACGTTTCACAAACAGGTTTTGAAAATGAATATGTCCAAGAATCTTACGATGTCTGTAAATCACAGCACCATAAAACTCCGGATGTGAAATACCTTGCCGCAGAACAGACTTTAAGTTACATTTATACTTGTTAATGACTGGAAGATTTCTATAAAAGAATTTAGAAAATGTTTAACAAAGTTTATGAAATCTGTACCCCTGTTTAAGAAGCTTTTCAGTAATAGTTTTATAACGAATGTGGAAGTCCTCAACAGAGGTACAGGCCCTAGCAAAACGAATAAGTTGTGAAATATAAACCCCGTAAGATGTAGAACGGGGAACATCGCCATCTAGATGAGGATAATTTACAATACTAAAATCAAAATCATATCGTTTATCGTAAATCTTAGAAGAAACAATTCCGTTATTTATTAAAAGATCCAAATCTAAAAATGGTGCCGACAAATTTGACTCGTTTGTTTTATTAAAGCGTAGTTCTTTTGGGTATATAAAAGGAAACCACGTATCAAAAAATTGGGTTGTCTATATTAAAAATATCATCTAGATAGCGCGATGTATTGTTAAAGGCCTCGATCATATCTGCCTGTGTATCAGGTTTTAGACTTAGCATAAAGTCCCTCTCATAACAGTACAAAAATAGGTCTGCGACAAGGGGCGCACAGTTTGTACCCATAGGGATACCAATCACTTGACGGTATATGGTATTCCCAAAACGTACATAAATATTATCCAGAAGAAATGATAGTGATTGACAGACATCGGTGCAAGTCCACGTAGTGTAATGCTTAACCATGTCATTTGTAAAAAATGCACGATCAGTATTACACGCCAGAAATAGTTTCTTTTCTCTGGCAAAAGTCTTTTATAAGTTTAGCTTTTATTAAATTAAGAGGTAAGGTAGTATATAGTGTTGAAAAGTCATACGTACTGATATTGGAAGCTTGGTATTGTCTGAAAAGTGCAATGTGCTAGTGTCCTCCTCGAGTAGGGGTCATTTAGGTTAATGTTGTGGCTTATGAAGTTATGTGATCTTACTGTGCATTATACCATCGTGTAGGTGAATACTTTTTCTTTTAAATGATATATAACACACACATATTGCACTTATGATATTGATGTTATTGATCCAGTATCAAAACTATTTGAACAACCCTCGTATTTCTCTGTGTCTGTCTTCTGTATGTATTTCTGTCTTTCAGCCACACACACACACACTCTCTCTCTCTTTCTCTCTCTCTCTCTTTTTATTTCTTTATTTATAGACTAGACCGAATTTCAAAAAATCTTAATGGTGAAGGCAAATTGGGGTAATGCTTGGTATCCAAGTGTTTTAACCTAATTCAAGGGTGCTGAATCCAAATAAGGTGGATACCAAGCTGGATTTTGACTTTTAAGGGGCCAAAAAGGGGAAACAAAATGGCCGCCATATTTTTTTTATCCATCCAAGCTGAGTTTGTATTATTTTAGGAAGGTATATTTCGTCCAGCTTAAAACGATGGAAAGTTGTGTAACTTAATTGAATGGTGCTTAATCCAACACAAGTAGATACCAAGCTGGATTTTGACTTTTAATGGCCAAAATGGGAAAACAAAATGGCCGCCATAATTTTGTTCCCATCAAAGCTGAGTTTGTATTAGTTTAAGAAGATTCATTGCATGTAACTTAAAAAGATGGCTAGTTGTAGCCTTATCGAAGGGTGCTGAGTCCAACACAACTGGCTACCAAGCCGGATTTTGACTTTTAAGGGGCCAAAAAAGGGAAACAAAAACAAAATGGTCCCCGTAATTTTTTTTTCACCCAAGCTGAGTTTGTATTAATTTCGGAAGGTACATTGTATGTGGTCTAAAAAGGTTGCCAGTTTTGTAACTTAATTGAAGGGTGCTGAATCCAACACAAGGAGTTATCAAGGTGGGCTTTGACTTTTAAGGGGCCAAAAAGGGGAAACAAAATGGCCACCATATTTTTTCCCATCCAAGCTGAGTTTGTATTAGTTTAGGAAGTTACATTGCATGTTGCTGAAAAAAGTTTTATTAGCTGATTGAAGGGTGCTGAATCCAACACAAGTGGATACCAAGCTGAATTTAGACTTTTAAGGGGCCAGAAAGTGATAACAAAATGGCCACCACTTTTTCCTGTTGTTTTATAACATTTTACCAATAGTGCATCCAAGCTGAGTAAATGTTTACGTTTATCTAGATTAGTTTAGGAAGATAATTTACAGGTTGCTTTATCAGACGGCTAATGTTTTAACCTAATTGAAGAGTACTGGTCCAAGACATGGGATACCAAGCTGGATTTTTGACTTTAAAGGGGCCAAAACTTGCCAACAAAACGGCCGCCAGCACATTTTTTATCGTTTTACATCGTATCAAATAGTGCATCCTGGCAGAGTATTTTTATATATACTTGAATAAGTTTAGGAAGATACATTAAAGGTACATGTAGCTTAAAAAATGGCAGCTATTTCAAATTCAAATTGGACACCCTTTTGCCTTGTTTTAGCAAAAAAGTTCAAACATTACTATCAATGATTCAAAATTATGTGTGAACTGTCTCATATTAATTGTTTGGATCGTAGTCAATATATAACACATTATGATATGGTGTCAATACATTTGCAAGAGTATGTGCACCTCAGTCAACTTTTCTACACTTACAGCGAAGACTAGTGTTCCCCTTTACACAGTAACAGTTTATGATCTTTAGGCAATAATTCAGAATCGCTGGTAGCATCATCAGTACTGGCTGCAAGTTATCACCAGAAACCAGCCAACCAAAGTCAGTAACAGGTGGTAGTGTCTGAGTACAATCATTAGCTTGCATCGACACCATTGTCTGGTAGTATTAACATTTGACGCCGAACCTGCTGGCATCACTGGTGGATGGCTATGACTCCTGGGCTACACATTTACTAAACAACTTGACACTGGCCTTATCGACGTCTATAATACTCCATAAAATCTGCAAATGAATGATTCAGCAACTGATGCTGTAGCCTGTGTAAGTCCTCCTTTGACTAGATCCCAAAACGCATCTGTAGCTGTTCTTGGTACACTTTCCATGCCGTCTTCTTGATGTGTCCCGATAATTGTGAAGCAGTATCACAACCAGTAATAACATGAAACGCCAACTGAAAGTTAAAAATTTGATCAGATAAACTTTGTTTGATGCCATGAAGTGAAACACACTAGGTTTATTTTGGAGGCGTCACTCGTCATCAAAAGTGTGGTACATTTCATGTTCCTGTAATGGGCTGTCAAAGGGTACCAAAACATCTGTATCCCGAGAAGCAACTAAAATGGACTCACAATCAAAGCTCAGGCAATAGAATACCAGACGTGTGTCAGCCTCCTGATGGTAGGCCTATATTGGAGATGTATCCAGGTCAGGATTTGATGATACCACAGACATGAGCTCGTTGAGACCACCATCAACTACGATGGTCTCATTGGTAAGCACATTCTGAATGATATGATTGGTGAGATATTCGGACAAGTCCTGTTTGTTCTCTGACAATGAGTAAGCCTAGTTACTGGGCAACTGATATTGAAGTGTTTGTTACTACTCTTTTTGGTGGGTGTTATCCTTTTGCACGCTTTTGTCTTGTTCTAGATTTTATGGAATGTTGTTAGTAATGGTCAAAAACTGCCCGATGTTTGCATCCATGGTCATCAAATTATTGACAAATGCATCTCTATAGTCACGGAATGTGATGTCATGTGGTTTCCCAATAGCCATAAACAAGGCCTGTCCATCTATGACTATTGCTGATGTTCAATACAGGGTCACGCTAGATGCAATTACCAGATCCTTGGTTAGGATATCAGATATGAGTAATTTGCTAGCATATTGCATGCAGTCATCACTATATGCCAGCGACACAGGTCCTGGCATTAATTAATGCTGAAGAATCTGCTCCAGGTTTACAGGGCAATTGGCTTGTATGCTGTTATGAGCCTTTGTAAGATCTCTCTATCCACTTTGATAACCTTCTGTGCTGAGTTGGTTTTGGACATCTTGGGTACATAATAAAGAGAAGGGCTATTTTGGTGTAGTGCTGACTGCCCTACTTCATCAACAATCGGACGTGATTGCACAAACTTGTTTCTTGTCCTAGTTGTCTATCACCAAGTAATGAATCGTTGGTAGTTGCTAGATCTTTGTTGACTATGTTTTGCAATGGCATAGCTTGTGCAGTTGTTGGTTTAACAAATATATTTCCACTCCGAAGTGCATTGGCGATTTTGACCTCATCTGTCTCACCTCGTTTCATTATTCCTGTACATGATTCATTGTGTTTGTACATGTCATTTTGTTCACACTTGAAGGTTCTCTGTGTGTATATACTTAACTGACTTGTTACATTGTAAGACATAAATTCCAATTTACTAAGTGCAGACGTTGTCTTTGTGACGACTAATATGCCACCACGTATTACCAGTACCATTAACCATTCTTGGCTGTGATCTGGGTCTACTTGATTAAATGCCTGGCTTGAATCCTTATCAACATTTAAGTTGCCTCCTTTGAACTGGACCTCAACTTAGACTGGCAGTATGATCATCTCTGACAAATAACAGAACTTTTACTCGCGCAAATGTTATGATCGTAGCGGAAAAAGAGCGGTGTCATCATCCTGAACACATCTAGGTGCAGCTCTCAATTAAATGCCGTCACGTTGGGCTCATCTGTCTCACCTAGTAATTGAGCAGCAGGATGCCAACCATCTGCTGCATATGCTGCCACAAGCAGGTTGTCCGCACAAATCATCTGAAGTAACGAGTCAATTGAAATGTTCCGGATGTCAAGACACTTAGAACACCCTCGAAACCATTGATGTTCTCTTGCATACCAGCCTTCAGGGTGGGATCATGTTCAAGAAACAGTGGGAGTAGCACTTGTCACAGAGCTTGTAATGTCAGCTTATGCATGCAAACATCTCCACCATATTTCTTCCCTTGCATGATTTGGTCAGCTACATTTGGCCCAAGTAAATCAGCTAAGAACTGTATATCTCATGACGAGATCGCAATCTGCCATTTGCCGGCCAACTTGGCCAAGTACCTTCAAAATGTCATGTACATGTATGTATGCAACCCTGCAATTCGAGGAAGCCTCGCTTCAAGTGAAATGCCATGTATTTAGCTTCAACTCTTGAGGTTGCATCATCCTACATCCTTCTGTACAGCTAATTCAAGTTATAGATAAATTCAAAGATCTATATCAGTCATAAAAGGGCCTGTTTGTATACACGCACAATTATTGTCTCTAATGAACTGCACAAAAATACATGTTTTATATACATATATCAGTTTATAAACTCAACATCCAAGCGATTTGTTTTGAAATGCAGGATACGGGTCAGTATGGAATAAAGATAATACACACTACACAATAGTAGCAGGGCCCTATTGTAAAACAAATGAATCAACCATTTGATACAGATGTAATTAAAGTATGATGTATGCCTGGGCAGAAAACAGTCATGTTCTCTTGATTCAGAAGCAAGAGTTAGATCTAGGATTGTCATCTTAATAACAGACTAGAACTGCATGTACACATTAACAAATCTGGTTTCATATATGTGTATTCATGACATTGTGGCAGTCATATAAAATGTTTATTGGGATTGTTTTTTCTTCAAAATTTTGCGGACTACTACAAATTATGGCAAATTTAAAACAAAGGGAAATATCTCTTTCATTTCAAATCTAAAATATGCAACCCTATTATCACTCAACATACCAAAGGAAAATTGTTCACAGAATGTACAGCCTATTCGATTTGTAAAATTGCTGTCCTTGTGATATTCAGTTTAATACTATACGTTTCATGGTCAAGTTCCCGATAAATTATTGCTGGGATACTTTCAATTCTAACACATCTTGAGTTGTTTCAAAAGGTAAATGCAAATATTTGGCGGAAAAAGTATATTTTATGGAGGCCATTTTGTTTCCCCTTTTTGACCCTTAAAATTCAAAATCCAGTTTGGTATCCACTTCAATTAGGTTATAAAACTAGCCATCTTTTTAGCTACGTGCAATGAACCTTCCTACACGCAAACAAACTCAAGTTGGTTGGAACAAAACATATGGCAGCCATTTTGTTTCCCCTTTTTGGCCCCTTAAAAGTCAAAACCCAGCTTGGTATCAACTTTTGTTGGATTCAGCATCCTTCAATTAGGTTATAAAACTTGACATCTTTTTAAGCTATGTACAATATACCTTCTTAATTAATACAAACTCAGCTTGGATGAAAAAGAAACAATTTATGGCGGCCATTTTGTTTCCCCTTTTTGACCCCTTAAAAGTCAACACCCAGCTTGGTAGCCACTTGTGTTGGACTCAGCACCCATCTAATATGTTATAAAAGGAGTCATATTTTTAAGCTACGTGTAATGAATCTTCTTTAACTAATACAAACTCAGCTTGGATGGGGAAAATTATGGAGGCCATTTTGTTTCCTTTTTCTGGCCCCCTAAAAGTAAAATTCCAGCTTAATATCTACTTGTGTTGGATTCAGCACCCTTTAATTAGATTATACAACTTGCAAAAAAAAAATATTTTAAGCTACATGCAATGTACCTTCCTGAAACTAATACAAACTCAGCTTGGATGGAAAAGAAACAATTTATGGCGGCCATTTTGTTTCCCAATTTTGGCCCCTTAAAAGTCAAAATCCAGCTTGGTATCTACCATATTTGAATTCAGCACCCTTGAATTAGGTTAAAATATTAGGATACCAAGTATTACCCCAATTTGCCTTCACAACTTTTTAGGAGCACATTTTCTCAGGTTCGGTCTAGTCTATTAGTGTTAATTGATGTTTCTATGGATATTTTTTAATCATTTATGTCCGACTTTGTAGGTGATTGCGACATGGCTATCTGTGGAGGGGTCAGCAGCATTATTTCCCCTGACACGTTCATTGCCCTTTGCAAAGCTAGGATGATGTCAGCTGTCGGCCAATGTCAGACATTTTGTGACACTGCAGATGGCTATGCTAGAGGAGAAGGATGTGGTGTTGTTATTCTCAAAGCAGTCAAGAAGGTAAACCTTTAACTAGTGTAATTTATCGTTGTACGGTATTAATTTGGCGGCAAGTTATATTGCAAATAGTTTATATATATAATGACGGACCTATGGAACGTATCACCGATATATACCCTGCAATTTTTTCACTGTTGTTTGACCTATGATCAATATAATGTGTCAGAATGAATTTCAAGTATATCTGAACATTTGATTGGCGTTTTCAAAATCGATATTTCTTGGACTGAGGAAGATTTAGTCAAGTAAAGGCAGTGTCCTGATTTAGCGTTTATGGACATCAGTGACGTTGCGTTTAGATCTGTCCTATATGCGGTCTTCCGCAGCGGATTCCAAAATCTCTGAACCGTTTAATCACTGTTCTTGCGTGTTTAGTCCTACAGCGACGTCCTAGATCAAAATTGCTATTGTGAAGCGATCTAGGAGATGACGTTGACGTATGAAGTTGTCTTGACGTCGGGTAGTTACACGGGGTTATGTCGGATTTTCGTGCTTTGTTTTTCTCTCCCTCTCTGTCGTACCCTGAACCCATCCATGTCTTACAGTTACTCGTGACTACAGACTAGTCGCTTAGGAACAATTTGACCGTTGCCACAGTGGGTTATTTTTGGCACGGGTTTGAATGTTAAATTCTTTCCCGTGTTACTAATAATCTTGTCATAGAATGTTTGTTAGATGTTTTACATGTATTTACTTACTGTGTTGGCGGTCTGTTTGATTGTAAGGTTTTGGAACAGAGTTTATATTTTATGTACACTGTTCGTCTTTATAGGTGAAAATAGGAGATAAGAGTGAGGTTGGGCACCCCTAAACTCAGGTTTAACCCCCAGTAGTTGTTAATATAGTGTTTTCTATTATGTATGTAGATGAAGGAATGGTATTGCGTGTGTGTGTGTGTGTGTGTGTGTTTGTTATGGTATGACTGTGTGTGTTCTGCTTGAGAGGTGGGTGTATTGTTTGTGTTGCGTTTCCTGCCTACTTGAGTATTTCGTATTTATTTGACCCGGTCTAGGTCGATCAGCAACACTTATTGTAGCCAGAAATCGCTAATGAAGGAGAAAATGATCGATTGTTGTACACCAAAACGCCCTATACATTCCATTTGACTGGCGCCTGCTCGCAACAAGTCAACAATAACATTACGTAAAGCTTATCTTAGTCTTGGCACTGATTTAATAAATAATAGAAAGTCAAAACTCCGATGGCAAAAGTAAGTGTGTCTTTATGACTATCTAAATTGAAATTTAAATGAACCTAGTGACCTTAGTTGTAACGTGGACCAATTGCACGAAAGTTCGCTGGCAATGACAATTTAATGGTTATAATGTTACCTAACAGGATGTTTTTCTTACTGCTTTCCATTTAAAAGAAAGTATTTGAAAAAAATAAGTGATGCGTTTCTTAAGTCCTTCAGTATAAATACTGGTGTCCACAGTTTTTAAATGTTCAATGATTGTTAAAGGATTTGAATATAGAAAGTTATGAACAAATCATTCTTAATGAAAAAAAAATGCTGGTCAAAACAAGTTCTACTAATTAGCTGAATGAAACATGCGTGGATCCAGAGGGGGCGGGCTTGATGTCCGAAACAATCAATAAAAATCCTCATAAAGTATTGTCATTGTCGATGATCGATTAAACCGGGAGAATCACGGGGAAAGACTCAAATAACTGATACCGCTCAATATCCCAGTGGCTATCTTGAAATCTGTCTTATTTAGGTTAATGCGATGATCCGGTGTATATGGCATATGCACACTTTGACGATACCAAACAGATATATATAGCGCATTGGAAAGCCTAATAAAGCTAACTAGTTTTCATCATAACCTTGTAGCTGGCGATATTTATGCGTAAAGCCTTAAGGGACAAAACAATCAATTGGAATACCTCTTAAAATAACGCTCGATTGAACCAGCAGAGAATTAATAAACATCAATTAATTTTACCGATGGAGAGATATAAGGATGATTTTATATAAAATAAACCGATGAAAAATGATAATCAGTGATTTAGACAGATATATTTTTCAAAGCTTGTTAGTATCGGTTCAGTGGACTTAAGTCTTTTCAATTTCGCTCTATTCTCTTTTATTACCTCAATATACCTCAATATAAATTTAAACAACAGATTTAAGATATAAAAAAGATAAAAAAAAATTTCATTGGAGAAAAAGAGAAGGAAACATTGGAATATATAATTGTAGTAGAAGACGTTTTTCTATCCCGTTTAAACGAAACGCAAATACAATGCACTAAATTGAAAAAAAGGAAACTTAATAAAAATCTTGACGATTCATATGAATCTGAGTGTAAATTAGTGTAGAACCTGATCAGACGCAGGGTTCCAATATTGTCTAACTGTTTGCAGTTAACTGATGTTTTAGCATATTTGGTTTATGTATTCTCCGTTGTATATAAAATCACAAGATTCGCACATGTTATAGTATAACACATTTTTTCACAAGTTGTTATGCTCCCAAATTGGCAAGCCTTTCAGTCCCTATGTCCGTTCTTCTGTAATTTCAGCCACTAATGTGTCCTTTTATGAACAATTGTCCAGCACATTTTTACCCGACTCACAATTTATGTACACCTAATTTTAACACATTTTACGCATCTCGGTTGAAACGCATAATACAAACCACAACTCTGAATATTGTATCACACTGAACAATATTCCGTCTTTTTTAATTAAAAATGGTCAATCTAATGATAAACGCCAACTTGTCATTATATTATTTGTAATACGTCGTAGAACAACGTCTGGCTATACACTACGGTGGAGAGTGAAGAGTTATTTGCAGCATTTGAGGAGAGTTGTCATTGATGTTCTGAATAGTCTCTATGCAAATTACCTCTTCTTCTAGCCTGTTCCGCTGTAATAAAGTCCCTACAAAGTAGGAGCTCCTAAACAGATCAATTTTACAGATGATACTTTGCAACACAAGTATTATTTGCTCATTTTTTACTATGTCGGTCGCTTCAAAGTCTTTGAATAATATGTTTGATTCTGCAATGTCGACAATACTTGGTAAGAAATTGTTGCGGCAAAATGGATTGGACCAAACCATACACAACTTTGTACATAACACAATTTATATCTTTTGATCGACATGAATTAAGTAGATTTGGTTTGAGTTTACATTATGCAATGCCTGCCGCAAAGGGGGATACCATTCTGGAAAGTTGTAATTTCAGTTTATGTTTATTATGTCATCATATAAATAAATACGCTAGTACAAGATTGCCTTCGGCCATAGAGCATAGTTGTGAACTCTCTGCTCTGTAATATTCGAGTCTCTCAAACCACAGCTCGTGAGTCTCTCCAATCAATAAACAAGCAAACAAAACCCCGCATACTTTAGTAACTCTACTTTAAGTAAAATGGGGTTTGTCTCATGATCTTACCATAGCCAATTTCTTCTATAACTTGAAAATCAAGGATTTATCTCTAAGCTATACAAACACATTTCCTAACAATTATGATTAGCTTCTTCATGAATCAATTACTTTATGATAAACTATTGAAATTGTAAACAATGGGTAAAAATACAAAACAAAAACTACATATCACTGTTGGTGGCATAAAGAACTTTTGTCTCCCGTTTCCACTCGGTATTTCCGGGGTGCTTAGCAAAGTTCTGTAACAAGGTATTATTATGCAGTTTGAGTTAAGAGACAAGTAAGTTTGATCTTTGACAATCGATAAGCCGAAGACAGAATCTTCTTCGAGCGAAAGACAAGTCTGTTTCCAACTACGATAAATACAGTTTTGCTCCATAAAATGCCGAAATGAAAAAATAAAGAGATATCTAAAGATTATTTCTACCAACCTCAAATTAATTCTGAATGGATGTAACCTCTAAAGGAACCGAATTCCTGCAACAGCTGACAAAGACTGACTAGAATAGTTGAATTGACCGCCAAAACGGATCACGCAAAAAGGAAGCAATAACCTGAACAAGATCCAAATAAAAAATAAAACACTGACACGACTCGATGCGGCTGTACACTAAATTTGCTGTTATCGGCTACGCGGGGTCACAGTAACATTTATGAAACGCACCCCGTATCCCTAGACTTGTAACCTGTTGTGGTTAACCTTGCTGTTTGTATCTTTCCAGTTTATCAATTTCAGCTCTGGTTTAATTAATCATGATCTCAAACATATGTTCAATAAAAAAAAATTGGGATCGTTCAATGATAGACAGGCTTGTTGGTGAGGCCATCGTCGGCTCCACTGACATTCTTGAAATACAGTAATAGTCAGTTGATATCATTTTAACAGGCACTTGAGGATGGTAACAAAATTTGGGCTGTACTTTACACCGGAAGTAATCAGGATGGACATGCTATATCACCGATCACAGCGCCCTCTGGAGATCAACAGGAAATGTTGCTGCATAAAATATATAGCCAAAATAAGATCGACCCTACAAGCTTACAATACATCGAGACCCATGGTAAGATATCATCAAAATAGCGGTAGCATACTGACTACTGCAACTGTTATAGAAAAATGCCTTGGTTCAAAGTTGTAACCTTAGGATCAGGTTCCAATAGAGTATAGACCATTTATGTTAAACTATACAAAGCATAAAACACCTGCAAGTTAATGACCAGGGAACACATTTTTGATTAGGTTAATATTTTGTGTGCATAGCTACCGTAATATTGATATCAGCTCTTGTTAGCTATTAAGAGTGGTCAGTGTATTGGAAATGACACTTATTTCTTGTACACTGTAAGTTAAGTGATCATCTACGCTCCACAAATGGTAATTGGGTTACGTAATTGCTAAAAACGAGGACACTAAATACATGTGAATAACCACTTATTCCTGATTTTAACATATCTTCGTTGATCACTTACACTATGAACATGCAACGCATGTCATGCGGTGAACAAAAGGTTTAAATCATTGATTTTGTCAATGGTAAATATGTTCACTATAAGATCTAAAATGCTTCAATATTTTAACTATTTTACTGCCTTATTCCAGAAACAATGGTTATTTTCAGGCAGTTTGGATACTGGTTAGACGCCGCGTAGCATGTTGTTGTCAAAGTGTTAAAAGTAGACGACATCATAACAGTAATGACGTTAAGATCTACAAGTATAAGAAGACTCTACAACTCATACATTGTATTAGATCCCAGATCAATACTACATACAGTGATGTTCACTTATAACGAAATTCAGGGGGTCTTGCAAATTGGTTCGTCTTATCCAAACTTCGTCTTATCCAAACATCGAAATTTCTTTGTGAATAGTTTGCATATAAAGAAATTTTTACTCATTATACTTCTAGTACATAATTGATTAGAAAGAAAGAAATATAGAAAGGCATAGAAATTAAATCTTAAATATTTCGTTTACTTGAACCAAATAGAATAATTAAATGATAACACAATAAGATTGGCTATGACATAAGAAATGCCATTTTTCTTCTTGAAAATTTAACCTGTTCCCTGTTTTTGTATTAATAGAAAACTCAACCTATTATGAATATTTAATAAATAAACTTTATTAATATAAAAAAGTTCTACTATGTTGATAAAGCATTAGTGGTTGTTATCTTTTTGCAGAATACAGGTGTCAAACAGCAAGAAGTCTGATCAGACACCCAGTTATAAGGAATCTGATCTGGATCCAAAAAAATAATGTGCAAAGTAAACTAATTAGTTCCAGTTGTTTGAATACCTATCGATAGCATATATACAAAACATGTTGGTTGGGTAATGTTTTGTTATCTGAGGTGATGAGCAGCTAAGCAATTAAGTACTGTCACCTTTGTAAGCCACTTGTCAAACTGTGATAATGACCGGCATGTTGTACTAACAGAACCATTTTACAGGTAAAATCCAGTTTAGGGACCTAAAAATCAGTTTGTCTTATCCAGTTTTTCGTTATATCCAGTTTTCATCTTAAGCAAGCATGAGGCCATTGAAATAAAGAAGGAAGCAGTCGGGGATTTGTTTTTAGTTTGTATTAAGCAGTTTTTCATCTTATCCAAGTTCGTTATAAGTGAGCATCACTGTATATTGGTTTTGATAAAAAAAGATGTTTTTTTTCACAGGCACTGGGACACCAATAGGCGACCCAACAGAGACAAACGCTCTTGGCCGATTCATATCTTCATACGGAAACTTCAAAAAGGTTTTTGAAAAACCTTATAGTGTTAAACAGTCCGGGTACTATGCATATAGCGAAAACCAAGACCATGATATAACTGAGGCACATCAAGATGGAAACGTAAATGAGTCAACCTTGTCTGAAAGCGAAACTCTAACAGATGAGGAAACGGACACATGCGTAGAAAAGAACACATCGCACGAGAAGACTGAAACGCAGAACAATAATAAAGCTATTAAAATCGGATCAGTTAAAACAAACATTGGTCACACGGAATCAGCCGCTGGTGTTGCAGGCCTTATAAAGGTTCTACTTATGATGAAAAACGGCAAACTGGTCCCATCTCTCCATTTGAAAAAAGACCGATCTAACTTAAATAAAAAGATAAAACTAAGAGAATATAACCTGGATGTAGCTCAGGACGTTGAAGAATGGGAACCAAACTTAGAAGGAGACAGGTTGGGCTGTGTCAATTCATTTGGATTTGGTGGTACAAACAGCCATGCCATTGTAATCCAAAAGGAACATCTGCACATACCTGAGGTCGAACAATCGAAAGATGAATTAGTCGTCCCTTATAATGTCTTTTGTTTATCAGCAATGGATAAAGATGCTTTGAAGAATACCATCCGTCTCTTTGGAAACGATCTTGAACAGTCTGAGGTATCTATGGGTGATATTGCGCATATGTGTGCTTTTAGGAGAGACCATTATTCAAACAGAACGTTACTCTATGGCAAATCCGTGGAGGAAATTACAGAACAAGTAAAACTGAAGTCGAAAAACATTGAAAAAATAAAAACGCCAGTGAAGACAAGAACAATATTTGTGTTTTGTGGTGTTGGAACAACATGGAAAGGCATGTGCTCAGAACTAATGAACACTCAGCCTATTTTTAGAGAGAAGGTAGCAGAGATAGATTATTACCTTGAACCTTTGGCGGGTTGGCGAATGGCGGACAAATTTGAAACTGACACGGATTACAGCGACCCCTTCTTAAATCACATCGCTATATTTTGCACACAGGTTGCTCTCTTTTCACTGTGGGAATACTTTGGAATTACACCTGATGTTATTGTTGGTCAATCAGTTGGAGAGGTTGCTGCATCTGTCGCGTCAGGCTCTATCTCATTAAATGACGGGGTATCAGTTATCTACTACAGATCTAAAATTCTTGCTGAGAAAACAGGTGGCAAAATGATGGTTGCAGGTAATTTGCCAGTGAAAGACGTACAGGAAATGTGCGATAAATACGATAACAAGGTGACTATTGCTGTATACAACAGCCCAACCTCTTGCACATTGTCTGGTGATTCAGATGTAATGGAACTCATTAAAGAGAATTTGGAGAAACTGAATGCCGAAGAGGAAGCTGGAATATTGATACGTCCTCTCTCTGTACAATGCGCATACCACAGCCACCACATTCAAACATGCATGGGAGATATAGAGCACTGTCTCAAAGGCATCCGCAAGGGACAAAGAACCGTCGAACATATTTCAACTGTTACCGGTGACCTTGCTAAAGAAGATGAATTTCAGACTGGGAAATATTGGGCAGACAATATAAGGCAACCTGTGCATTTCATGCAATCGCTTCTGTTAGCATCCAAGGAGAAACTTACAAACGTGTTCATAGAAATAGGTCCGAGACAGGTTCTCAAGGCCCATTTGCCAAATATAATGGGCGATAACCTAACAGGAGAATGTCTAGCGTCAATGAATGCAAACAAAGAAAATATCAGCCTTTACACCTCTTTGAATGATATGTATGAAATGGGAATGACAATTAACTGGGGCAATATTGTTCCGTCATCTGGTCCTGTTGTTAACATTCCGAGATATGGTTTCAACAAAAGCAAAATTCTTTATGTCCCGGAGACCGCGCAGCAGTTTCTGAAGGGCATTCCAAGTTCTGCTGATACGCATATGTATGTCAGACCAAGCAGTAGCGAAACGGCAGAATTCCGAATAGATATTGACAAAGATACTACTCCGTTTGTCTATGACCATTGGTTCCTAAATGCAACATTAGTACCCGGAGCAACATACGTTGAAGCTGCATTTGAAGTTGGACAGAAAAGATCTAGATATGCTACGAATGAAATGTCGGTGTCTGTCGAATTTGTTAACCCATTCACTCCACCGGATGATAAACAGTATGTAGTGGAAATTGAAGTAGAAGAGGAGGAAGAAACTGATGCATATTTGTATCGAGTATTCAAAGATAGTAGAACACTTTGCAAAGGAACAATATGTGGTCGAACAGAACGTGAACGATCACCAATCTGTATTGAGGCAATCAAAGAACGATGTAAGACATACAAGTCAAAAGAAGAAAGCTACAGCTGCTTGACGAGGATTGATTTTGAGTATGGTGAATCATTAAGCCTTATAAAGCAGTCATGGTCATCCTCAACTGAATGCATCGTGGAGCTTGAAGTTCCAGATTCTGTTAAAGGCCAGATAAAAACTACACATCTGCATCCATCTGTAATTGACGCCATGTTTCAAACATTTGGTATTCTTAGTACAGTTGGTGTAGAAGCTGGACCAACTTTGCCAAAAGGGGCAAGCTCTGTAATATTGAATCGCGCACCCAAAGAATACATGTTCTGTTATTCCCAGATGGTTAAGACAACGGCTGTCGGTAATCACTATAACTGCTTACTCTTATCACCAGAAGGATATGTTATCGCAGAGGTTCAGGATTTCTATACTAAGACCTTGCGTATATCAGATGCTCCTAACCAAAGCATAGTCTATGATGTTTCATGGACCAAACAAAGCTTTCGTGATAATAAAGAAGAAGATGGACAACGTGAGGAGGAAGACAAATTGACACATGATGGAAAACTTCTTGTATTTGGGTCCAGCAGATTCATCCATTGTTTCATGCCAATGAAAGACCAATCCAATGCTATTTTCTTTGAAATAGACGACTCTGTGGCCGATACAGAAGTTATATTCAAAATGGCATTTGATCAAATTCCAAATGCTAGGGCAACTGTTTTTGCCTTGTGTCACCATGTCCAGCAGTCAAAGCAGGCTGAAAGGGCAGTTTACGATCACTCCAAAGTCACGTTTATGTCTCTTGCTTTATTGCTCAAAGTGCTCAAAGAAAGTAACTACAACATTCCTCTTTTTGTGGTTACAGAAAATGTCATGGGTTGTCCATCACTTGACATTGGTGCTTCAAACGTGTACGGAGGAGAATTATGGGGAATGGTTCGTTCAGCCATGAGCGAAACTGCATACAGCGACATACGTTTAGTGGATTTGTCTCTGACAGAAGAAAACGCAGATGCCCTAGAATTCCTTACAAGACCAACCACGCCAAACAAGAATGAATATTTGATTGACGAGGGAAGAATATTTGTGAGCGAGATGATAGAAGCACCTGGACAGGATCATGAGCCAAATCAACGTGAGATAGGCATGGTTGAAACAGACGAGCCTGTACTGAAATCATCACATCACTTAAAAGTTGTAAATCCCTACTACATGCTTAGACAGAGGAAAGATATTCCTGATAACAGTAGTAATTCTTCGTGTGTAAGAATTTGCTTAAAGTGGATTTCACTACACAGTGCAAATGTCTATCCGAATTCTACTGAATCCGTAAACACGCAAAATACTACCTGGCCGGAGATTGGTGACAATGGATTTCAGGTGGTTGCTATTGAAGGCGTTGGCTGGGTTGATAAAAAGAATAAGAAGAGAGAATTCCGAAAAAAATTCGAAAAAAGCATATATGTTGGTTTTTGTTATCCAATTAACGTGTCACCTAGTGTTTCAATACCATCGACATGCTTATTTGATATAGAAAGTTTACCCGTGTATGTTCCAGGACTGATGACTACGGGAATCATATTGTGGAATATAGCTGAGTCGTTTAAGCAATCATCAAATATATATGTTGTTGTTGACCATGAATCTAGCCAACTCTGCAAGCTAGTATCCAATTTACTGACACAATTCAAGAAATCGCAAATAACGATCGAGGCAAAAGACAAAATGAGCGATTTGAAAACTCGAACGATGTCAACCACTCAAATAGCCATAATTCTTACCAAGATCACCCAAATCCATGTGGACATGATCTTGGCCAGCTGTCCGAACCTTCAGAAAATTGTTTCCATCGATGAATTTTTCCCACGTGCTTTACAACGTTGGATTCTTCACAATAGGAAATTGATGAAAATCCAAATTTACAACACAGAGAATATGTTTGCACAGACAGAGTTATCTAAAAAAATACCGAAGGTTCATAGCTGGCTTAAGACGTTCGATAACACCCTTTGCCAGGAACTAAACGCAATCGCTGCAAATAGTGAAGGAGAAGATAACGATCATACAGACCCTTTCAAGCTTCCATATTTAACCCTTGCTTTACATGAGAATGAACTCAGCTACGAACATATTCCTTTCAAGGTATTTAGAACTGAAGTCTTCCGAAAAAATGGCTGTTATATTTTGATAGGAGGTCTCACAGGTTTAGGCTGGGAACTTATGCAGGTTATGGCTGAGCTAGGAGCCGGATTTCTTGCAACATTCTCGAGGCGTCGACCAACTGAAGAGAAACAGAAAGAAATTGATCGGGTCCAAAACGAGTTCGGGTGCAAGATTTTGTGCGTACAGGTTGATATAACAGATCTGAAACAACTGAAAAATGCAATGCAAAAGCTGCAATCACTCATTGGAGAAGCCCAGATAAAAGGTGTATTCCACGGTGGTGGTGTGATATGTGACATGCTACTTAGCAACATGACAGAGGGGGATGCTGTGAAACCATTGCTGCCTAAGATACTTGGTACATGGAATTTACACCTTGTTACTAAAGACATGCCCCTTGACTTCTTTGTCATGCATTCTTCGATAGTGTCAATACTGGGTAATCCAGGACAGTGCAACTATGCAGCTGGAAACTCGTTCCAAGATTCATTTGCACATTACAGGCGCAGTCTAGGGTTATGTGGACAAAGTATCAACTGGAGCACACTGTCTTTAGGTATGGCAACTGAGAACAAGGAACTAGAAAATAATTTCAGAAGTCAGGGATTCTTTTATCTTAGCGTAGAAGATGTACGTTCGTGCTTCATAAGAGCAGTCATGACGAATCCACCACAAGTGACATTTGGCATCTTTGACTGGGGTCGATTAGAATTTCACCCTACTGTTAAGATGTATCCGTACAAATTTGTACGACTGATAGATAAATATGGAACAAAAAACCAGGGTTTCCAAACGATGGACTCAAAGTATCACTTTGACATCGAGGAGTTCAAGAAAGCTGACAGTGATGGGCAAAGGGATATGATCGTTGAACTGATAAAAATGATGGTAATTGACACGTTTGTCGTAGATAAGAGCAGTTTGGACGAAGATTGTCGATTTGTTACTCTCGGAATCGATTCAATGGCTGCAATGAGTTTCACCAATTCAATATTTGAAACAACTCAAGTCAGAATACCAGTGGTCACTCTGCTATCTGATGTCACAACCATTGGATCTCTGACAACGTACATTCTCGAAAACATATATAATGGATCATTAGAAAACAAAATCAAAGCTGAAGACGATTCAAAGAAATTTCGCAGCTTTTTTGAAGGCAACGTGACTTTCATGCAGAAGAGCTTACTCAAGGACTATGTGAAAAATCCATTTAGCGGAAATGTCATGCGTCAAGCTGATTATGAAGTCAAGGGGCTGAACTTAAAACCAAAAGATTGGAAAGTAATGCTTAATCATCTTTTGAAAATGAATCCCGAATTGCGCATATTATATAACATTAACAAAGAGGAAAATGTGTTTGATTCTAGACTTCTTTCTCCTGATGAAGTAGATGTTGACATGGAAATGGTAGCTTTTGACAGTATATGCAATTCAAACTCATTAGATGATAGAGAGGAAAATGTATTCGACTTGACAAAAGATCTCCCTATAAAATTTAAAATTGCGTGTAAAAATGATAAAACACGCATGCGCATGTACATACACAATGTCATTTCAGACTTAAGTGGCGTATCGATGATTTTCAGAGATATAGGCTCATATATGAAACCATACATCTGCAATGAACCTCTTCCGGAGAAGGAAACAAACATCGTCCCGGTGGAGTGTTTGCGGACAGCTTTGTCTCCAAGAATGTCAGACATGAAACAATACTGGGAGCTACAGTTATCACAGGACCTACAGCCATTTACGTTTTCAAACGACATAGAGAGAGAATTAGATGAAAGCAACTGGTTCCAGGTCAAGCAAGAATTTCCACAAGATCTTGCTGATTCGGTTCTAGAATACGTGCACACAAGCGGAAATTCCTTGTATAACTTTGTCATTTCTGTTTACATGGCTTTTCTTCATGAAAAGATTGGCAAGTATCTTATTCCACTAGTGACAAATGTTGACATGAGAGGACATGTCCCACAACTCAAATCGTTTGTTACACGCTGCATTAATTCAATACCCGTTATAGGTGATTTGCGAGACATGAATACTGTTAGCGAATACATCAAAAAGAGTTCTGACAGGCTTCACCATATGACGCAGCAAAGTGGATACCCATACGAACTAATTGAGGAAGAGATGCAGTCAGACTACTTACGTAAACATATAGGTCGCCATAGACTCGTCATGGACAATATGGCCAACATGAACCAGGTATTTAAGCATAATCGTGTGACAGTCAAGACAATGAATATTTTCCATACAAGGTATGTCTATGAAACAACACTTTACGTCTTGTACGACCTAAACCAGAACAAAATTGCCTTTGAGTATGGCTACAATTCGGGAGCGTTGGAGCATGACCAAGCTGTTGAGGTACCATTGAAATTAATGGAGTTGATGAAGGCATTTGTTGAGTACCAAACGGCGACAGTAGCAGATATACTTGCTGGCAATGTGATCATGTCGAAAGTCTATCCAATCATTAACAATAGCAATTTTGGTGGCAATATGCACAAGAGTAATAATGCGCTGGAAAACAATGTTAAAAGGCCACCACAAAAAAGGGGAACAACCAAACGTCTCTCTGTAGATTACATTCGCAAAAAGATATTTTCGCTCGAGAACTCCATCATTGATACTGGACCAAAGGAGGGAGATTTTGCCGTTTTGAGAGAAGGTATGTTTTTAACACATTTATAGAAGCCTCATTCTGTCGATCGCGACTAGACTGTTGATTTCAAACATGATCAAAACATCATCTACCATGCACCATCGAAAGTATATGTACAATGTCAATCTCCATTTAAGTCGATCCCATTTTAGATCTGAGGGTTCCTATTTAATCGACCTAGGGCTATTTACTTTTTCTCCCTGAAACCTCAATTGGACATGTTCAGTTCCAAATTTTGACATGTACATTATATTTTAAAGCCGTGTTTATAAGTGACTATGGTTCAAAGTGTACACTTTTTAACGACCAGCGTCATATGTATGCGTAATTTATAACCTGTGTAACATATTGTAAAATGTTATAAATGGTTTCAACGTAATTTGAATCTTGAATTGTTCGTTTGACGTTTTCAAGGGAGAATTGGTTTATATAGCCTTCAACACAATGTAAAGAGCTATGACTCAAACACTTGTGTGCGTAAATCCTTTGCCGCCAACATATCACCTACTCTGATAGAGTCATCTGAATAATTCGTACCCGTGTTCGATAGAATATATCCATATTACAAAGTTGAAGTGTGACTAAGACTCTTTTAACTTTGATTTAATCGAGTTTAAGCGAGTGCGAAGAATCGAGTGTCGACTGTATTTTTTTCAAATCAGATCTAAGGATTGTTTGACTGAAAAAATATTGATATGAGTATCAAACATTTACCACACAAACTATTGTAAAGTTGCCTTTGGGTGCCATTGACTGTGACTAGTCTGCCTCAAACTGTTTGCAACTGAACTAATCGTTTAAGCATTAAATCATTTATTAGGAAAGAATATCGTTTTCTTCTTTTTAACTGTACTGACTATGTTATACAAAACTCAAAGGTATTTATCCTCTAAGTAAGTCTTCAATGATTTCTGTTAAAGATTTCTTCCAGAAGCAAACTACACAAGGCTGGGATCATGATGTAGTCGTTGCCATGGCAAAAGATACGTCACAAACCGATGGGGAGCTGTTGTTACAATGGGGAAAAAACAGTAAAAGCCGTCGTAAGAGTGTCAGCTTAAACGCTGTTACTGAAGTGCATGTGAAAAAGATGCACGGTATGTTGTACCACTGTAGGAATTTTAACTTGTTATCACTCTTAAACGATTCTCTTAATCCATTTCTTATCCCAATGACGTCATTACACGTCCATTACCGTCATTACATTTTTATCATCTGCTTAGATTTTTCAACTGTTTTTATTTATAACATTTAGAGTTTTATAAGTGTTGTACTTAAAAACTATATAACGAGTCCAAACTGTTTGCAAATGCAAGTGGCGAGAGGCTTAGTGGTGAAAGAGTTAAATGAATTCAAACTGTTTTCAATTAACTCTTTCAGCGCTAAGCCTTACACCGCTTACATTCGCAAACAGTTCGCTACCTATACGGATTTTAGCTTTATCGAAATAATGCCTACCCGTAAAGAACATCTCTTAACTCATTTAACTATAGCAACGTATATGCTCATCTTTACAATAGAGAACACCTGTGATATGTAAATAGTGTAGACCCCTATCAGAGGCCTCCTAAAAAAGCTTGTGATCAGTGTCTTCGCTCTGTGCCGTTTTGAAAATTTAATGTAAACCAATCCTGGACGACAGTGGCCCAAAACTGACAACCTGGGATTGTTCATTTGAGTGTTCAGGGGTATTAGAGTTAAAATTACTCGTATTAGCATTTCAAATATCACATCTTTGCATCAATTGCATCTTAAATATCCAGAAGGGCTTTATATTTAATGTCATCCTAATTCAATTTTGGTGGTTTTCTTTTCTTTTAAAACTAAAGAGAACATACAATTCCGATACAGGACATGACTATGCAAAATCATGTTTGAATTGACATCTCTCTTTAACAAAAACCCAAATACCAACTTAACAGTGTAGGCCAAGACAGGACAGCTGTTGAGGGGGTATCCGGTCCGTTTAAAAACCCTAAACCTAAGCTTGAAACAGACTTAAAGTAAATCAGAAAGCGCCTTTAGGCGCACTCTTATTTACTTTAAACCTGCTTTAAGTTGATACCTGTATTCAAAAACCAGAAACAGGCTATTAGGTACTGGGTCAATATTCAGTAGTAACTGTGTATAGCTATCTACGGTTTGTATGAGTTACTCCCCTTGAAATAAAAAACATCGTAAGTTTATTTCTAATTTAACATATTTATCATTATGTTAGCCTTAATTCGCCATTTATAAGCTTTATGTGATTAGATACTAATGGATTAAGGCAGTTTTCATTGTTTCTTAAGTAGGTTGGAGAGGTTTGGGGAGGTTAAGGGAGGTTTTTGTCCGTTTTGGTCTTCAGACGGACCCAGGAGGTATCCGATCATGGACTGAATAATTTTCTTATTTGATTTGTTTTACATGAATCTGTTCTTTTTCCTTAAGATATTTTACTTATTCTACTAGTCATGGGCTCATTTCATAAAACTTGGAACGACAATGTTGTCGTCAGTCAGATAAAAAAATGTCTCAATTATTATTTATGTCTTCATCTTATCCTGTCTTGTGACATCGCTTTGTAATTGTCTTAAAATTGTTAGAAATTAAATGTACATGTACTTTAAAGTTTTGACTTACGAAGGTTTTTGACGTACAAAGTTTTTTAAAACGGGCTCCAGATAAAAGATATTTGAAGTAGGCGAACTTTAGTACTATTCAACCGGAGAATGGTATAAGATCCAGTAGTTCTTATAACATTGATCAATATAAGCCCCCTCCCCAACCGAAAAATAAAAATGTATGTGCCCCCAAATTGCATATCCTACAGGCCAGTAAGTCCAAAATTGCCCATGTGCCCCCTAAAAATCTCAGTATGCCTGGTCTGTGTTTGAACCCGACACAGGCCCGTAGTAACAAGGATGGGGGCACAACAGTGTGCCCCCTGTGCCCCCAAAAAAATGCCTGTGCCTTTGCCCCCAAATTGCATATGCATATCCTACAGGCCAGTAAATCAAAAATTGCCCCTGTGCCCCCTCAAATCCTCAGTATGCCTGGTCTGTGTTTGAACCCAACACAGGCCCGTAGTAACAATGATGGGGGCAAGGCTGTGTGCCCCCCCCCCTCCCCCAACCAATACAGGCCCGTAGTAACATGGATGGGGGCACAGCAGTATGCCCCCTGTGCCCCCTCCCCCAACCAAAAGAAATAAAAATGTCTGTGCCTGTGCCCCCAAATTGCATAACCTACAGGCCAGTAAATCCAAAATTGCCCCTGTGCCCCCTCAAATCCTCAGTATGCCTGGTCTGTGCTTGAACCCAACACAGGCCCGTAGTAACAATGATGGGGGCACGGCTGTGTGTCCCCCTCCCCCAACCAATACAGGCCCGTAGTAACATGGATAGGGGCACAGCAGTATGCCCCCTGTGCCCCCTCCCCTCCCCAAACCAAAAACATAAAAATGTCTGTGCCCCCAAATTGCATAACCTACAGGCCAGTAAATCCAAAATTGCCCCTGTGCCCCCTCAAACCCTCAGTATGCCTGGTCTGTGTTTGAACCCAACACAGGTCCGTAGTAACAATGATGGGGGCACGGCTGTGTGCCCCCTCCCCCAACCAATACAGGCCCGTAGTAACATGGATGGGGGCACAGCAGTATGCCCCCTGTTCCCCCTCACCCAACCAAAAAAATAAAAATGTCTGTGCCTGTGCCCCCAAATTGCATAACCTACAGGCCAGTAAATCCAAAATTGCCCCTGTGCCCCTCAAATCCTCAGCATGCCTGGTCTGTGTTCGAACCTGACACAGGCCCGTAGTAACAATGATGGGGACAGGACGGTGTGCCCCCCCCCCCCTCCCCAACCAAAAAATAAAAATGCCCCTGTTCCCCCCAATAATTTTGCCAATACATATGTAAGTAAATGTTACCTAGATCTTAATATAAATTTATGCAAGTATTTTACCTGTTTTGAATGTGCTAAAGCATTCAGCACGTACACAAATGGTCTAGCTATGCCTCAGATCTGTGCCCCCAAATTGCATATCATACAGGCCTGTTAATCCAATTAAATTTGATGAAAATACTTAAGGGTAACAAAAAGCAAGGCATTTATAGGTATTATCCTATATTAAAGAATTTGATATGCTATTTTGAATCGAATATTTACCTAGATTTATGTAGTATTTTACCTATTTTGAATGCGAAAAAACTCCCATCAGAACGCACCATTGATTATGTGGGAATAAATTTTCCAGGGGGTGGGAAGGAGGGGGCATGCCCCCGGACACCCCTTGTAACAGTATGCATATGAATAGGAGGGTAGGGTTAGAGATTAATGGCTGGACGACAACCTTTCACCATAGAATGATTAAATAACAATATATTTTGAGTCGATTTTTTACATAGATTTATGTTAGTAGGTCTTTTACCTGTTGTCAGGCCTTCAACAGTTCCTACTTTTTCCTACTATTTTCCAACTTTTGATCACCTTCCTACTTTTTCCTATTTTTCTACCAAAACCTCCTACTTTTTTCCTAATAAGTCTTCAAGCACCCTCAGTAATGGCCCAGAATGCAGGAAATGAAGCGCTTGATTTAAAAAATTTCCAGGGGGAGTACCCCCGGACCCCCTAAACCTGTTGGATCGCATCTTCGGCCTGTTGGATTACTTAAATTTATCTGAGCACAATGACTCCGTGTGGTATTTTGTATCAAACAGTTCCTACTATTTTATAGGAAATCTTCCTCCTTTTTCCTACTTTTCCACTTCAAAAACTCCTACTTTTTGCATTGAGATCAATTGAAGGCCTGTGTTTTGAATGCACTGATGAAAATCTTTGTATGACCATGGTGTGGAGTAATAGATTTCTGAGAATGGAGATAAAGCTATAAAAAATTCTCCAGATTATGATTTTTTTTTCTCTTTGTCTTATGAAACCACTTTTTTGGGTGTTTCATTGGGGGTATTTACATAATTTTATCGATGTTAACTTTCTTCTTAGAATGCCCTCAGAATGCACCATTTGATATGTAAGTTTTAAAAAATTTCCGGGGGAGGCCCCCCGAACCCCCACCTATGGGAGGGGTTATACCCCTCCCATACCCTCCCCACCTGTGCCCCCCCACTGAAAAATTTCTGGATCCGGCCCTGCCTTTACAGACGAATTGTTATATATTTCAGGGGCGTACGGACTCTTATTGAAGATAACAAACAAATGGATAGTGCTGAAGACGAGATCACAAGCCCAAGCCGCACAGTGGCTTGTTTCAGTCAAATCAGAAATTGCCCTGAAATCAATTTCCCCTGGAGGAAACAGTGTTAGACTGTAGCTAATCATTCCATCATTAGATCCAGGTCAGACTTCGAGTGACTTAACGTCTGATCAGGAACCAAATTGAGTCACTCATGTCGACAGTGAAGGGTCCGAAAACCGAACTCCATTGAACCCGCCCCATAGCTTATAAAATGTTTTAGTTTGAGTTAGTTCATAATATTTGAATTGGTCAGATATGAGCGTTTTTCTCAAATCTGACCAATCAAAAGCGTAAGAAAGATCTATCATTTCTGATTTATCTTACGGGTTTGATTGGCCAGATTTGTGATCTCAACCGCTTTTTAAGCAGGAATACTGTTTTTTCTGAAAACCTACAGAATGTCTCAGCCCTTATTTTTATTATATTTGTTTCTCATTGAATCAACTACGAGGTACCCAGAGCTCATTAAACTTATCACTACTTACCTTATTAACTTTGACAAATTTAAGTTCCTACTCAGATCTTATCATAGGTTGGGAATTTTATTTGGAAAAATGAATTTTGGCTGAAAACTGTTGGAAAGACGACGATAATTATTTCCCATTTTAAACAAACTAAACGAATATGCAAAGCATAAAATGTAGACATTTTCTTTTACTTTTAGTGGCAAACCAGTTTGAGTTTAATCAGAAGCCATGTTATTTTTTGTATGATCTTACTCCAAACTGTTTGTATCGCCATAAGTTGTTTTCTTTTGGTTGTTTTGTTTATAATAGAAATATGTATTGGGAAGAACTAGTAATCCCCATCTGTATACGAATTACACAGGATTGTAGGCTAGATTCCAGTTCCATGTATACATACTTACATGTTTATATTTACATGTATATATATATATATAAACGGAAATGCAATTCGATATATATATATATATATATATATATATATATATATATATATATATATATATATATATATATATATATATATATATATATATATATATATATATATATATATATATATATATATATGAATTATATATATATAGTAGAGAAAGAAACTTATTCATACAGTGCGAAATAAATATTTGCTAAATACTGCAAAAGTTTCCCAAACGCTTTCGACAGTTACGCAGTATTTAGCAAATATTTATTTCGCACTGTATAAATAAGTTTCTTTCTCTACTATATACACAGCTTTACTCTTATTCTTTGCATCAAGTAATTTTGATTCAGTGCTTTGGAAGTAAGTTAGTAGATGTCACACTTTATTTCTCTACATGTATAAAAATGTGACCCGCAACGCGAAAAGGACCCGTCAGGGTGACAACGTCTTTGGAGAAAAACGACGTCAAAGTTCGTACAACGAAAACGTCTGTTTAACCCACATGACGTACGCTGTGAATAGACAACAATAAATTTAAATGCAAAGATTACAACATTGACGCTAGTCACGCTATATACTATTATCAGATTTTTAAATGAGTGACATCTACTTGATACTTCAAACAAATCAACAGTTCATTTTCCAACATTTTCCTTTACCGATTCATTATCACAAATATGCATTTATCAGCGAATGTCTTATAAATCTATTGTATATCTCACATGTAAACATCATAATGTAACGTGTAGATCTAGATCCACTTGATTGTTTCAAGATTATACGGATCATTAATATGGGGGAAATTGATTTTTCGTTTGAACATGCCTAGCAAGGCTAACTGAAGAGTCCTTAATGAAAGATCGGCTAGATTTACATTCTCTCTGTTTTCTGAATTTTAATGATCTGACAAACAGCGAATTAATACAAGATCTGGATCTAGTAACCGAAGTGAATTACATTCATTTAAACCCATCTTTTGTAGACTGTCATCCTTTCTTTAAACAATTAAACAATAGAGTATTTTTTGTCCAGGGACTAGAGCTATAATCTACTCCTAATACACAGATATTGATTTTTTTCTGTAAACAAATCTTAATGACATCATAAGATGCAACATTATGATGCCACTACATGACATCATCACGCAATGTTTACTTACAAGTACCACAAGGGCCTGAAGTTGCTATTATAAAGTGTGAGAAAAAACAACAAACAAAGGCAGACCTTAAATGACTTTTGACCCGCTGTAGATGGGCGTCGTGACGAATCGGTTCAAAATGACAAATAGTGTGCCTGTCGACTCGAGTCCCACCATCTGTATATTTGTTTTTCTTTAGTTTTATTATTGACTGTATGCATTTGCATCTTTTCAAAAATCTAAATCAATGAATTCAGCAATTTGATTAAAATATTGAAAAATTTACTACTGACTATCATTGGTGCTTAATTGTGACAATGCAAATGACCCAACTGCCTTACCAAAATAGTGGGAAAATCTTGGCGCGATGTCCTAATCTTATTATTGACAGAGGTCTCTGGTTCATTTAGATGCCAAGTGTAAACCAATTATACATTGGACATCGGGTTTCGAGGTCTTAACCAAAAAACTTGATCCGGCGGGAATTCGAACTCCCTGGACCCCTGGTATCGCAGTAGAGAGTGGTACCAATGGGCCACGTCCGCCGGTCAACAGTTAAAATAGTTCTTACATAGACAAAATAACATGTCAAAGCAATAAATGAAATATGGACGATGGCATTTAACTGCTGCTATGTGTCTCAAAACCGTGTAATTTCGAAAACAAATGGTTACGGTTTGATGTCGATGTTTGTATAGATTTGAGAGCAATATAGCCACATGACATTGTCCATATTTCCTTATGACGTCATGGTTCACACCTCACTTACCATTGTGTCGAAGTTCATTTCTATTTCTGTACATACACATGTAATATTTTATGCAACACATTTTATTATAAATAAAATAGACTTATTTGAAATTGTATAATCACGACAATGTCAAGACTTGTACGTTAAAATACGTTGTATGTTAAAAAGAGTGGGTGGGGTAAATTAAAACATTAAACGAATCTTAGAAAAGTAAATGCCGCATTTAGAAATCGGTAAGAATGTGTTTACAATTTCAGATCTAAAGATCGTGCATAATGTTTCATTTTAAGTTGCATAAATAAAGTAAAATTATCAATATTAATATACTTAAATTGTCATGTTTAAAGCCGTGGGAGGGGTAACTAAATTCGAAAACAAATGACATTAAAGTAATGATTTTAGCAAAATGATTCCCATTTTCAGATAGAGGAAGAATGTGTCTATAGTTTACTTTGAAAATTTCATTTATTTTTACCCTGTAGGGCCCTTTTCGCGTGGCGGGTCATATGGTCTTCTTGTTCTCAAACTTGTCTTGCTAAAGGGGAAAGACTCCAAAAAGAGCATGTAAGGTTATTGTTGATTATGAATATGATGATATAAAACAGTCAATGACTGATCTTCATATTTTGACTATTTTTGAAAGGATTTTTTTGCGCAAAGCTAAATTTATGTACAAAGTTTCAAACGATACATGTCCCAAATTCATTAACGATCTCTTTAAAAGGAGAAATTTAAAAGATGAAACAGTCCCATGTTTAAGATCTACATCCTTAAATAATTACTTACTTCCTCAGCCGAAAACTGAAGTGTACAGCAAAATGTCTTGCTTTTGCACGACCGACTATTTCGAACTGTCTTCCTCAACATTTTAGGATCTCTTCATCCAAAGTCGTATTTCATAAAAGTTGCATCCCTTGGATAAAGAAGGGTATCAAAATCTAATTTTGTAAATGAAAAAATTGTTCTTCCCTTGCTTTTAATAAGCTCACGTCATATTGTTTGTTTGTAGGTATATGTACTTGCTTCTTTGATTGTTTTGCACATATATCTGCTTTTTGTCCATATACGTAGCGTATATGTAAACATCGTTTATTAATGTTCTACGATCCTGTTGTATGTATCGGCTGACTCAGATCTATGCTGTTTGCCTACGAGTTAGCAAACAACAAATATACTTTTCATAGACACACTGTTTGAAAATGACGCACATGCTCCTCGATTGGTTTGAGCATGTTTTTAAATAGATTTCGACATAATTATGATCGTATCCATATACGGTGCCGATCCTGGTAAGAGGACTACTAAAGAATCCCTCTTATCTGGGCCTATGCAGTTGGCATACATCAACTTTACTACTTGTGTGGATCTACTAAGTAATCGAAGAATTTATTCGTTGATATTATTGAATGTGACCGTATGCTCAGACGGTGCAGATCTTGATCGGAGGACTCGTCAGAGAGCCCTCAGATATGGATCTTCACTGTAAGCGTACGACACAAGTATTTTTATAAGTAGACTGTTAATGAATGACGAGTATACTCGTCGATAGGGTTGAATCAACTTAAATGTATTAAACAATAACGGTATTTGATCGTATCAATAAACGGATAGGATCGGAGGACTCCTTTATGAGCCCATCAATCTTGGTCTTCACTGTTGAATGACAAGCAGTGGGGAGCCTGATGGGACGGCTCCCTCCGATCGGGGTCTAAACTGTTTGCATAAAAATGTACTTTTAAGGAGCCCTCCGATCGGGGTCTACGCTGTTTGCATAAACATGTACTTTTCGTAGGGTTTTTGTTGTAAATGACGAGTATACTCATCGCTATGTGTTACCACCACGTGTTCTTATGTGTCAATTATGACGCAATGTAATAATAAATACGTCACAAATATTTGACAAAGGATTTCCCAGTTTCGTCATTCTTAGAACGTCATTTTTGCTATGTTTGTATACAGTGTCGTGATTGGTTATGGGAACAAACAATTGGTTTATGTTGTGAATTCAAAATTGAAAGATCTAAAAGTATAAGTCAAATATTCGTGATTTGTTTATTGAAGTTATGTCCAATGTTGCATGAGGTTACAGGGGTAACTCATGTAGATCTGCTCAGTGCAATACTACCGTATTCCTGGATAAATGGTAATCGAAGATATGACGGTTTTGCACTAAATTGCGGGTCTTAATGTGAGAATGATAGAGTCTACTCTGGATAAAGTCTAAGTTATTTGTTAAAAATCTGTTCTGTTCATAAACGCTGTCAATGTCGATCCTGATCAGAGGACTCCTGTGGTAACCCTCTCGTCTTGGTTTGCACTGTTAGTTTTCGACAAGTACACTTTCCTTCTGTTCATTGATAGTAAATGACAAGTAGATCTATGCTCGTAGATAGGATTGAATGTGTTCTGTAAATATCTGTACATTTTTTTTAGGGCCACAAGGGAGATAAGTGGCTTGTGTGTTCTAATTCTGTTACCCTTTTGAAATAAAGTCTTTATTATTATTACTATTATTATTACACGCACAACCGAAATAATACTTCATTTGTCTAGAAGGTGTGTTGGTATATGTCAAGCCATTAATTAGATATAAATTGCGTTGCAATATATGCTGTCATATTCCATAGTGTTATTCTTATATCGGTATATTTAAAAGCCTTCTTTTATTTTACATAACGTTTGCATTGGAACATCACTGAATTATGATTATGTCTACTTACAGTGGTGAAGTCATTATTTCCCGTTTAAACAAAATTGAAACGCAAACACAATGCAGTAAAGTTTGATTGAACTCTAATTTATTTGTAATTGGCGTAAGTGCTTACCTTAAAATCTGCACCCAGTGGATTAATCTTTGTTTATATATTGGATTGGTCCGTTTTTTCTAAGGGGTGCATGGTCTCAATTTCACTTTTGTTGCGTTGTACATTGAAATTCCCGTTTGCCTATGTCAACTTTATTTGATTGTTGGCATAAAAGGGTTAAACAAAAACGAATTGGTAGGGAAATATTAATGGCTTCTTCCAATGTAGAAAATATAAACAAGGTAGTTGGTGGTAGGTTTTATATGGGATACTGTTATTTTGTTGGTGACGTTGTCTTTGATTTGTTAAGGTTGCGTGTCTTTAATAGTGAGATCGGGTTAATGTCACATGTCAACATCGGGATTCTACATAGGTTGTGGAACAAGGTTTATATTTTATGTACACTGTTCGTCTTTATAGGTGAATATAGGAGACAAGAGTGAGGTTGTTTGTAAATGACTCATAAACTCGTCACTATAGGCGGTAATGGGTTAAACTAACAAAACGCAAATGCAATACAATTAAACATAGAAAAATACGCTATTAGAAATTATCCAACGTACTTCATTCTCAGTGTTGTTATACTTTCTGGTCCTTTGGAATCATGGATTTCAGCGCATTTACAGTTGAAGGTTGAATTCCGCTTAAGCCGGTGGTAGGGGGCGTGAGCACTGTTGCACATTTCAGTATTGCTCATGAACAGACTCAATTAAACCGAGTCTGCAATTTTCAGTATTTGCTTTGTTTTCTGTGCTTTCAAAGGATCTCCCCTTATTCAGATTTATTAATTTGATCCTAGTTGCAAACAGTTGTGAGCCTTATAAGTTTCAGGACCCAAGGTGTAAAGAATTTGGGTTGAGTCTGAGATCGTTTTCAAGCATATGATTGGTCAGATTTAAATAAAAGCCCAAATCTGACCTATCAAAGGCTTGAGAACGATCTCAGATACAACTTATAACCTATTTACCTTTGACCGTGGCTGCCCAGTATTTTATCAGTCTTCAAAGAGTCTGCAAGAGATGTCTTACTGTATTTCCATAAACGCGTTTGTTGGGAAGGGGCAACAGCATGTTCACTGTTCTTGTTCGAGTCGACATTGTTAAAATTTGAGTTAAGATACATTTTCCATTAAAAATAAATGGTAGATATTTTATTGCGTTTTTTATTTATTTGTTATCGTTTATGAAAATCAAACGGGCGACTAGATTTGACCAAAATTGGATCATTGTGTACACTCTGACATACAGCCTCTAAACCAGACACTTAAATAAATACAAGTTCGACCATTGTGACCAGTTGGTAACAGTTTGCTGCTTGATGCCGGATTACTGTTATCACGCATAAGTCACCTGTCTTGTGTGGTATATCTTCTTTTATAAATATTAATGGTTTGGGTTAGAGAGATACTAATAGCCCGGGGCATAAGGTCCATATTTTGCCAAAATACTTCAAATTATGATGCAAGCAAGGGACTTTCCACAATTAGTGTTTAGACATATCTAATCCAAAAAAACCCGTTAGCCACTTCAATTTCCCTGGCAGATTCAAAATGGCGGCCATTTTCAAAATGGCTGCCATTTCCATTTTGTATAAATTATGTCGTTATTGCAAGTCTAATGTAAATCATAAAAGTCACGCAAAACTAACATTAATGTGATGTCAAATATGAATCATCAATTGTTGATTGCGGAATATTGCTAATCATTCAAGATGGCCGCCAAGAATTCAAAATGGCGGCCAAATTCACTCTTTTTTCATTGTAAAAAGAGCACATGCATTTCTGAGGGATTATCAAACTTCATTTGCACGGAATGTGTGTTTACTTTTCTGTTCTAATACTATGTAAAGATATTAAAGTCTATACATTTGTTTTATGTATTATTTCCGATATAATTTCAACGTTCAAAATACCTAATAACACTGAAGATTCTTCATTTTGTAACATTGCTTTTGAATCTAGAATAGACTTGTCGGCTTTTGGGGAAATAACATTCCTATAGAAATTTTGGGGAAAAGTTTACATACCTTCTTTTGCCATAATGTATGTGTGCTTAATCCATTTCTATTGTCTTTCACTCTCTTGGACCACGAGGAGCTCAAAAATGGTAAAAACCAAAATGGCCGCCATAACACTTATTTTTGTTATTATTTCTGATCTTTCCGGGATCAACTACACATAGTAATTACTTTTCGTAAACCACATTGCTGATTACAATTATACTTTATAGGAATATTCTATTGGGTAATTTCTTTCAAATAATCGATTCAATTAAAAACCTCTGATTGCCATGGCAACCAAGGTGAAAGACTGGGGAAATCTTTGAAATATGTTCTTGTAAAATCACAAGACACAGAGGTTAGATATTTGAAATATTGTATTACCTAGCAGATCTCAAGTTTATTCATATCATATTCCTGCATCTAAATAGATAATGGAGTAACATAACAATACGCTGAAAGCCATATTGCAATATACTGCAACATGGAGAAACTGTATTGCAATATATAGCAATAAACGAGGGTCCTTCAAACTTTGTGTTACTTTGGAATTTTCTTGAAATCTACATTTACGAATTTTGTCTATAATACATCATTTTAAAGGTCAATTTCTTTCGGATATGACAATTTATCACTACATTTGTAATTACTATTGTGATGCATTGAAGGGACAAATACAGTTTTATACTTTAATGTGTAAATATTGGTGTTGGTCTGATATTATGCGAAAGTTTCGTAACAGAGTTATTAAATTTAGTGTGGTTTGTCGATGAAAACTATATTCATATAAACAGTATATAGTTGTTAAATTAACAACTTAGTTATAGCGAAAGGTAAACTATTTTAGTTTGTTTTGAATTTTACATTAATAAAGCAAGTTATATTATGGTATTATAACTATTATACGTTTTAATGTATGCTTTAATCTTACAATAAAAGTAGGTGAAACACATCTCATTTTTATTCACACTATTCAATATTAAGTGTTGTTGGCCTAAAACATAAGTAAAATTCGAATAAGCTAGTGCGAAATTTAAAAGCGGTATGCCACTTTTTCTAATTCACATGATATAAAATTATGATTAAATTATGTAGCAAATACTTCGTGTGCCTATGACTGTCAAACATTTATGCCTTTTTCCCACAACGAAGAGAAGTGTTGTTGTCGATGAATAATGCATCGCTGTATCCGCAAGACAATGTTCTGTTCAACGATATATCACACATGATAATTATACATGTATGTTCTAAGACAAAGCCCAAGTAAAAGAATTTTCGAATGACCCTCGTAAGTAAATTGGCACTGCTTTGGGGTCGACAGCTTTACATAGACTCATCGCATATAGGAAAACATGCTTCAAAAAAATCGCAAAACCCGAAGCTCAAATATTTGATATGAAGCAACGCAAAGTAGACCTCTACACAGTTTGTTAAAAGCATTGTAGTCCGGGGGTATTAAATGATCCCACCAATAGGTCACTAACTTCACATAGAGGCAAACCACTGTTTTATCAAAGCTGGCTTCAAAAAGGTATAAAACACCTTGAAGATTTTTTCGATAAGAGAACAAATTCGTTTTACACTTTCGACTTTATGAAATATCTGTACCATCTACCTGACACTGATTACCTAAAATACCTCTCGTTAATCAACAGTATTCCAGTGGATATAAAACAAAGGCTAGGAAATGAAAATGTTGAAATTGCACCATCACCATTGAACGATATCTTAACTTACCAAAAGCCATCAAAATTTATATACACATACCAAATAAGTCAAACAATACCTCAAAAATGGGAAGAAAGTCTTGGAAAAAATAATATCGCATGGAACAGATCCTATAAATTAGCCATTGATATAACAATAGACAACACACTCAGAAACTTCAATTATAAATATTTGATGAGAATAGTTAAAACAAATAAAGAACTTTTTAAATACAACATAGTAAATTCTACTTTATGTGACTTCTGTTGCCAAAACACAGAGAACATTTACCATCTTTTCTGGGAATGTAGATACTCACAAGAGATCTGGTCAAACATACTGAATATGTTCAAAGCAAATAATCTCACTATAAATTTAAATTTTGAAACAATTTCATTAGGGCTACCAGAACAAAAAGTATACAAAACACCTGTAAATTATTCCATCTTACTGGCAAAATATTACATCTTTCGATGCAAATGTTTAAAAGAAAGACCAAACTTCAAACTCTTTAAAAAAATACATGCAGGACAAAGTCCATACAGAGAGACATATTGCCCAACGAAAAGACAAACTTGCCCTGCATCATGCAAAATGGGACGGATTTCTACTGTAGATTAAAAAACAATAGCTGTTTTCTCACCTCTCCATATACTTTTCTTTCTCTTTAACTGTTTTTCTTTTTTCGTCTTCCTCTTTTTCTTCTCTTTCTTTGCCATCTACTTTTTTTTCTTCAACTATTCCAAGACTTATGTTATATTGAATAGCACATTTGCTTTAGCTTAGATGTTTTGGTCTATTATCTCTCCAGATATGTTGGTGTAAGAATGCTACACATAGTATGTGTTTGTACTGTACAATGCAATATGATAAATAAAAAATAAAAATAAAAACTTCTCATAGATTTAAAAAAAGGAAACTTTTAAAAAATTATTATCTAAACCTTATAGCCAATGGCTTCAATTTTTAGTGTAGAGGTTTCGCCTAGAATACCTCTTTAACTTTACAACTAAATAGGTTGTTAAAATAATAGCACTGAGATCTAAGTCTTCTTGGAAAGGATTGCCGATATCATTGATGGTTGATGTCAACCTTGTCACATTCTAAAGCAGTGATATAAGCGCACTCTTTGCTTGCTCATGGTGACTCGCGCTACCATAGACGTGTTTGACGATGGATTCTTCATCGTATTCTGTACATAATCGACTGACCTAGGGTCCTGCCATAATTCAGCGTCTTAGAGCTGAAGGTCCTCTGTGATGCAAATTGCACCCGTTACCTTTGATTATTGCATTCGCCTGTTTGTAGGTTTGGTCTATTGCTAAGGTTAAGAATTGTCTCATTAAGGATGTTGTGGTTATAGTGTTACCAATAATTCCATCTCCCTATTCTTCTGTTTATTTAGCAATTCTTGGCTCTTGACAGGATCAACCTGGTTGAATCAATGCTTAGATATCATCGCTACAATGGTTCTATTTTAAACATTCATCTAACACTTCTGTTGATAGCTGGTGAATTTCATTTACATATAGTTTTCCTTTTTGACTATGGTTTGTACGATCAAACTGCTTAATCAAGAGGACCGTAAACCCCCTATATCGCTCCCCAGTGTAATGCATTTTTACACAAAAGCTTCTGGACGGGGACAATTCTAGTACATGTACTAGCGCTTTGATTTTAACTAACCTGATAGAGGTATTCTACTTCAATCTGGACAAAATATACTTATAGGATGTGTCACATTATGGTAAGGACTCTTCTTGTTTCTTTTTTTTTTAAAGAAGTTTTTTCATCAGTAATATGTTGACATGACAGCTACTATTAAAACATACTTGAAAGAAATCTACACCGCTGAGGCGCTGACTCGCTACAACAATACTCAGCGGGAGACAAATACGTTGTGTGTTAGACGGAATTGTTATGGGCAACAGTTGTAATCATTGTTGTAAGGAGGGAATCGTTATAATAGGGGAATATGCTGCTGTAAGGTCTTGACATGAATTACTTTTAGGTATTCAAATACAAGTATATGTAAAACCATAAAACTATAGATACCAAATTCTAAAACAAGGGCTATGATTTTAACAAAGTTGATAGTTGTCGTCAAGGCGATACTCTACACTAAAAACCGAGGCTGCTTTTGATAAGATTTTTATAAAGTTTCCCATTTAGATATATCTAAAGCTAGTGACCCATGGGCGGGTGATTTATTATTTCAGGGCTATAATTCTTTTAACAACTGGGTTGAGGTCTACAACGTTATACTTCACATCAAATATCTAAATTTCGGCTTTGTGACTTTTTAAAAATATTTTTCCTATATACGATACGTCTGAGTAAGGCTATTAATCCCCGCGCAATTAATCCCCGCGCAGGGTCAATCTACTTATATTGCAATACAGTTTCTCCGTATTGCAATATATTGCAATATGGTTTTCAGCATATTTTACACCACAGCAATTTAGATGAAGGAATATGTTATAAACAAACTTGACTGACGTCTGCTAGGTATTACTATACTTCAAACATATACGTTCTGGGCATTGTGTGTGTGTGTGTTTTAAAATTGTACAGTTTTTACTGTTGTCGCCATGGCAATCAAAATTCTTTAAGGAATCAATATGTTGAAAGAGATTGGTCCAAAGAATATTCATGTTAAGTTTCGTTGTAATCAGTCATGTGGTTTCGGAGAAGCAGATGTAATAAGTGTGTTTGATCCCCGAAAGATCTGATAAACTAACGAAAATAAGTGTTTTGGAGGCCATTTTATTGTTTTTGTTTACCATATTTTGGCTTTCAACTTCATGGGAGAAGGCACCAGACAACAGAAATAGACTCAGCACACCTTAATTATGGCAAGGTGGTCTGTCAACTTTCCTCAAAAAATACCATTTCCCAAAAGTCCGACAAGACTTATTTAGATAAAAATGAAAATGAAATCATGCGAAGGAATTTTGTTAGTATATTCGTGTTATTAGGTAGTTTGGACGTGGAAATCGTATTGGAAATAAAGCATAAAACAAATGTATAGACTTTGATAACTTTAAATAGTAGCCTAAGAACAGAAAAGTTTACACACGGCCGCGGAAAATTGTTTTATAATCCTTCAAATTTACATGTAGTTAAAGTACAATTGAAAATAGTGAAAATTATACTATTATACATCTCATACTTGTTATTTTTATGTGAATTTTATGTGAATTGAACTGCCATTGAAATAACCATTACGACATAACTTATACAACATGGAAATGGCGGCCATTTTGAAAATGGCCGCCATCTTGAATCTGCCAGGGATATTTAAGGGTGTATCAATGTCATGAATTTGGGAGCTTTTCAAAGTACATGAAAACACTCTATGATGGTTTTGTATTGAAGAGCTATTTAAGATGAATGAAAAAATAGAAAAAGTGTACATTTTGGTGAATAACAGTTTGCTCTACGGCCATGTAAAATTTACCCCACCCACTTCCTCTTATTTTGTCCTTTTCAAACAGCCCGCTTCAATAAAACCCATTTTAAATGAAAACAAATATGATAATTTGGTTTTGTGTTATTTATTTCCTATCTATGGTAGTATTTCTTCATACAAAAACTAATTTAAGAAAAAAAAAGGCACCAAATGTGAAATTTATAAAGCTCTAAATATCATCGATATGGTACTTTTTTGTAAATTTTGTAAGGGGCGATAACTCTTTTTACTTTAATAACTCAACATTTTCAACACTGACCTTTCAATTTCTTTTCATATTTTAAACTGCCTTAGTATGGGCTTTCATCTGGTAGAATATAAGAAAAAGTTAAATACTAGAACTATTTCATTTTCAAACTTTTTTACTTTTTTTCATAAAATAAAAAATCTAATAAAATCATGCCCTATATAAAGCATATTTTTGATATTCAAGGATCCATATTGTTCAAACCTGGTGCCTGCTTTGTCTAAATTTGGTTTATATATGTGAACATACCACCATAGACATGAAATAAATAAATAAAACCCAAATTAACATTTTTGTTTTGTTTTGAAATAGATTTTACTGAAGCTTGTACTCTGAATGGGTAAAATTTGAGAAAAAAAATCCAAATTTGACATACCTTTTTCAAATCGCTGTAGCTCAAAAAAAAGGACACCACCATATATTTTTTTTTACATTTTTTCATTCATCATAAATAGCTCTTCCAAAAAAACAATGATAGAAAAAAAGTTTAATACTTTGAAAAAATGGCTAATGACATTGATACACCCTTAAGTGGCTAACGGCTTTTTTCGGTAGACAATGATCATGTTAGTAAACCTGCAACGTGGTTTGCTTGCATCATGAAGTGAAGTATTTTTCGACTTATGCCCCGGGCTATAAGGGCTAGAATGGACAAACTGACATTCTTATGTGATAATTTTTTCTCACACGAACCCAATCCGATATGAAAATCAGCGTTATCTGTGGCTAGTACTGTCTACATTGTTTGCAAATTATATGTATATCAATTTATATACACAAATCCCGCACAGTAAAGTCGATCCAGTCAGTGGTATCCATTTTATATTCAACCCTGTAACAAATTTGATTTGTGGAGCAGAATTATTTTCTGTATCTTTAAAGGATCGCTAACATAAACAACCAGCTTATATATTAACACCTTTAATTTTCATTTTATAAATTCTAACTTAATACTAAAGTCATATAGTCACATTTGCACAATTTCCTCAAGGGATACTTTTAACTGTTTATACCACAAATGCTACTTCATTTTAATTCCACACAGATATGCTAACATTGCACGGACAATATATTTGCCGTGCAAGAAATTATATGTCACTTGTCACATTTCAACAAAGGATTATACTTAGGCACAGTACCTTTAATACAGTCATACCTTATGCTAACACCTGTATGGAGTTCCACTTAGGAAATACTAAACTAACAGGTATGCCATAATAAAATAAACTCCACTAAGGATACATAAAATCAGTATCCAAACGGGGTAATCCACTATGAAGAATAAAGCGTGATTAGCGATAATGATGATTACATAAATTTTACGTTTACCTAAACACAAAATCGGGAAAGGATTACTGAAATCTTAATTCAAATGTAAGAAATGTGAAATTTAAAAGACTATAATACTATATTAATCAACGTTTCGCTTTAGAAGGGGCAATATTTGGATACGATAGGGGCAACATTCCGCTATGGAAGGGGCAAAGTTCCATGTATGAAAAAACGGGAAGGGGCAAAAAGCCGTGTACGTGAAATCAAAAAGGGGCAAAGTTCCGTGTTGCTGTTTTTGTGGAAGGGGAAAAAGGCCGGGGGGGGGGGGGGGCAAAAGGCCGTTTACCGTATTTTCTATCAATACAATGTAATAATGAGCTATAAATAATAAAAGAAATATCGATTCATGCTTTTCTCATAATAGCTTAAAGTTTTTCCTGTCAATTCCTGAAAAGCATGAAGAAATAACACATTTTGTGCAAACAAATTGTATAACCAATAATAACAATGTAATACAGAAGGCTTAAGTCGAAAAGTTTAGGCATTTCATGAAAAGACTAAGTAAGACAGTCATTTCATGAAATGCCTGATTACACAGATTGTAACATACATCTTGGAAACTTGAAATTTTCAACTAAAGTTAAACCAATCTATGGAAGGAGGCTAATTGATTATTAGAAGATTAATGACAGCTTAAAGCATGGTGAAAGTAAAACTGAATGTTCCGAAAGCAGCGTTATTGTTTACTTCCAACGTGCTTTAAGCAGTAACCTGCCTTAAACACAATTTAAATGTGTGGTGTACAGAGGTTTAATTGTATCTCAATAATAACTAGTTTTTTCGGACTTTACACTTTAAAAACTTGAGTTTTGAAACGGTTAAACCTGTCTATTTTATCCACTTACAAAAAGTCTAATTGGTTATAAAAAAATGAAATAAAGAAGACAGGTGATAGCTTGAAACATAGTGAAAGTAAAACAGAATGCCCGTAAAGAAGACGTTCTGTTTTACTTTCGACTTGCTTTAAGCAGCTGACACATTACCTCATAAATACGTCTTTTACGCTTCCATATTGAACTCCATAGAAGAAAATAGTTTAACTTTATTAAGTCATGAATGTGCCTGGGCTGCAATTTCTCCAGATTTTTCCGAAATCTTCGGATTATTATTCTAGCAGATGGTAGCTTAAAGCAGGCTTAAAGTAAAGCAGAATACGCATTCAGGCGCATTCTGCTTCACTTCCAACCTGCTTAAAGTGGTCACGCCTTGTCTAGAAATTGACTATGGGGTAAAGGGTTAAAGGTATGCAATTTGTAAAATCGCGTTTGAAAAAGAGGAAACTTGGAAAGATTAGGATTTTTCATGAGCATCTTGTGGCAGCCATGATGTGTACCATAACCAAATATTTTCTAAAGTGTAACAGATGGTACATGCAGCTATAGGTAGGTTGAAAGTATATGCCTTTCGGCACGTTTTGCTTAACTTTCAACCTGCTTTAAGTGGTAACCTGTCCTTTTAACTAGAAATAGGCTATTTAGTATTGCTAGTTGATAGCTTTAATTCCACATAGTTCATGTAATTCAGTGATAATAATAATAAGGTTTTTTTTATCTCAATGTTGAACCTTTATTTCATAGGTGCAAAAATAGCAGGTACTGGGTATTTCCGATATAATTTTGAAAAATAATTTTCATTACTTCACACACGTTTTGCTTAAGTCATAATGCAATACAGTGCTCCCGCTCTATAACAACACCTAGTGGGAGATTATGTATTTTGTTCGGAAGGAGTAGTTATAGGGAGGAAAAAACTAAAACCCTGAGAGTGTAAACAGTTTGAATCAAGATCAGACGTCATTATATTGTTTTCGCTCTCGATATCATCGTACTATATAATGCGATAGCTTCGCGACACCATTGCACGCGCTGCAAGGAGTCGTGCTACCTTCCTAAGACCACCGGACAGCTTCGTTTTTCCTTCATATTGTCTTCGTGAGGAAAAAAATGTCTATCATCGTACTATATAATGCGATAGCTTCGCGACACCATTGCACGCGCTGCAAGGAGTCGTGCTACCTTCCTAAGACCACCGGACAGCTTCGTTTTTCCTTCATATTGTCTTCGTGAGGAAAAAAATGTCTATCATCGTACTATATAATGCGATAGCTTCGCGACACCATTGCACGGGCTGCAAGGAGTCGTGCTACCTTCCTAAGACCGCCGGACAGCTTCGTTTTTCCTTCATATTGTCTTCGTGAGGAGAAAAATGTCCGATGATATCGCTCACGAAGTTACAACCTATGCCTGAGAAATTCAACCGGAGGTCAAACGGTCGTTAAAGATGCCCTCACGAATGGCCCGATGAGTACGCGATCAGGTTCGAATTTGAACATTTCGTTCATCGTGTGTCCATCTGTTGTCAATTTCGGGACAGTGTGACGCGGGCTTTTAATTAATAATACAAATACAAAACAACCCTCAATAGTCAAAAACGGACTAGACTCAATTGAAAACTGGAGTTATCCATCTAACGTTTCGGGGATTAGTTAAATGATGACATTCTTAAGGTCATTGATTTCCCTTTTTTACATTTGATATCATCAAGCTGTAAACCTGTCAAAATGATGTTTTATTCAATATGATTTCCAGTCAAAGTAAAATCAAATCTTCCTTTTATAGGCAAAGTCGGCTTTCAATATACAGTCAAACCTGCGAACAACAGCCACCTGAGGTAACTTGCAAAACTGGCTGTTGTTCACAGGTGGCTGTTGTTCGGAGGTTTGCACGATGGCCAAGTTTTCAACAAAGATTTTTTATATAAAAGGGATAACACAAGTACACATTTTATTGATATTTTCTGATCAACTAAATATGTGTTTTATGAGTTAAATAAGAAACAAATAAAAGAACTGATCTTGCAGTTTTGTTCCCTTTTCAAAAATGTTTTTTACATATCAGGTTTTCAAAAAAATGTATGTGGTAAATGGATTTCAATTATCCCTTTATTGGAAATATCAACACAGAAGTGTTGTCTGCTTACAATGCCGAACTTGTATATGTAAGTGACTTGATAATGTCTCAATTTCCTATTTGTCAAAATGACATATATGAAGACACAAAATCACTGAGAATTAAATGAAAAACTTTTCCTCAGTCCATTGATGGACTACCGGCCACTACCCCCTCCCAAATTGTATTCGATAGGCGAGAAAAAGCATCAACCACAAGCTTTCACCGGGTATACCAGTCTCAGTTGGTGTGAAATTACAGGTAACTATATTCAAGTTGTCTAGAGAGGCCCTCAAATACTCACACTCAAGGGTTTTTTAGTGGGTTTTACTAACCAAACTAACAAATTTAAGGTATGAGCCTCACATGGAACGCGTGGGTGAGTATATCCCTAGACAAGAAAGCCGTAAAGGACAAAACTTGCACGTGGCGGCATGCTTTGATAGCTGGTTAGGTGTTATGACCAAATGGTCGTCAGGGGATGTCTTTAAGTAAAAGAAATTACATATTTAATCTGGATTGGATGATTATAAATAATAGCCCTATCATATGAAACGATGGACACCTTCAATATAATTGGGACAATATATGATCAAAAACAAACAATTTCTTTGAAAATTGTTAATCCTAATAAATGCCGTTAGAACTCTCTGATCCTGATCTTCACTGTTTTCACAGGACTTTGTATACTTTTGATTTCAAAATTTCAAGTTTAAAAGTTGTTTTTTTCATATCAAGTCATATTCATATTTCTTATCTACCTGTAATACTGACAAGTACCTAGACAGAACATATAATGTAATATGATGTAACACAACTCGTCCTGCATATATGGATTGTGGGATCAATATACCTCCGAAACTGGTATCCCGCTGAGGAAACGCTATGCTTTTGGCGCTATCTGCTATTGTGACAGGGTCACAGTTTGTATGCGTATCGCGGTAAAACACGAATTTTGTCTGGTTGTCAGCAATAACCGAGTAAATAGATATTTATCATAGACATAGGCCTGGGGCCTCACTGTTTGCACAGTAACAATATTAATGTACTTTTCACTAGAACAGTTGTAAAGGAAGCATACATACCCGTCAAAAGGCGACAACTAACTGAAGTAGCACGAATATTTGTATCTGCTTAAAGCAACCACTTGTATGTGAGATTCACCAAAGCTCATAATTATTTATTCATTTTTTAAATAAATTAAGCACTTAATGACTTTTCAACATTTCATTTAAAAAGCTAAAAGCGTAGGCCAAAGTCACATTAAGGATTTTAGTTCTATTTGCAAACAGTTTGGATCAAGATCGGTCAAGGATAAAAAGTAGGTGAATGATTTTGACAACGACTAGTTGACACTTTTATTGATAGTTCTTTACTAATAACCCTAAGAGAGCTCAACGCAAATTTGATATCATAACATTTCGAAACAGCATGACCCAAGATCAAAATCCCAGAAACTTAGCCTATAATCGTAATCCAAACTGTTTGCACACATGAATCTCAGGGAGATTGTAAAAAGAAACAATACCACAATTTGTATAAGATATACACTACATTATGCACATCACGCGGTATCAATTAAAGTATAATAAAAAAAAAATAGGTGACAGATGTGCACCTTACGATTACATTTGCAAGCAGTGTGGATCCAGATCAAACACCTAGTGACTCTGCATTTGATTTGAACTTACATCATTTGCAAATGTTGAATTATAATACATTACCACCAGTTTAGTCCGGCTGCTTAAGTCACTTTTATGAAGGGAATACTTCGCTTAGTGATGCAAGTACCAAATTTGGCACACATGATGCCCAGGATATATGTCTTTAAAAAATCACGAGATCCACCCGAAAATTCCAAGATGGCCGCCATTTTTCAAGATGGCGGCTGGTCAAAAGTGCAAAATACATTTTCAGTGTAGATTGTCAATAATTAAAAGTATATATCAAAATAAAATGATTTTGTCTTGGATAACTTAACGTAGTAAATTAAAATCAAATAGGACTGATAGTTTTAAGATGGCAGCCATTTATATACTCAAAAATAGCGTTTTTGGTATAAATATACTTTATTATGTAATCTTACAATGCCAAAAAGAACTGCTTATTTGTAGATTCAAGCAGCAACTTTTGAACAAATGATATCCCGTATCTACACTTTATGAAAAATTGGTTAGCCTACTGAAAAATCCATGATGTCCGCCGTTTTTTCAAGATTGCCGCCTCGTTACATGTAAATGTGAAAACAAATGCTTTCAGAGTAGAATGCCAATACATAGAAGTATACTAATGATCAAAATATCGAAATGAATAGATTTTGACTCGGATAACTTTATAATGCAAATTGAAATGCAAAAGGACTACTAGTTTCAAGATGACATTAAATAAATCAAAATTAACGTTTTGTGTATCAATATACTTTATTATGGATTTGTATAATGACTATGATAGGGACCGTTTATTTGGAGATACAAGCACCAAACTTAAAACAAATGATTTTAGGAAAATGGGTTATCTATTTTAAAAATTGAAGATGGCCGCCGTTTTTCAAGATGGCCGCCCCATTACATGTAAATGTGAAAACAAATGCTTTCAGAGTAGAAGGCCAATAAATAAAATTATACTAATGATCCAAATATCGAAATGAATAGATTTTGACTCGGATAACTTCATAATGTAAATTGAAATCAAAATGGGCTACTAGTTTCAAGACATTAAATGACTCAAAATTAACGTTTGTTTTGGTAAAAATATACTTTATTATGCAATCCTATAATGCCTAAAAGGACCGTTTATTTGGAGATACAAGTACCAAACTTGGAACAACTGATATCCCGCATTTACATTTTAAGAAAAATTGGTTATTCATCTGTAACATCCAAGATGGACACCGTTTTTCAAGATGGTCGCCTCGTTACTTGTAAATTTGAAAACAAATGCTTTCAGGGTATAATGTAAACCAAAAGAAGTATGCTTATGATTCAAACATCGAACTGAGTAAATTTTGACTCGAGTAACTTTACATTGTCAACTGAAATTCAAAAAGACTGATATTTTCAAGATGGCAGTCTTTAAATAACTCAAACTTAGCGTTTATTGGTACATGTATAAAATTACTTTATTATGTATTCTAACAATATCTATATGAACCGTTCGTTTGAAGTTACAAGCACCAAATGTGTACATATGATGGCAAGAATCTTAAATGCTATCCTCCTGAAACATTCATGATGACCACGTTGTTTTCAATATTATCGTCATGTGACATATAAATCTGAAAACACATGTTTTCAGAATAGACGAGAAACCGCCAATGTCGGTATGGCCGGATTGTCTGCACTTTTGCTTTGTATATATATATATATATATATAATATAGTTACCAATGGCATGTGATGATGACCTCACTACAACTGTACATGCCAAATTTGGTTGCTGTAGGACTTAAATTTGACTAAAACTGACACTAACAAAAAGGTAAACCAAGACGCAAACGAAAAGGTTAACCAAGAATTCTCTAAGTCATTGGACCTTGAAATCTAGGTCACAGTGACCTAGTTACCCATGGCATGTGATGGTGACCTCACTACAACTGTACATGCCAAATTTGGTTGCTGTAGGACTTAAACTTTGACTAAAACTGACACCAACAAAAAGGTCAACCAAAGTGAGGACAGACGGACGGACATCCTCACAGATGGACATTTGTTGGGTATTTTCTTTGTTTAAAAGTACCCAACAGTACACAAAATACCCAACAATAACAATAGGGTAATCACGGAATGAATGGAATCTATTGTTCTCCCTACCCAACAAAGGACCTTTCGTGCGCTCGGACGGACGGACGGCATTCGCCAATCTATAGACCGCATTTTCAATCCGGCCAAAAATCTATGAATAGAAGTACGTTAATATTACAAACACCGAACCGAATAACGTTTGACGGGAAGAACTTAATAGTGTCAGAAAAGCAAGATGATGGCTATAAAACGACTAAAATTTAGCGTTTCGGTATAAAAAAAGCTAAAGAAAGGTTTTCAATAGAGAGTAAAACTTGTCCTATACAAACTGTGTAGACTCAGATCAGAGGGTTCATAAATAGCCCTTTAATCAGGATCTACACTTGTTTATCATTTTGCAAAAACAACTCTTAATAGTCAAAAGTGTCTTGACCTAATTTGAAAAGGCTTCAGGGATGAATTAGTTAAGCTCAAATTCGTATATTGGGAAAGAAATACATTGTCGTTCTGTACACGGGTTCGAGGTGAGGGCACATCTGAGTGACGTCAAAGTTAAGTAGGTCTAATGGTAACTCTGATAGAGTAAATCCTGCAGGGGTTACCGCTGGTTTTAAAAACATAGCTATCTCCAATCCGGTAACTTTCGAAACCTTTGTTAGCCTGAAAACAAAATAGGAAATAATTAAACATTTGCTTGCTACAATGTCGTTTACTTCACAGTTGTTGTCTGCAATTGTTTACATTTACATTTGAATCCAATTCAACTAAAAAAGGCTTTACATGAGGTTCAAACATAATCATGTACGACGCGTATTGCGGCGTCTTATCCGAATCCAAACGGGCAATTATGCAGTTTGGTATATTTATATAATGCCGGATACTTTGTTATCCCCCAGTAAATAGATTTTCGTCGAAATGGATTAGGGATTTTAAAAGTGATCACCGTTTGTTATAGTTTGTGTGGCAAGCAATTTGAGACGTCAGACGCAGAGTCATTCGGCATCGGATCTTAATAAAAAGAAGTTCGCATTAGACATCATTGCTTTTAACCACACCACTGCCTTATCCCGAGTACAATGTTTATTTTCGAACATATTTGATTCTGATTCGACGCCGTGTAATCTATATTCAACCTGCTGCGCTGTGTGTTGCTAGCTATATTTTCTTAACTCTGAATGTTTTGAATATCTAGAGTGGATATACTTTATTAAAAAATTTCTTAACCTTATAAGTGTTGTAAAATAAATATATTAGTTTAAAAGAATGGTGTTTTTAACACATTACATAGCATGATTGAACAGATAATGTTTTAATTAAACGATCTTTCAAATTTGTGAAATATTAAGTGTTACACTGGACTTTACTGGAGTTATGCCTTTATTCAACACCTGCATGACTTCAAACGGAAGTGACAGCAGTGGTAGGAATTATCGAAATTTACCTGAAAGGAATTCTTAGACACAGTTGTTTCTTTCTCGCCCGATTTTAAACCATATCACCCTCTTTTATCTAGATTAAAAATTAGGTCTTCATGACTTTGGACAATTGGGGTTAGCAAAGTAAAGGTGAACAAAAGGTAGAAACCAAAACCGAAACGCAATATGATCACACATGTAGGCATTCCACCATGGAACTCGGAGAACGGTTATCTCAGTAAGTAGAAGTAGTTTCAAGTACTTGTTAGAGTAGTAGTTTGATTCAAATTTCGTTTGAAACTCGTCAAGAAAAGATAATTATGCACATACTAGTTAGTTAAAAATGTTATTATTGCAGAAAATGACAAAACTGTAGCTAATATACTTAACACAATTTCTAATCGGTCACTTTTTAAAGCTGCATATGTCTGTAAATACTAAGATCACATTTATGATATTTTACACACAATATGATTGGTTCTTAGCGGCACTTAATTTTGGATTTATTCATGTTGTTCTACGTCGTGAACGTCAGAACAACCACATGGCTTGTTTGGCCTAATTTGCACGTGTAAAGTATGGAAGAAAGTCTTTGCCCGCAATGTTACACGAGTGTAATCTACAGTGACTACCTACCCCGAAAAACACCTTAAATGGCGAGAAAAACACACGAGGAGAGCGGCATAGCCGTCGGAATGTTGCACGCGGGTGTATTATGACGGCAAATAAAATTCAACCACCGAGGAATACCGGAAGTAAAAACATAACAAGACTTATTTTCCGTGTATTCCATATAAGGGAATTTTTCTGTAAATTCGCATGTTGCTAGAACTTTTAACCGGACACTTTAGACCATTTAGGCTATAACGTAGACATTTGACGTCACCGGAAGTGAGCAGACCGCCCAAGGAAACAAAAACGAAGGGAAACAACACCCATAGGACCGATACATTGTAGTGCCGCACCTGAACGAGTGATTTCTCTCCGTTGCAAAGACGGCAAGACAGCTTAACGGTCAACACGGCCGTGACGTCACACCCAAGACGGTACGTAATCGGTTGCGAGAGGTGGGCAGTCGCTGCTGACGGCCACTTCAAGATAAAGTGATCACCATACAGCTTTGGCCCGACGATACAGATGAGTTTAACACTACAGAGCACGATTGCAACATTCTAAAGAAACGCGTTCGCGTCTTATCCCAGTCTCCAAATTTTGACGCATTGGAGCGTGACGTCGTCACTATGTGGGAAAGTTAGGTCATCAATACTTTTACTGAACTCTTCTCGTTTATGAAAAGTCGATACGAAACTGTTATTGCAGCTGACGGGAACAATACGCATTACTAACATTGGGCCTAAGAACTGAAAAACACTCCTGTGACTTTCAAAATATGGGGTGCCTCCACAGAAGTTGTTGTTAAAGATTAGGAGGAAAGGTTATAGCCGACAAATTGTGATAGTCTGTTTCAAAATTGATTACATTGGAATTGTAACACAATAACATGGTTTAACGTTTCTTCATATTTCTTTTTCTGAAAGAAATATAAGGTGACCGACTAGAAAATTTGTTGAGTATACTTAGCTCGTACTGAAAATATCATGACAAATCACTCCATTATTATCTTCAAGAGTATTTTTTGAAAGCCAGAACACATTTTGTTAATATCAAATCAGGCTATAATTGAAGCTATTGCAGCAGTTGTTCATGTTGTAAAATCAAAATATAGATATACGGATCTAGCAATTTTAAATAGCGTTTCAAAATTCATGTCAACTTGTTTCGTTTGCAAAATCAGAAATTTTACTTTTGAAAAAAAAAGAGATTTAAGACAGATGACCAATTTAATTGTAATGAAATTTCAATTTCATTACAATTCAAACATGAACTTATATATTTCAAAAACAAACTTTAGAAATTTTAGTCTTTAATTACTTATAAGGTCAATAAATACTGTCTAAAAATTGCTATGTGCCAGTGCCCTCGAGAAGGAGCCATTTAGGTTAGTATTGTGATTTACCCACTGATGTGATCTTATCGTGCATTAATCCATCGTGTAGGTGAGGAATTGTTAATTCCAACGATATATCACACATGCAATTTGCACTAACTATATTTAAGTTATTTATCAAGTTGCATTAATTATGAAACAACCCTCGTAAAACCCAATTCAACCTCCATATGTTTGCTATGGCTACTGCTTTTTATGTAAAATATTTAGATAGGAATAAGTATTATGTGTACATGTAATATGATCGTTGAATATACAGGCACTATCAAGAATGGCAATATATCTCCCGCTGGGGAATACACAGGCACGTGTTAATTAAAATAATTTATGTACCTCTGTCGACAGTCACTATCAAGAATAGCATGTATCCCTCTCTGTGGAATATCCAAGTACGTATCTATTACAATAGTTATGATCTTCTTTTAATATAACGGCATTTATATGACATTGCCTACTTAGGCTTAAGATCCACACAGTACTGAAACCCACTTGTATGGAAAATAGAAGACAAATACGTAATGTATGTGTAATAATGGGCATTTTATTTGAAATATCATCATAACATGAAACAAGAAAGAGGATGAGAAAGGAAGGTGGTGGTTGTAACGAAAATTAGGTCGACATCCTTAGACTTTCCGAGATAAAGAAACAATGGCTATGTTGCTCTGTGATTGGTTTAAAAGCGATGAGCTTGCTTCCCATTGGTCACAGCTCCCTGATCGCTCTCTCTCTCTCTCGTGACTGGTTTCTAATCTTATTACTACATATAACTTTATACTTGACTGGTAACTGCCGGAATGGTGCAAATGATATTGACCGACACTTACCGAAATGGTGACCAATTACACATAAATACTTTTATGTTGGCATAAAAATTATATGCTGATTCAGCGATTGATTTAACTAACACTTGACATTCGGAGTAACATTATTTCGACACTCATCAAGCTTAAATAATATAGTCATCTTACCTAAAGTTGATAATTACATTAACCCCTTTCAATGAATAAGATCACATAAAACAATTCTACTGATAAAGCCACTATTTGTTATTAAAAACAACTGACAACATCGGGAAAAAGGTCTTACAACAATCCAAACCGATTTTGTACAGTTTTGCTATGCAACGTCAGCTTCTGTGTAAATAAGAAATATTAATGTCACCCTATTATGCAATTTGCGCTAAACATTTAATTGTTGTCTGCTTTTATTTTTTAAGTATTTCTATGTCGTTTGAAATGTAAGTATTGAAATGCGAGTAAAAATGTTCCGAACCAGATTAGAAGCGGTGTCATACGTCTGAAACGAACAAAATCTGCTAGCAAATAACCAGCATAACTGGGTAAGGAAGTGAAGGAGTGAAGGTAACAAAACCGTCACAACAACAAGTCAAAGAACAAATATTAAGCACCACCTTAAAGCAATCAAACAATTCAGTGCAATCCTATACAGCTACATGTATTAAATTATTCTACAAAATTAAAAGAGTACTGATGCCACCGGCATATGTAGATGGGAGGTATATATTATGTCTATTGCGTACGTGCATACGCCAGTCTGTGCGTACTAGTTCAATCAGATTTTAATGTTTGTTCTTGCTTCAAAGACTTGGATACATAAACAATTGTTGCCTTGAACCATTCCCGATCAACCAATATCAAACAAAACAGTTTGACATCGTCTATTCCTCGGCCTTCCATATATATTACTGTTTCGTTTATCGTCAACTATACTTACTACAATTCATTAATATTTATAAAGTTTTCGCCTTTGACCATTGCCAAACCACACATATCGCTTAACCTTGATTTTGACCCTAACCTTATTTGGACTAAGAATATTTTAGATGGAATATTAGCCTGTTAACAATATTTTACCCTGTCTAGAGAGTGTTGGATACTTAAACAATGTTTGACTTAGACAAATTCACCCATTCAGCTTCCATTTGACTTTGACCTAATTTGGTCTTAGAAAAAGATTCAGAATGAATTATAAAGGATGTCGCCGGGGCCATAAGCGTTTATTAAATGCAGCCTTGTTAATGTCTGACTTAAACACCTGAACAGACGCCACGAAAATCAATTGCACCTGGGTTGTGTCGTAGCTGTTTCAATTAAACAAATTTGTTAGATACACTTTTACGGAAATATAGTAAAAATGTTGTCTTTTTTGCTGCCCTTGTTTTGTAGTATCGTACTTTTTTAGAAAGCAGTTTAAGGTCAATATCTCGAGTTCACTAAAATCGGATGTATCCGCGTTTTTATTTTGAAATAAAGTCATGTTCGCCTTAAATGATATCTAAATAATCAAATTATTATGTATAAATACTGTTAAATTGAACTTATATGAATTGAAGATAAAGAAGTTAGGACTGTGTGTAACCCCCGATTACTTACGGTGTTTAAATATTTCCAGTCGTAGTTTTCAGGCATTATGTACTCGTCACAATAAGAATACCCGATGGCGCCTTTGCTACCAACACCAATCACATCACCTGCCTGGACCAATACCTGCTCATTCTCTGGAATCCTGACAACCATTATTGTACTGTCATCTGTGCTTGTGAGCAGATTCTGTCCAATGAAGGTATACTCATCTGTGTTACTTAAACGATAAAATATAAGAAATACAGAGGTCAACAAGTAAGTTTCCATGATACGCAGAAATGAAGGACTTGTTTAAACTTTAACATAACCTATTATTCAAAATATATGTATACATATATATTTAGACGTCTTTGATTTATTGCTCTACTGAAGAAAAAAGCTGCATGCTATACAGATATAAATATGCAGCATGAACAATATAATTTATGTTATACAGAGTATAGTCCAACGCTTACAGCAGGCTGAAAGTAAAGCAGAATGAAAATGTCGGCGTATTTTGCCTAACTTTCGTATGCTTTAACCTTTCTTCAAAACTAGAAACAAGCTATGGCGTGAAGGGTTAAATGCGTCTCAGTTACAAATGGCACCGAAATTAAAACGAGAACACAGCAGGCGGGTGCAAACTCTCGTCTGTTGTTTTATTCCAATAGACGTAAAGTGATATATTTTAATAGCCTTTGTATGTCTTGACTATTTGTCCATATGTTTATTGTGGGGCTCTAAATGACATTGACCATTGTCTGACACCCAACTTGTACTGAGATCAAGAAAGCTACTTGCGTTGAGTCAACATTCCAAATGTAAAGTCTATATATCATGCAGTTCTAAAATTATGGCCAAATTTCAATCCAACCTATTTGATCTTTAAAGAACCCTGACCTTTAACTCTCATAACCAAAGTTTTACTGATTTCTAGCGCTTGACGTGTTGAGTAGACAACCATATATGACTTCTCTATCATATGTCGTTTTAGAGTTATTAGAAATGTCAAAATTCAAGATTCACGAAGCTTCCGTTTTGGCCCTGTAAACATTATTTTTTTCCAATTATGTTTTAGCTATATTTTTTCTTTATTTGTCAATTTTAGATATTAATACTTTATATTATACATAAATCTCAACCCAAATTAAAGTTTTAACAACTTTATAGATCTAGTTTCTTGTAAATGAACCACGAGACCAAAAAGGGCAAACATGCAGATTTTTGGTACAATTCAGGGTATAAATCATTGAAATAAACAATGAAGGCACTAATGCAACACAAACATATTTTAAGTACACACTAAACATCAAAGTTGAAGTAACATATCCAAATTTTAAAGTGTCGCATGCGTGCCATCATAGTTCATTGTTAGGATTTATTCCGAGAATTGTACCAAAATTCTGCCTATTTATCTTTTTTTGCCTCCCGGGTCATTCACAAGAAACTATACAATTTTTAGAACCTGACTTTGGGTCGTTTGTGTGTATATTATGGAGTATAAGTATCTGTCTACTATCTGATATTGACAAATAAACAGAAAATAAATAGAACAATCTTTTTTTGAAGAACTATTCTTACAGGGCCAAATCGGAGGCTTCGTGAACCTTATCCTTTGACTTGTAAATGAAATTGACCATTATCTGACCTGACCCAAGTTGAACTGAGCTAAATAACGAAGTCTCTATCACATGTTGTTTAAGAGTTATGGGAAATGTTAAATAAACCTTATTTGACATCTCAATGACCTTGACCTTTGTCTGACATAACTCAATTGTATTGAGTTCAAATGCTTCTTGAGTTTAATACACATGCCAAGTATAAATTGATTGATTGATTGATTTTATTTTGGCAGTAGTGGCATAACATGGCAATACAAATGCATATACATATAATGAAAACTATAACAAATAATGCATATACATGAAAATGCACATGATATGCTCACTAATACCAAGGATTGCACAAAAAAGGAAAAAAGGAAAAAAGTCTCTATCACGTGCAGTTCTTAAGTTATGGCTAACATTTAAACCAACTTTATTTTACCTTTTAAAGACCCCTAATTTACCTTGACCTTTGTTGGACATGACCATCTTAACTAAGCTCCAGATCTGTTTCAGGTGAATACACATATCAAATATAAAGTCTGTATCACAGTTATAGCCAACGTTAAGATTTCGGACGACGACGACGACAACGACGACATCACTGACGCCGGAGTGATGACAATAGCTTGTAGATTCTTCAAAACAGCTAAATATGGATTTAAAACAGTGATAGACTTTAAAAAAAAAATACATTATTGATTTTAAGCAGTTGCCGAACAATTGCTTTGTTTAAGGGTGTATCAAACCCATAAGCGATTTTTTCAAAGTATTAAACTTTTTTTCTAACATTGTTTTTTTGGAAGAGCTGTTTATGATGAATGAAAAAATGAACAAAACATTGGTGGTGTCCTTGTTTTTAAGCTACAGAGATTTGAAAACGGTATGTCAAATTTAGACTTTTTTTCAAATTTTATCCATTCAGAGTACAAGCTACAGTAAAATTCATTTCAAAACAAAACAAACATGATAATTTGGTTTTTCATTATTTATTTCATGTCTATGGTGGTATTTACACATATAGAAACCAAATTTAGACAAAGCAGACACCAGGTTTGAACAATATGGATCCTTGAATATCAAAAATATGCTTTTATAGGGCATGATTTTATTAGATTTTTTATTTTATGAAAAAAAGTAAAAAAGTTTGAAAATAAAATAGTTATAGTATTAATCTTTTTCTCATATTCTATCAGATGAAAACCCATGCTAAGGCAGTTCAAAATATGAAACGACATTGAAAGGTCAGTGTTGAAAATGTTGAGTTATTACAGTAAAAAGAGTTATCGCCCTTTACAAAATTTACAAAAAGTACAATATCAATGATATTCAGAGCTTTATAAATTCCACATTTGGTGCCTGTTTTCTCTTAAATTAGTTTTTGTATGAAGAAATACTACCATAGACAGGAAATAAATAACACAAAACCAAATTATCATATTTGTTTTCATTCGAAATGGATTTTATCACGAATGAATAACGTCGTTATTCATTCGTGATTTTATTGCAGCCGGCTGTTTGAAAAGGACAAAATAAGTAGTGGGTGGGGTAAATTTTACACGGCCGTAGAGCCAAAGGTTGTTCACTAAAATGTACACTTTTTCTATTTTTTCATTTATCTTAAATAGCTCTTCAATAATAAACCATCATAGAGTGTTTTCATATACTTTGAAAATTTCCCAAATTCATGACTTTCATACACCCTTAAGGTGAAACAAACGTTACATAATCAATATTAATCATACAGTGACTTTAAAAAAAAAAAATTCCGTTACAGTTTGAAAAGAAGATACTTTGTTGATATAAAGCACCACTTCAATCGGGAAACATTTACTTAATTTACAGATTATAAATATTAGATGGCAGTTTGCGTAACATTCAAATTGTCAACCCGATAAACAGAATGTCTACCCGAGGAAAAACCGAGGGTGACATTCTTGTTTTCGAGGGTTTTTGTAAGGAGTGGACAAAGGAAAGCAACTCGTATAGAAAATGCTGAAAGCTGACAAGGAGTATCCTGCCGGTGTAATGAAATAAAGTGACCCCCCGTAAAAGAGTGACCCCCTTACGTAAAATAATGTGACCCCTCATGAAATAAAGTGACCCCCATAATAAAGTGACCCCCCTATACAAACGTGTGTCTGTTTAGTATTATTTTAAGAAATAATAACATGAACTAGTGTATCATCGTGCAATAGAACTCGGGTAGGAGTTGATATGCGTAAATATTAAATCACGAGGCCGTAGGCCGAGTGATTTGACTACCGCATCTTTACAGCATTATCACCGTTGTATTGTCGCGTTATCACCCGTCTTACTGTCGAAGTATAACCGTCGGACTGTCGCGTTATCACCGTCGTAGTTATTATTAGTATTATTACTGTCGTATTGTCACATCTCGGTCCATATGCGCATAGAGGAACAATCGCCCTCCATGTGAGCTTCAAACAGTTTTAATATTGATACGAAGCCGAGTTTATCGGCCTCAAATCTGGATCCACACATAGGTGTCCGGCTCCAAAATAAATTATAAAAAATTGTCGACTGTAGTGCTACTTCTATCATATATTTGATAGAACTAGCACTACAGTCGACCAAAAACTTTTTTCTTTTTTTTTGGAGCCGGACACCTATGAATCCAGACTATTGGTAAGCATCAGTATTGTCGCACTTGACAGAGTAGCATAAAAGGTGCCAACAATGTTTTTTTTTCAAGCATTTATGATAATAATACCCTTTCAATTCTCACAGGACATTTATCTTAAAAGCTTAAACCCTTTCATCTCCAGAACATCGTCTGTCTAAAACCTATTTTCCGAATTATCATTTTAAGGTTAGATTTACAGTTGCATGGCTAACTATTGTTTCTGGTGTCAAACAGTTAATACCGTATACTGAACAGACACCAAATCAAATAAAACAGGGATTTGTTCCCCAACTTCCTTTTGACACTGTTTGAGAACAGTGCGAATTTAGAGTGCAAACTTGTAAAGGCTTTTGGTCTAGTGAAACTAGTTTTTAAAAATGATAAGCGGCAACTATTTCGATAGAGACAACTCAGATCGCGTGACATCCAAAATAACTGACAGACGTACCTGCGCTAGATCTATCTGTAAAATATATTTGTACCGGGGTTACCTTTATATGTACACCAAAAACGGAGAACCATAACTTAGAAAACAAATTCACAAACATCACACGGGCACCTTTTGTAGCCTGATAATGTGAAGGATCGTTAGAAATCATGCGTTTGATTTTGGTTTTAAAGATCGAGTCAACGTTTTAAATAATACCACGTGCTTCATTATTTGTAAAATGTGTGACTTATCAATGTCAAAGTAAAGAGGGTAACTAGATCTACATTTAAAGTTCTATTTCTTGAAATATAATAGAGCTCTATATGTAACGCTATTTAAATATAATTCAAAACGCTTTGGACGTCAATTTTGGACATCGATTAAGACGTTACACAAGTTAGTTCGAACATCGTGCACGACGTCTATAAAAGGCTTTTTTGACAGTGATAACACACTTAGCAACTACAGTTTTGAATTCATTTTGATTACATTTGCCAGCAGTATAATTATAGAAGTATAAGTTCATGAAAAGTTGATTATTATTGAAATCGGACTATAGTGTTGAGAGTTATCCGCCCTTGGTGTACTCAGATATGCTAAAAAAGACTTTATTTCAGTATTGCTTATGCTCTCAGAGCTCTATTTAGTGTCTACAAATAATAATAGATTTTGACAAAACTACATTTCTTTGCCAGTGTGCGTACAATGTGCAGTGTGCGGTGCTCTCGTTTAAAACTATGAAATTGTTTCTTAAATGGCCGACACACGATATGTTATCTCGCTATTAAATCTATTATGCGCATCGATTCAACATCGACTTAATCGTACCATAATTAACAAGTTTGTAAATTGAAAGATCGATATCTCAACAGTGTTTGTACTCACTGCCAATTCTTATAATCAGACGCAACATGATCAAACACTACATTTCTTATGTTATCCGACTATCTTTACCTCTATTGTATTGCAAATGAAGTTACTTCAGTTAAATCACGTACATTCAATATTTTTATCCAATGCAAAACCATGATGTAACATACACTAACACATTAAAGGGGTTTACATTGGAGACAAAATTTTGGTGCGTTGTCCGGAGGGAGTTTGATAGGGAGGGAAATTGACGTATGTATTTGCGACAAGGGATTTACATTTTCGTAATATTTCGAAGGGGGTCATAATATTATGGGGTTTCACGTCACACCTGGAATGAAGTGACCCCCTAGCATAGACAGGGAGTCAAAATATTTCAAAGGGGGTCACTCTAATTCGGCAAAAAAGTCACTTTTTCTGAAATAGTTCGACCGGGGGTTCGAAATATTTCGACCGGGGAGTCACTATATTACCGGGGTCACTTTAATTCATCACATCGGTATATGACATTCACATAGCGAAAGAATGTCACATAGAGACAGTACATTTTTGGATAGCTGTAAAAGACATGCAAACTGTTTCATTTTGGTCTATGAGAAAATTAATCAGTTCCGTTTAGAGGATAAGAATGTTTAGTTTACCGGTATTTGTTGTGTTCTTTGATTTGGTGTTAATTTATGTGGGCATATAGATCTTAATGTAGAGTGAAACACTTGATTAAGGTACTAATGTTTAGTTAGAAATAGTTTTGTTACAGGGTTATTAGATTCTACTTTAAACAGTGATAGTATTTAATCATCATGTTTAAAATGGAGATTAAAAACTTCGAAATAGCAACAGGAGGAGAGGGTATTTTTCTAGAATGATAGAAGTTATGAGGAAGCCTTTTATGTTTTACATGTGGACTAGAGATTGAGACATCGGAATATTTCGTTATGTTTATGAGAAAGTTTTCATCTTTAAAGAATGAAGCTACAGAACCAGAGAAGACAGAAATGAAATTGATTATGGAAAATATATATCGGAAACAGAGAAAAAATAGAAGAGATGTGAGACAGTACAACGGATTTCATTATATCTGAAGATATCCTGGTTCGCCAGAGAAGCGGGAGAGGGGGACATGTCTAATGACTGCTTCAAATTTGTTTAAAGTCGAAGCATTGCTTAGACAAATAGACTACTTGGATAATCAAACTCCTCAATGAATTACACAGGTGGCTAAAAGAGAAGTATTGGACATTCTTAGACGATTAGGCACACATATAGATGGCAGACTTTATGCAGAGATTTGGTAGTATTAGTGCTTTCTTCTGACCTGTCAGAGTTATTTTTAGATTGGAACATTCTAACATTTTAAAAGGGATGGTCACTGATCTCGTTGATTTCTGCAAGGTCAGCCAGGGATACGGAAAGCTGTATTATTGTGTGTAATGTACAGTAGAGAAGACTTTATTATTTCCCGAATAAAGGCAAACTGTAGAAAATTGATTTTATCTTTTTAATCTGGGTGGCAAACAGGTCGGAGCCTGATCAGACGCCGGGTTACTCGGCGTCTGATCTGGCTCCATCCTATTTGCAATGGACATAATAGTTTTTAGCATAAACACGTTTATTGAGAACGAATAACATATCAGTAAACTTATCGCAGCTGTCTCGCGCTGCACCAGGATCATGTTTATCTCAAGTTGGAAAGTGTACGACTATATAGATCCGATGTTACCATGTTATCTATTTACCATTATGAACTACTCTGTTCTAAAAATAACTCTGACAGGTCAAAAAAAATCGGACAATACCTATGGAAGAATTGAGACAAGGGAAGCTATTATAAAAAAATCATACAACTACGAGCAAAGGGATAAAGCTATGAAGCTTGTATTCATGATGGTGGAATATTGTGACTAGGCGTTGTTCAGAAAATAGATAGCGAAGTGGTTAGCTCACAAGCTTCTCACCTAAGCGTCCCGAGTTCGACCCAGGGTTGATACAGTGTTTTAGAGACGAGAGTACATTGGTCGCCAGTCCCAACATATGGCTTTCCCTGGGTACTCTGGTTTCCTCCCACAAGAAGACCAATTACACTACAATTTGCTTAATACAAGCAAAAAATTGATTTTTTGCACAAAACATTTAAATAAAATTTCTGTATGCTTTCTTTTAATCATGCTCTTTTAACTATTTGACTCATTTTAAAGGTGATTTTTCAAACTTATAATCTAAGTAATAATATTGAAATAATTTCCATGTTTCCATGTAACTCCATCATATATTATATTTATTGTGAGTGAATGTAGTTATTTGTCTTTTCTCGTTTTGTAGGGATACATATATAATTTCATGTGAAGCGCCTTTGGAGGCACAACCCCTGTGTGAAAAGAGCGCTATAGAAATTGGGTATAATAATAATATCAATTATATTTCGCAGAAACTAATTTATGTGACATTTTTGTTCTCAAAATCACTTCTTTTTTTTATATGTTTTGCAAAACTGAGATGTTCACAAAAATGATGATTGTAGATGTTTTAGCTATTTTAAATGAGTTTGAACCAGTTTATAAATATCAAGCAATCACAAACAGAAAATGATAAACCAAGCACCCTCTAACTCCTATTAGGATCATTACTAATTGCCATTGTTAGAGTTGTCGGGCTTGGCAGTGAATGCGTTTACTAAATAGTTTAATTGATTAACTCAAGTAATTTGGCGCAACAATTCTATTAAGCACTAATGAGGATTGATTACCCGGCTTTTCTCCAGATCTGGAAAGCGGTTTCCTTTGATTGCAAAGAATAGAATATCCACTCAGTGATGTAGCCGTCATACGGGATGTCCATGGTTCCAATACTAATAAAGTCATTGGATGAATACGGACGATACAACAGTTCCTTGTCATCGAACAATTCAACCCTCTGGGTGTCTGCTGGTACTATGAAAGAACAGAAACTAATATGTTATTCTTTCACATATAAAACGAAACCACTGCCACCGCCATGTATTTTGCTAGGGTCGAGCATGGTGGTTATGTTTCATGAGTACTATTGGTGCAATCGCGATCTGTCATTTCCATAAAGTATGACAATGGCTGAATACAATACCCTGTAGCGTACAAGCAACTGATGGTGTGCTTATAATGTACATTCAAATAACACCAATAACAAAACTAGATTAAATGCGTAAATAATTCTTTAGCCAGAAACATTTGATACGTCAGGAAGAATACTGTTGAAATCACGAGGTCAAATAACACACACACCGTATGATACAGCCAGTAGAATACAAATAAATCATGGTACTAATACACACAGAAACGCTTAGTACAGCACCCCCTCTCTACAACAACACCCTATAGAAGACAACATCGTGTGCGTTGTTCGGAAGGAGTCGTTTAAGGGAGGGAAATATGCTTACATTCACAAAAAGCTTGAATCCGGATAAGATGCCGCGTGACGCGGCGTCTGATCTGGATTTTAGCTGTTTGTCACTCTTCATTAAATTGTATCTGTCAAAATGTCAAATGTGTAACTTTTGAGAAAAGCAACAGACGAAAATTTTAAGTAGACGATATTTCAGCAGTGAAAAGTGGCAAACAGGGGCAATCGTCGTTTTATGGAGAGAGTCGTTGTTCGGATGGCCGTTGTAGGGAGGGAGCACTGTATCACATGAAATATATTATTAAAATAATCATTTAATCAAGTATACAGTTGTACATGTATAAGTATAGAAACTTACATGAGCAGACGGGTTTAGCTCCTGTTAGTTGTCCCGGGGGCAGACACGCCCTTTTCAGGTTCCCGGCTGTATGGAAGTATCCTTGATTACATTGGTATTCCACGTACTTAGCACCACAAAAAAAATGAAATATCATACATCATTTGAACATAACAGAACATGTTGTACTCAACTCACAAGTACACAATCAAGTGCCTAGTTAAATATGTTTTTACATTCGCCCCATTTAATTCATGACATTTCATTCATATAGAAGCAATTAGCCAAAAGGGCGGGACTTGTGGTTATATTTCGCACAGGAGGCGGGGCTTATAGATCTGCTCTTTGCGAATTATATTGTTGTTTTGCTTCAGTATTACCGCCATGGCTGTTCCTTTCACGTTACACATTATTCGTGTATAAAACCTCTTATATTGTTTAAACATACATGCATGCATACTAATAAAATGTTCACTTAATTTTAGAAACTTTAGCAAGTATAATGTAAATATAAGAAATGAACTGAATTGTTTTGGCGTTTAAGCGAAATAAACGACAGAAAACTATCGGCAAATCTACCATGAATCGCTAGCGCGGTTCATTGAATTTGCCGATCATTTTCTGTCCTTTATTTCGGTAAACGCAGAAAACATTAAGTTCATTTCTTAATTACACTCATACAATATAAACATAAATAATAATGGTTACGGACATACACTAACTATTTTCCTGTTTAAAGCGTATATTGCCATTTATTTTAAATCTTTGCATGCTGGTTATTTTACGTCTGCAATAATTGTTTGCATTAATTGTCGTCTGTTCTAAAAATTTCTTTAAAAAAAAACAGGATTAGAGAGTCTAACAGTTTGGATCCGCATCTCATCTAGCTCCAATTTTTTTCACAGGTGCTCGTAATCCCGCCCCTAGCGTTCACACAGTTAATAAGCGTACATCTAGATTAGAAGCACCTAAAGGAACTGTCTATCCTGCACTATATTCTTTTATTATATGCCTTCGAGTGATATCGAGCGTTTCCGCTTGTATTTGCAGAGTAAAATACAAGAGTCTGTATCAGCCACCTTGTATCAGCCACTTTGTATTTTACTCTGACCTCGCTTTCGATTTGACGTGACGTCATTTACGTACATGTACGAGTGCCGCGTTATTCTTTGTGACATACAAAAAATCTTGTTCTGCTTCAAATAACTAAATTTTTTTGGATATAAAATGATTTAAACAACTATTTAGTTGTTTCTGGCTTGTATTCAAGGCATATAATAAACACATTACCAGTTGGCAGTGCGCAACAGAGTGTTGCATTTAGCTCTCGACGTTTTGGGCGGAAACAACCGATCGGACTCGCGCCAAGGCGCTCGTCAGATCGGCTATTTCCGCCAAAAACGTCTCGAGCTAAATACATCACTCTGTATCGCGCTGTCAACTGGTAATGTGTATGTATTATCCATTATGAGTATGCCCTCTTTCTTGGGAGAAAATTATTATTTTATTAGCCAATATATAATACGGTAGTTCTGGTGGCATATTATCATATCGGATGGAGCTCTGTAATGAATGAAATGTTTACTAAAAATTCGTGTAAAGATGTTAACCCGTATTTATCGGATATGTATTACGTTCAACATTTTGTTGGCATAGAAACATCGAGGAGAAAATACCGAACAGAGCATACATTTGCTTGAAGAGAAACAGTTATATGACTCGCATTCAACTGATAAGCATGCTGTCCAAACGGGATTGATCCGCTTCTTGGTTGATCTAGGGAATTTTTATGTCTGTTATTGATCGAGACATGACTTTTTAATAACAGTATACTATCACAAAAGATGACACTTGTCATATGTAAACAGTTAAGACTCAGAACAGAGGGAATCTGCATAATTTGTCATTTTGCAATATATTGTAAGAAACGGAGTAATTCAACAAGTAAAGAACTACACACTTTCACTGCCAAGATTTTCGTGAGATGTTTACCTCTTCGCTATTTCATTGTCGTCTGCATCAATTTTGTTGTCTGCAATAACGTTTCAAAGTCCAAAAGAAAGTTGAATAAAGCGAGTGTCAAACTGCCTGGGTCTGATTAGGTTCCAAACTGTTTGCAAACGAGCCTTTAACCGTCCTTGAGAGCGAAAGGATTTACTTCAAATAGTCAAAATTGCAATACAATTAACTGGAACTGATATTGTAATTGCCCTATTTCAAATTCAAGGGATAAACACAAACGCTAGAGATTCGGAGGTCAAATAGTTCTACTATTTTCCTACTATTTTATATATTATCTACTCTTTCTGAATAGCAATCGTAATCTGGTCAGTTGCTGATAATTAAGATGAAAAATGTATGTAATGGGCAAATAAACATCAAATCTTTAAGATCAAATAGGTTAAAAGGGAAACAATAACAAAGATACATAACCTGTACCAGATAGACTTTGCTTACAAACGAAGTGTTCAATTTGCAATTTATTGTTTAAACAACACTAGATAGTCTAAAATGAACCAGACTAATTGGATTCGAAATGTCCATTGAAGTTTCAGGTATGAATGAGTTACAGAGAAAACAATTTATTCATTTTACCAATCCTTACACAGTTGTGCTAAAACATATCTCATTGCAAACAGTCTTGAGGAAGATGAAAAGCCGGCGTCTTCTCGTACAGCTCCAACCTGTTTGCCACTAAGATAGAAAACAAATGGACAGAATTTGTTATTTTCTTTATTTTGTTTCATAATGTTAGCAGATTACATAACGTCTTCTTCCCTGTAACATACCTCTCCTTGGTTAAGAGTACTGGAACCAGCGATTCTAAATCCACTTCCGGTCACACCCTCATCTGAGCAGTAAATGGGAAAGTCACAGTCTGTCAAACACATTTTAAAACATGAACATTTGCAATAACAGAAGAACAATGCACTTCAAATCGTTGCCCTCTTAGAAAAAGCTACCACTAATAAAATACAAGACACGATTAGATTGAGAAACAAGCAATAATATGTATATTAAATATTTGACTTACGACCGATCTTGTCATACGACGTTACGTAAGATGTACCCCTGCACTGTTTATTAGGCCTTAGTATTATGTTATATTACGAAATAAAGTATATTTAAGCTAACTGTAAGAAAAAGAAATAGTTAGACATTAAAGGGTGTATCAAACCAATAAGCCACTTTTTCAAAGTATCAAACTTTTTCTGTCATGTTTATTTTGAAAGTGCTGTTTATGATGACTTGAAAAAGGAAAAAAAACATATGTTGGTGTGCATTAATTTGTTCTTAGGCAATTTGGAAAGGATGTGTCAAATTCTGATTTTTTCTCAAATTTTGTCAAATTTAAAGTTTAAGCTTCAGTAAAATCTATCTTAATTAAAAACAAACATGGCTATTTTGTTTTTCATTATGTATATAATGTCTGTGGAAGTATTTTGACATAAAGAAACTAAACCAAGACCAAACAGGCACCAGATTTGGAAAATATGAATCTCTGAATCAACAACATGGTTTTATGGGTAATGATATTTTTTTAAAACAATTTTTTTTGAGAAATAGTAAAAAAAAATGAATATTTCTAGTATCTAACTTTTTCTTATATTCTATTAGATGAAAATCCATACAAAAGCAATTCAAATTATAAAAAGAAATTGCTAGGTTAGTGTTGAAAGTTTTGAGTTATTGAAGACAAGGAGTTATCTCCCTTTACAAAATTTACAAAAAGAACCATATCGATGATATTTAGAGCTTTATAAATTTCTCATTTGGTGCCTGTTGTGTCTTAAATTAGTTTTTTATATGAAGAAATACTACCATAGACATGAAATAAATAGCACAAAACCAGTTTATTATGTTTGCTTTTATTTGAAATGTGTCGTTTGAAAAAGGACAAAATAAGAAAAAGTGGGTTCAGCAAATTTTACATGGCCGTAAAGCCGAAATGTGTTCACCAAAATGTACACTCTTTCTATTTTTTCATTCATCTTAAATAGCCTGATCAATACAAAACCATCATAGAGTGTTTTCATATACTTTGAAATTTTCCCAAATTCATGTGTTTGATATACCCTTAAAACACATCTACTAAAGTACATGTAAGATTGTCATACTAACCGCCTTTAGCGCAGGTGGATCTACACTGTTGCCAGGCGTAGTCGGGCTGCGAGACACAGATATCGGGCGTGGATTTCACTATCTCCATGCAGTTGGGCAGATTGTCATTGCAAACAGTTGGTGCTGTAATATAATCTGCCAAATCTCAATAGAGTTCGCTTAACCCATTACCCAAAAGCCTGTTTCTAGTATTGAAGATAGATGGCTACTTAAAGCAGACTGAAAGTAAAGCAGAATGGGACTTAAGGCGCATTCAGCTTTACTTTCATCCTTCTTTAAGCTACCATCTGCTGGAATACAGATTTTCTTTATCAAACATATATACGACTGTACAATTTGCAACTCTTTTCTCTAAAGTTTTGACTATTAAGCGTACATGGAGTAGGGAGCTTAGGGAGCTTAAAACAGATGAAAAGTAATTGAGAATGCGCCTGTATGCGCATTCTGTTTTTACTTTCAGTAAATGAGGATGATTTATCAACTTGTTAATGGTAAATTGTTTAACCCTTTCACTACCAAACTTTTCGGGAGATGTTTACCCCTTCACCGTTTCTTTGTCGTTTGCTTTATTATTGTTGTCTGAAAGACACGTTTCAAAGTTAGATTAAAGGCTGTATGACTTTATAAAAATCGATTCGAGTGTTAAACAGTTTGGGTCGTAATCAGACGCCGCATAACGCGGCGTTTGACCAGGACCAAAACTGTTTGCAAACGCGCTTTAAAGCGTCATTGAGAGTGAAACGGTTTAAGCTTGACCAAACTATCTACAATGGACATTGTAGTATCAAAGAAATATAGCGTTCCCTCTCTACAACGATATCTAATGGGAGACAAATCTGATCTGGATTCAAGCTGTTTGTCACACGTTATTAAGTTTTTTCTGTCAAAATGTCCATTATGTAACTTTGAGAAAAACAGCAGACGACAAATTAGAGCAGACGGTATTGCAGCCATGAAAAGCGTAATACATAATTGTCTTGTTTGGGGAACAGCAGCAATGGCCGTTGTTAGGAGGGAGTCGTTGTTGAGAGGGTCGTTGTAGGCAGGGAGCACTGTAACACCATACCTGAATACGTATATTCACAGATGACTTGGTAATCAGTACTGTTACAGCTGGTCGGCCACCAATTATACCACGCAAAAGCACAATCTCCAGGGTTCCGGTGGGTTGTATCTGAAACATACGACCACAAAACATATTTAAGTTACATGTACTTTAATCCTTTACCCCATAGCGTGTTTCTAGTTTCGAAGATAGGTGACTACTTAAAGCAGGTTGAAAGTACAGCACAATGCGCCTTAAGGCGCATTCTGCTTCACTTTCAGCCTGCTTTAAGCTACCATCTGCTAGAATATAGAATATATCTTATGGTACGTACTCATGGTCTTAAAAATTGGAACTATTTTCTTCTGCGGAGGAATAGACTATAAGAGCTAAAAGGCGATTTTATCAGCGAAAGGGTTAATCTTTCCCAACAAATATGTTTGATCTCCAAGCACGGATGTCAATTTAATGTTTTATAACAGTGTGTTGCAAGACAACCGTAGAACGTCCCAGTCTATGAATAGACTCCGAATTGTTAGCAAGACACACCGTTGTTAAAAATCAAACAGGGGAGAAATAACATAGCCCAACGCATGTACTTGTAAATACATTTGCTTAAATAGAGAAATATGTTTTTTTGGGTTCCGGCCTAACCTGTTCGTCAACAAACGCTGCATGTGTAGCAGGACACCAAATGACGTCTTTTTGCGTAAACAATGTCACGTTTTGGCGGAAAATCTATATGGCGAAAGGGACAACAACCTGCCGCTACAGTTAACTAAATAGGGTTTTACAATGTATATGTGATAAATAGAATATCACATTCGTGCTCAATATGTATAATTTTGAATCAAATCGTCATATTCTTTTAGTCAACTAGTTTATCAAAAATAATAAATAATGATCACTCATGTAGAATCATCCATACATACAGACGATAGCAAACGTCATAACAGAAATTAAACCCTACAATGGTTATAAAACAGGGGCTCGTTTCATAAAACTTCTTACGACAAATGTTGTCGTAAGTCATATTATAAAAGTCTCAATTATTATTTATTTCTCCATCTAATCCTGTTTTGTGACATCTTTTTGGAATCGTCTTGAAAAGACGATTCCAAAAAGATGTCACAAGACAGCATTAGATACAGTAATCAGAGATCAAATTTATTTTAAAGTTTTGACTTACGACAACATTTGTGGTAAGATGTTTTATCACATAAACGTGCAAAATATAGAGGTCAGTAAAAATCGTACGGCCCACTGGGCATATATTTTATACTAATTTTCGAATCACCAAAATATTGTACTACTACGCCGACTGTAAATCAGCTAAGAGAATCTAGACAAACTTAGATCTACACTAGGTATTGAAACATTTCCAATTGTCCTAAAAACATTATCCCGAGCAGTCTCGCAAAACTCAGGCTGCAAATTAGGCTACGTAGATCTCTAGTATAAACAGTGACTCGGACAGTTTTTCAAATTTAGACGTTACAATGATAATGACGTCGTGTTGCTATATAACGACGTTATTTTGAAAACGAAACTAGATTCTAAATGTCAAATGATCATTTTTAGTCAATTAGAACAGTTTTAAATTAAATATTAATTTAAAATTTATATATTGTATCAAAGAAGTCTTTTCAAAACACATTGATGTTGATTTTCTTTATTTAAGCTCGATAGGTGTTTTATCTACGGTTGAATAAAACCGAATGACGCCTATGACGAATCGTTTTCCTAAGAGCCGAGGGCAAAAGTGAAAGTAAGACCTTCAGAGTTTCGTGTCATTTGGTGTTTATATGACAAATAGGATATCAAATTCGTGTGTTGTCAGTTGTGAATTTATTGAACTCGTTGGATAAAATGATATGATGCTCGCCAAGTGTCGTAGGGTGGATTTTGCCATGAACTGTTAAATTAGTAATAAATCAATAAAATACTGTATGTAATCACCTAGTTTCTTGTTATTTCGATTTTCCCATTAGAATAATCAGTAGAATTTAGATATTTAGCTGTTAGTTTATACGTTTTGGTCTTGTCAGTCGTTAGGAATATGTACTTTCGGTCTAGGGGAACTAACTTTCACTAACATTATTTTGACTAACTTTTACATCACGTGATTACGGGTCATCTTTATCCGGTAAATTTAAATGGCAGCCATTATATAGGCATTTGTTAACGTCTGAATAAATTGGATATTTATACAGGTAAATACATGTTGTTATGTTGTTAAGACTATTTTTATAATTTTGATACTATTAGCTTTCATACCTTTAAGTTAGGATAAGATAACCTTTGTACAACAGTAATTATTTGTAATGTAATAAGTCGGTGTATTTTGTCTAGCTGACACCGAATATACATGTTTGTTTACTATATATCTGTGTACAATTACTTTGTTTATAGTAGCATGAAGTATCATTACCATATTCTTATTATTGTTCATTATTTGCAGATTTATCATGACTTTATCATGACAACAGTCCATATTGAAATAAACAACTGATTTACTTGATCGGAGTGTTGATCCTGATTAGAACCCCTGAGTAAGGCCGGAAGGCCAGTGGAACGGCGGTGGAGCCGGAGACACATATAACACTCTACCAAAATGGCGCCCAACGTTGATTTGGATCTGAACAGTATGGACATTTGTGATTATTGATGCTTAGCGCTGATATTACTGTGTGTGTTTACAGTGATTATTATTTGACGGATCCGGACAGTTTATGCTTTACGGTGGATATACTAGCTAGTGGAGATAGTCGTGGAACCCGGGATTAGGCCTTCTTGTTTTTTTTGTGCACGAGGATTTACCGTTGACTTCGCGTGTGATCTGGATATAAACTGTGAGCAGAAAGGAATTGGAACTTTGGCCATTTAGTGACAGTGATACGTGTGTTTACACAGTCTTATGTGTCAGTGTGTGTGTGATTTAGTGTGTGTTTATATAGTGATAAGGATAAGTTTTGTGATATTTGGATTATATATTGAGGTGAGTGGATATTCTTGAATGTAGACCTTTTTAGGGTTTATTTTGATTGTATTTTGGTGTGAGCACAGGCCTGTTTGTTTGTATATTGCCATCTTTCCGGGAACAGAGGAATCTGTTGTCAGAAAGCTGTCATCGTTTTTTTTTGTATGTATGTAATTTTTTTTCTATCTTGTATTGCATATTTTGATTGTGTAATATCTATATTTTTATGAAATATTTTGTATTTTTGTCATAATTGTGTGGACTTAGTAAATTTTGCTTGTTGAATCTGGATAATTGATCTGTATAACCCTCCTATTCGACCGCTGTCAGCGTGTCTTATTGTATACCTGGATTATCGCACCTATGCTTTTGTATTGGTCACGGTAGCCCAGTGGTACGTACGTAGGCTTTTCACGCAGGCAACCCCAGTTCAATTCTTGTCAGGGACAAAATCTTTTTTTGTTGTTGTACTTGTTTTTTTTTTGGCTGCAAATTTTTTCTGTTTTCTTTCAGTTTAGACCCTGTAATTACAATCACTAACTGACTCTACCCTGATCACTTTATGATGTTATACTAACAGATCTTACCCTGATCCATTAACCTAATAAAGGTAGTTTGGTATTAAATACATATTTAACGCCCTGTGTTTATAGCTACCAGCAGAGACGAGTATTACTTAGTAGGTATTAGTGTGTGGATCCTGAGCAATAAATTAGGTAGTTACTAGTGTCGGTATACAGGTATAGATAAGCGACTTATCGATAGCTTATACGTAGTAACATGGTAGTACTGTAGTGTAGTGCTAGACTAAACCCGTGCGCATCGCTCGTGTATACTGTCACCGTAGCTCAGTCGGTAGCGCGTCGAACTTATACCCCGGAGGTTGCGAGTTCGAACCCTGCCAGGCACTCGATTTTTTTTGCCGATTTTTTTTTTTGCCGATCTTGTTTTCTTCTCGCAAGGTGTTTATTCTTGTGGTTGGTTCGCAAGGTGTTTATTCATAAGTTTGTAAGATACGTGTTGATGTGTGTTTGGTTCTCTTTGTTTGTGGTTTGGCGAATGGAGTTGTAATAAATTTAAGCTTTGTTCTGTGGTTTGTTGAAATGAGTTTTCAACTTGCGTTTGCTTTATAAAGGAATCACAAAGCAGTGATTTAGCAAGTGTTAACATACATTTATCTTATCTTAAATGAAAACCACATATAGTTGGTGTCAGTGATTTTGATATCATCATGGCCAACTTATTATCAGACAGAGAGTTAAGGAGAATCGAGAGAGAAAGAAAGAAGGAGGAAATGGAAATGGAAAGAGACAGACTTTCGAGACAAATTGAGGAGGATAAAACACGGATCGATACAAGAAGCATGGATGATTATAGAGAGGAGTTATCCAGAATTAGACGAGAAAGAGAAGAAATGAAGAGACAACACGAGTTAGATAGACAGAAATTCGTCGACCAAAAGAGGAAAGCAGAAGAGATAGAAAGAAGAAAAGAAGAGGAAGAAAAGAGAAAACGTGATTTGGAAAGAATGTATGAAGAGGAAACAATAAAGATTGAAAAAGAAAGGAGACGGATATACGAAGAAGAGAAGATGAAAATTGATGCATTGGAGAGAAGAAAAAAAGAGGAGGAGAAAATATTATGGGAGAAGAAGAAATATGAAGAGGAGAAGAAGAGATATGAGGAGATAGACAGACGACACAAGGAAGAAGAGTCAATGTTGAAAGAGAAAATGGATAGAACATTTCGGGAAGAAATGAGTTTTATTGAAACGGAAGATGACGAAGTTTTTAAGGACACGAGAACAGGAGTAGAACAACAAGAGACTGAACTTAGGAGACAGAGTGAGGCAGCTCTTGGATATTTGAAAAGAGGAAATTCTTCAATAGAGAAGGAGTTGAAACATTTGACTAAACCATGGTCACCAGGTGGAGATATGGGTCGGTACTATGACACACAAGAAGACATTAAGAGTGAGGACAGTGAAGGTGAAGAAGATAAAGCATGGATTACGATAGATAAATATGAACATTCAGGATACGAGACAGATGATGAGATAGATAGAATTAGAGATGACATTGAAAAATTAAAGTTGAAAGAAAAGACAGTATTACAAGAAATGAGATTGAAAGTGAATCAGAAGAAGGAGAGAGAAGATCAAATTCGACATGAGGTAAACAGACGAAGGATAGAGAAACAGATAGTGCTTGAACGTTTGAAAAAGGAACAGTATAGAATGGTAACACAGCTACAAAAGCATGAAGACACAATCAATGCACTCAGTACAGATAGTGACTCTGATGAAATATCACGTCCAGAACAGCAAAAGGTATTACACCCAAATCAACATATGTCTAGAGAGAAAAAACACAAGACAGATGACCATATTTTTAAGATACCAAATTTGCCGCATCTATCAGAAGACAATTTTGAAGCGTGGAAAATGGACATTGAAGTATTGATTGATTCTGACCTCTACCAGCAAGATTTACTTTTACATGCAGTGCGAAACTCCTTAAGCAAAGCCAGCAAACGGGTTAGAAATGTTCTGCCGACAATTGACCCAAAGGCAACGACTAAAGAAATTCTTGACAAACTGGAAACAATTTATGGCGATAGGAGATCTGGAGAATCTCATTTAGCTGACTTTTATAAAGCAAAGCAAATGAAAAATGAGAATGTTGCAGAATGGGGAGTTCGCTTAGAAAAGATATTGTTGAAAGCAGAAAGGAAAGGACAGATTAACAGAGAGCAGAGAGAACAGATGTTAATGAAGAGGTTTTGGAAATACCTGTATGATGATAGATTGAAACTCAGCACTAGGACATTCTACGACAAGTGCTTATCATTTGATGAACTCCTGAAGGAAGTTCGGATAGAAGAGAGAGAAATGAACACAACTAGTGATAGCTCAGATAAAGAATCTAGGAAAGATGATTATAAGATGGACAAGATATTAAAAAGGATGGATCAATTAGAAGATACCATTAGACAGTCAGATATGAGAGGAAGCGGAGATTTTGAGTCAGACAAATATGAAAGATCTGACAGATGGCAAGGACGATTTCAAAGAGGAAGAGCCAGATACCGATGGCAAGAAAATAGAGGATACGGAAGAAGAGATAGACGAAATGGCTATGATTACGACAATACTGATGAAAGAGGGAATAGAAGGGACTTTGACAGAAATTGGAGAGGTAATTGGAGAAACAGGAACCATTACCAGGAGAGAAACTATAATGAACAAGACGGTTCAAAGTTTCAGGAAGATAAAAGTACTGCACAGACACAGAATTATCACAAGAGTGATACAAAAGACAACGGAGATTCAAGAATAAATCAAGGGAATCACCAAGGATCTCAAGATAAGACAGACTATACTAGTCGCAACAAAGGAGATAGTAATGAAAACAGTACACATGAGAGAAACAAAGGAGAAAACAAAGGAGATTATCGAAGATATAACAGTCGAGACGGAAAGAGTAACAAAGCAGACAATCAACCAAGAGGTTTTCACCAGAATAACCAAAGAGATGGAAAACGTCAATCAAACATGTAACTGTCTCTGGTGAAAGGCAGGCCCGAGACAGTGAAGAGACATGCCTTAAGAAGAAATTACCTGGAAATCTGGTAGGTAGGAATAATACAGGAGAAATAGAAGTAGAAGGAATTCAGACAAAAGCTGTTATAGACACAGGTTCGATGGTAACGACGATTTCAGAAACATTTTACAACAGCTTGGAGAATGGACCTACATTGAAACCATTGTCAAACTTTAAATTGAAACTCATGGCATCAAATGGACAGACAGTACCGTATATAGGATATATAGAAGCTGAAGTTAAAGTACCAACATTGAGCAATAATACATTCAGTCTTCCGATTCTTGTAGTTGAGGATTGCAGAAGCAACAAGTCTGAACCTGCAATTATAGGGACAAACTTTATAAGGATGTGTAAGACTGAAGCACAGGTTAACGAATTCCAAGATATACCAACTGAATGGAACACTGCTTTTAGTGCTCTAGTGGATAATGTTGGAACTGTCAAAACAACACAAAGGATAAAACTTCAGGCTAACGAAGTGAGAACAGTTACAGGATTTGTTAGGAAAATTCGCGCCGTTGATGCATGTGTCACAGAACCATGTGAGGATCAACACTGCTCTTCGAGAGTAAACATTTGTCCAAGAGTTGTGACACTTGATAAACCTGGGAATACGGCAAGAGTACCAGTTAGACTGTTTAACTTATCAGCGAAACCGATATCAATACCCGCCAAGGCAAATATTTGTGATTTAAGAGAAGTGAAAGTGCTTAGAGATGCCTTTCAAGATAAAGAAGCTGATACTTCTGCCGATGTGAGACAACAGTCAGCAACATCCAATGATAGAAATAGCCCCATTGAAGTTGATCTTGAAAACAACAACCTTACAGCTGATCAGAGAGATGAAGTTCAACATTTTCTTCAGAGATGGCAACATATATTTTCCAAAGATTTTACTGACTTAGGTAAAGCCGATATTGTGGAACATGAAATTCATCTCAACGATGACAAACCATTCAAGGAAGCACCAAGACATATTCCACCAGCACTATTCAACGAAGTGAAGGAACATCTTAAAGACATGATTGATTGTGGCGCAATTAGAAATTCCAATTCCCCCTACTCATCAAATGTTGTGATAGTACGGAAGAAGGACGGTACCATCAGGTTCTGTATTGATTACCGGAAATTAAACCAGAGAACTATCAAGGACGCCTATTCAATACCTAGAATCGAAAACACACTTCATTTACTTTCTGGATCAAAATACTTTTCAAAACTTGACTTACGATCTGATATTGGCAAGTTTCCGTCAAGGAGGAAGATAAACAGAAAACAGCATTTTCTGTTGGACCTCTTGGATTTTATGAGGCGAATAGGATGCCTTTTGGATTAACCAATGCCCCAGCCACATTTCAGAGACTTATGGAACGGTGCATGGGAGATCTGAATCTTCAAGAATGCCTTATATATTTGGACGACATCATCATTTTTTCGGAAACCTTTGACGAACATCTAAAACGCTTAAATTCAGTTTTCACTAGACTAGAAGAACACAACCTGAAGTTAAAAGCATCCAAATGCGAATTTTTCAAACCAGAAGTAATATATTTAGGACACCTTGTTTCAGAGAACGGAATCGCTACAGACCCTGAAAAGACAGAAGCTGTCAAGAAATGGCCAATACCAAAGAACACTAAGGACGTCAGGAAATTTTTAGGCTTTACGGGATATTACCGACGTTTTATTAAAGGATATGCCCAGATTGTTAGACCACTGAATGATCTTCTTGTCGGACATTCAACCAAACGTAAAAAGAAGACATCGAAGAAAGAAACACCATTCATTTGGGAGAAGGAGCAGCAAACAGCATTCGATACCATCATCGAGAGATTGGTCAACCCCCCAGTACTGGCATACGCAAACTACCAGCTTCCATTTCGTCTACATACAGACGCATCTGGTTTAGGACTAGGAGCTGTGTTGTATCAACGCCAGGCTGACCATGACAGAGTAGTTGCTTACGCAAGCAGGAGCCTTAAACCAGCTGAAAGAAACTATCCGGCCCATAAATTGGAATTCCTAGCACTCAAATGGGCAGTAACAGAAAAATTCAATGACTACCTCTATGGTTGCAAATTTGAAGTATGGACGGATAACAATCCCCTAACTTATGTCCAAACAACAGCAAAACTGGATGCGACTGGTCATCGCTGGTTAGCAGCTCTTAGCAGCTATGACTACACCATTAAGTATCGCAGTGGCTCCAGTAATGCAGATGCTGACGGACTATCACGGATAGAAACTGAGGAATCCAATCAAAACAGTGAAATTGAGCAGAGCATTACAATTTTACCGGACGCACAAGCTGTAACAACTGAAAAGGATAAACTTACCTGCACTACCCCTGAAAATGAAGACATTGACAAAACAAATATAATCGACAATTCGATTATCCAGGCACTTACCTGCGCTGCGTCAGTGGATCAAACTCAAGCACCTTTGGCTTTTAGTACTACAACACCAGAATCCTTAAAAGACATAGAAAAAACTCAATCTATTCCGATTGAAGTAATTCAGAATGACGCACTTACTTCAAGAGAATGGAGAACGGCTCAAGCTAAGGACAATATTACAGCTGAAGTGATAGGCCACTTGAGGAGAGGAACCAGACCAAAAGTAACTCGACTATCTTCAAAACAAAGTCCTCTGGTCTTGAAGTACCTCCGTAGTTGGGAAAAACTCTGTTTGAGGGACGAAGTCCTTTATCACAATGGAGCCGTGAATAATGAAGAATATCTACAACTTGTTTTACCGTACGACTTACGGGACGAGATATTCAAAGCCCTTCATGATGATCTAGGACATCAGGGCAGGGATAGAACCATTTCATTGTTCAAGCAGAGATTTTTCTGGCCAGGGATGGATTCCTGGATTGAGGAGAAAGTGAAAATGTGCCCAAGGTGTATCAGAAGGAAAACAACACCGGCAAAAGCAGAACTCATCAACATCAAATCTTCAGCGCCTATGGAAATAATTTGTATAGACTTTTTAAGTCTAGAGCGCTCCAAGGGCGGATTTGAAAACATTTTAGTTGAAACGGACCACTTTTCGCGCTACGCCCAAGCTTTTCCAACCAAAAATCAACTTGCTAGAACAACTGCCAAAGTTTTGTTTGAATCATTTATAACCCACTATGGATTTCCAACACGCATCCACTCTGACCAAGGCCCTAACTTTGAGTCTGAACTAATTAAAGATCTCTGCCAACTTGCTGGAATAGCAAAAAGCCACACGACACCATATCACCCTATGGGGAATGGACAAGTGGAGAGATTCAACTCAACCCTTCTGAAGATGCTAGGGACCTTGGAGGAAGATAACAAAGCGGACTGGAAATCGCATGTTGCACCTATGGTTCATGCGTACAATGTCACCATTCACAAATCTACTGGCTACTCACCATATTTTCTTATGTTTGGCAGACATCCAAAATTAGCCATAGATGCAATGCTGGGACTTTCGGCAAATGACGACAGATATCGAAGCAAGCACGAATACATCCAGCAGCTGCGTGATCGGTTATCACAGGCATACCGAAAGGCGGAAGCGATTGCAGCAAAGGGAGCATCAGACAACAAATCCCGTTATGATACCAGAGCCAAAGCAAGCAAATTAGTTGTTGGAGACCTCGTCCTCGTCAGGAATGTATCATTACGAGGGAAACATAAACTTGCGGATAAGTGGGAGAGTATACCTTATGTTGTTGTGTCTCAACCAAATCCGGATATACCGGTATATAAGGTTAAGAAGGACTGTCCAAAGGCAAGAGCAACTAGAGTGCTACACAGAAACCTTCTCCTGCCACTTGGACACAATAAGATTGACAACCAGAAAGACGTCACGGAGAGCCAGAAGTACGTCATTCCAGCTAGACGTTGAGTTTAATATACTCATATCAGATGTACTGTATTGTGATCAGTGAATTTTTATTTATTTTTGGCTTTTATTGTCTTATTATTGGCTGAATTGTGTGAGTTTCAGCTAGCGCATATCATTTGTGTGATTTTTGTATCACCACATTTCATTTGTTATGGTTATGCCATAGTTGCATCTGTTGTCGGTATGTTGGACATATTCTTTGAATGTTTGGGACTACAGTTGATCATGCAACGGTTTTGAATTTGTGTTTGATGTTGTGTCAACACGGTGGTGTTATTGATTATTTGATTTTTGTTGTACATGTGTTTTCATTTCGTTCGTTCATTTCATTTATTTTCCATTGCATGGATATTACATTCCAGCTGATGGTGGTTGTTGCACCATTTATTTGATGACCCTAACATCCTATGTCTACTTTACGTTCCTTTGTTTACTAGTATTTTAAATGTCGGGGACGACATTTTTCAAACAGGGGGAGTATGTCGTAGGGTGGATTTTGCCATGAACTGTTAAATTAGTAATAAATCAATAAAATACTGTATGTAATCACCTAGTTTCTTGTTATTTCGATTTTCCCATTAGAATAATCAGTAGAATTTAGATATTTAGCTGTTAGTTTATACGTTTTGGTCTTGTCAGTCGTTAGGAATATGTACTTTCGGTCTAGGGGAACTAACTTTCACTAACATTATTTTGACTAACTTTTACATCACGTGATTACGGGTCATCTTTATCCGGTAAATTTAAATGGCAGCCATTATATAGGCATTTGTTAACGTCTGAATAAATTGGATATTTATACAGGTAAATACATGTTGTTATGTTGTTAAGACTATTTTTATAATTTTGATACTATTAGCTTTCATACCTTTAAGTTAGGATAAGATAACCTTTGTACAACAGTAATTATTTGTAATGTAATAAGTCGGTGTATTTTGTCTAGCTGACACCGAATATACATGTTTGTTTACTATATATCTGTGTACAATTACTTTGTTTATAGTAGCATGAAGTATCATTACCATATTCTTATTATTGTTCATTATTTGCAGATTTATCATGACTTTATCATGACAACAGTCCATATTGAAATAAACAACTGATTTACTTGATCGGAGTGTTGATCCTGATTAGAACCCCTGAGTAAGGCCGGAAGGCCAGTGGAACGGCGGTGGAGCCGGAGACACATATAACACTCTACCAAACAAGGCTCGCAACATATTATTTTATCCAACTCGTTCAATAAATTCACGACATTCAATATCCTCTATTTATGAAACGGGGCCCAGGATCGCCTGCTCTGTAATTGTTGTCTGCGAAAATTGTCAAGCTAAGATTGATGAATTTAATAACTTAATACTGTTTGTTTTTATTACTTTTGGTTAGCTGTAATTGGCTGTAAAAAAATTCATAACACCATGAACAAACACACTCTGGCCACGCTGGTGCAGGATTCATGACGCTGATACTGAGGCAGTGGTATGTCAAATATATGTGATAAAACTGAGTATGGTAAGCAAATGTAATGAAAGTAACACACATAACTTCAAATGGTGAAGATATCAGAGTTTTAAATATCAGTTGCTTAACACCATGTCCTGAGTAGATCTACTACTCATAGATGTAACTATGTCAGCTTCACATCAGCTCATGTCTGATGAGCTGCATGATATTGTCTTAGACGCAGTTACAGGTGTAATCACGGTTCATTTTGGTCAATGTTCTACACCAGATTTTTATATCACTGTAAAGAACTATAATTTGAGGTTTCCTGCGATAATCTTTACACTAAATTTTGATTCCTGGATGAAATAACAAGAAATGGTATCAAACATTGGGTTAAGCCAATGCTGAACAAGCGTCTACCATACATCCTAATTGGAGCATGTTGTACGAGGGGCGTTCATTTAATTGTGTCACTCTTGCGGTTTTTCTGCCCTCCAACTAATAATAGCGCATTGAAATTTTGTCTGCTTCACAATGAAGTGATTGTACATATTGACTGAAAATTTCGATTGAATCCGTCAAGCAGTTTAGATATTATTTAAGAGTTAAGTTGGTCCATTCATAGACACTGGCTATTGTAGTGTATGTAATGGCGTACGTTGAAATACGGGTTTACGGTAAAGTTCGAATAATTTTTAAAATGTCGATTTCATTGATATACCTTGACATTTATTTGATAAATTGAAAATTGTCAGTGTCATAAATGCCATTTTCTAATCAAAAGAAACAATTTAAAGATTACTAGTTTTACTTATGAACGGCCACTATCCAATTTGGCGGGTGCCAAAGTTTAAGCTGTTGTTGTGGTAAATCTACTAAAACAGCACACAAGACAAGCATTTGAATAAATAACTGACGGTATTGGTAAAATATCGGGTTCAGATCATATGTTTTTGATAAATGATTTTCTGTAAAATTAAACGATAACCCAGCTACCCCGTCTGTATTATTCACCGCAATATGGTTTTTTATTTGATTTTCGTTCCTTTTATCGAAGAAAGCTAACTTTTTATGCCGAGGCATCTCTCAATGTAAGCTGGACTGTGCCGATTTACAGTGTTTGCCGGGTACACCTAAAAAGGGCTATTTTCCCACATTTTACATTCAAATTTTAATACTAAAATGATATATTTATGTCAAAGAGAATTGTTTCTAAGGGTTGGACTGAACGAAGTTTGCACGAATCTCATATTGCGCTTTTAATGATCCCGGTGACAAGATTAAATGAACGCCCCTCGTATGTCTATCTTCCCCATATAGCTATATAGTTGAATCTGATATACTGAAAATGGCAATGAAGCATTGAAATAGACGCCTTAAATTTTTACTGACCAGACCTTGTTGGCCAACGTTCAATAGGGGCAAGGTCAAAGGTCAAGATCACTAATCTTGGCCCATGACTGCTATGGAAACTTCCAGAAGAACCAAAAATAATACAGTACACTTTATTTGAATCTTGAAACCATTTGCATCAATTGAGGTCAGATAGCTTTGTGTTCGTTCCATACAGTGTGAATCCGTTTGCGCTCCGGGGTTATAATATCTAAGGGAAATAACCCAATCACAAGATCGTGAGAGATATGTTTTGATATGTGCAATTGAAGAACAATATTGTCGAGATTATCTAGTATTCAATAAATGTCATTATTGTAGTTGTAAATAATAAAAACGGTCTTAAATTGGCCTGAAATACATAATACTAACCTTTAGAATTCTGGGGTCCGACGTGTTTTGAAAATAAAATATATGCTAATTGACCTATTTAGTACGTATTTCACACAAATGTCAAAAACAGCCATAGGAACAATGTCTAAAAACGTCATAAGCGTCATTAGGTTGAATACTTTTTTTCAAGCAAAAATAAAGCCGCTGGGGTCCGATGGACCCCAAAGGTCCGGATGAGGGTTTAGTGGTCACTTTTCGTCAAAATTAGAAACAGGCTATTGGGTATTGGTTAAAGAAAACTCAAGGCAAATGTCAAACAGTTTGGATCCATACAAGATACCGCATTATGCGTCTCCTTGGTCCAAACGTTTTGCAAATAAAATACTAGTCATTCCGTTATCAGCAGGAATATAGTTACATCGTACAGCAGGGTCCAATGTTATGAAGCGTCTGAATTGAGTTCGATATTGTTCCGAAGCATTTGATGGGTCAGATTTCAGCATAATCTGACCAATCAAATGCTTGAGATTTATTTCAGATGCAACGTAAAAGCTTTATCATAACATTGAAGCAAGGGTATATATAAGTGTTGTCTTCTGACCTGTCAGAGTTATTTTTAGATTGGAACATTCTAAAAATTTAAAAGGGGTGATCACCGTACTCGTTGATTTCCGTACAGTCAGCCAGGGAAACGGACAGCTGTATTTAGTGTGTGTAATGTACAGTAGAGAATACATTATCATTTCCCGTATAAGCGAAGTACAATGCACTAAACTATTGGAAATGTATTTTATCTTTTTAATCTGGGTGGCAAACAGGTTGGAGCCAGATCAGACGCCGGGTGACCCGGCGTCTGATCTGGCTCCAACCTGTTTGCAATAGACATAATAGTTTTGAGCATAAACACGGTTATTGAGAATGAATAACATAGTAAAATTAGCGCAGCTGTCTCGTGCTGCAAGATGATCATGCGTATCTCAAGTTGGAAAGTATGCAACTAGACCTATATAGATCCGATGTTACCCTGTTATCTATTTACCATTATGAATTATTCTGTTCTGAAAATAACTCTGACAGGTCAGAATAATCCGACATTACCTGTATTCCATGATACGAAACCAAGATAATCGCCATCGTCCCATTGCCAGAGACCACGATATCTATACATTCCCAACCAGAAGTAATCTCCATCTTCACTATAACACAGAATTACATAGAGAGTACAGTTAGGAATTTTATTCGTTTATGTTTAAGCCATTACCCAATAGATGCACCATTTCATAACTCTGATTTTAGTACTCCATTAACTCATTACCCCATAACCTGATTTTAGTTTTGAAAATAAGTGACCACTTAAAGCAGGTTGAAAGTAAAGCAGAATGTGCCTTTGCTTTGCTTTCAGCCTGCTTTAAGCATCCATCTGCTGGTATATAGCAAATTTGTCTTATTATACATATTCATAACTGTATAAATTTAAACCATTTTCTACAGTGAAGGAATAAATTAAAGGCGTTTTTATGGGGTAATAGGTTAAAGAAAGTAATATCATTTTATACTTATATCATCTTAACACAGACTGAAAATAAAGCAGAACGCTGCGTAGGTAGCATTCTGTTTTACCTTTAGCTTACATTAAGCAACGTTTTGACTTCATCAAAAACAAAATCACATTTTTTTATTATTTGAGAAGCAAACAGTTTGCAGCCTGATCTGTCTTTAAACTACAGCGTTCCCTCTCTACAACGACACCAAATGGGATACCAATATTGTGTGCGTTGTTCGGAAGGAGTCGTTGTAGTAACGCGGCGTCTGATCTGGAATCAAGCTGTTTGCCATTCTTCATGAAGTTTTTTTTGTCAAAATGTCCATTATATAACAGAGAAAAATAGCAGACGACAAGCAGTGCAGAAACGGATTAGACGGATCGTCTAGGACTATTTGCATATGACAAGTGTACTCTTCACATGCGCACTATTTATTTATGAAGAATATACTCATCTCAGGGGTTGAATGTGTTAAGAAATATTATTTCGACTTAAGAATGTTTCGTATATCGGGCTCGACTGTACTTACGGATTATGATATGTCAGTTCAGCCAATAAGCCATTCACTTCGCTTGTATTAGCCTTTGGTAGGCCACCACCAATTGCCTGACACGCTGATTCTGCATCTGCCCGATTTAAATAGACGTCCCATCCGAGCCACTTGAAACATCTGTTGTTGAAAACTGTCCAGCCAGATGGACAAGCTGAAAATAACAAATTGTTCAATTATTTCCTATTTCTGAATCATAATTGTATGGTGGCATATTTCTGACACCACTTAATTTTTTTGTAAAATTTCCAGATAATACTTCAAATAAGAATCTAAAATATGAATCTAAAATATGGAAAGTGGATTTTTTTTAATAAACACCTGATAATTATTGTACCGATTCAAATGGCCAGTTAGTGCCATACACTGCCACTACATAATTCAAGTAATCTGAAACTCTACATGAACAATTTCTTTCTAACATATTTTGTAGTCATCCCGACACAATGTTCTATTTTTAGATAACTGGTGACATGATACGTTTCTAGTTTATTATTTATTTGCGTGGTAAATAACCAGTTAAGTAGCTAGATAAGTTCGTTAACTGGTAGCAGTGTAAACCAATATTATGATACTTTCAGACAACCAACGCGATCTGTTTTCGAAACTAACTAGTAAAGTGTATATTTGAGATATTAGCAAGAGACTATCATGGTAATTAAGTAGTTAACTGGTGTCAGAAAACATGCAAAAATACAGTGGACAATACGTACATCTTTCCCAAAAAAACGTTGACGCTAAAACTATTAATTTCCACAAACTGTCTGATGCCAGCTCAGTCGGCGGGTGACCCGGCGTCAAATCAGACTACAAGGCAGAGTAAAGGCAAGTTATCAGAACTATCAGGAAGCTGTCCTTTCCTACATTTTATTTGCATTCCGTTTAAGCGAGAAATAACAACGTGTTTAAATGTTTCCATAATACAGAAAACTCGCCCTTATCTTTGAAAGACAGGTGACTGCGTACTGCAGGATATAAAAAGGCAGAAGGCTTCCTAAGCGTACATTCTGTCTTTTTAAATCAGGAATAAGCTGCTACACACTACCAAATGATTTCGAGACCGAATGTTTAATAAGTGTCCGGTTCTAATAATAGCTTTTATGCAGCGTTGCCACTAAACACAACTTTAACTAATGGTAGGACTAATTGCATATCCTTTCAGTATACATGAACAGTAAAAACACTATTACGACAAATTAAATATGTTAAATGTTTTGATGTTTCAGTCATTGTGCTGCTTGAAACAAGATGAAAGTAACGCAAAAAGCTCGTTATGTTTGAGTTTATCTTTTCAGTGAAAGCAGCCATGACTTACCGTTGCAGACTGTGTTAAGTGGGGTCCATGAGCCATCACTCGTACATGTTCTCGTCCTGAAGTCGCTGCTGTAAGGACACGTATACGTCACGACATCTCCAATCATATAATCATTCTGTTGTGGCTCGGGGTCGATACAACTCACAGCACCTGGAGGACCGCATCTAACGGTTTCCACTGTACAAAAACAACTACAGTCGAACTTCGATATCTCAAACGCGTTAACTATGAACTCTCCGATATTTAGATATATGAACTGCATTATTTCATGCTCGGTTAAGTCGAACATACCCATATTAACTTTGAAAAACGGGTATGTTCGACATAACCGACTTTGAAATATCGGAGTTCGCCTGTAGAAGTAGAATTATCACTATAAGTGATTCATACCATTCACTACAGCACCATTCTACGCGCCCATGACAATATATTTCAGCAGTCAACGTCCAAGGTGTAGGTGGAACGTTACATTAAAATGAATATAAGTTTTATATAAGTACATAAGTAAATACGAAAAACTCAAGCAGGAAACGTAACACAAACAATACACCCACCTCTCAAGCAGAACACACACACACAGTCATACCACAACAAACACACACACACACACGCAATACCATTCCTTCATCTACACACTAAATAGAAAACAACACACAAGACAAACATAAAGCAAACTTTGAAGTGAATATAGGAGCCCGCCTTGGTACGGTCAGTAGCAATCAATAATTAATTATAAATTAATTAACCATTAACAACCACTGGGGGTTAAACCTGGGTTTAGGGGCGCCCAGCCTCACTCTTATCTCCTATATTCACCTATAAAGACAAACAGTGTACATAAAATATAAACCCTGTTCCAAAACCTTACAATCAAAAAGACCGCCAACACAGTAAGTAAATACATGTAAAACATCTAACAAAAAAATCTATGACAAGATTAGCAGTAACACGGGAACGAATTAACATTCAATTCCGTGCTAAAAATAGCCCATTGTCGCAACGGTCAAATTGTACTCAAGCGACTAGTCTGTAGTCACGAGTAACTGTAAGACATGGATGGGTTCAGGGTACGACAGAGAGGGGGGAAAAAAACAAACAAAGCACGAAAATCCGACATAACTCTCCCGGTTTAGGACGGCTTTTGAGATACATCATCATGTAGTGCTAAGCCCTGGCTGTCGTCGCACAACCAAAGAGGAAAGCATGGTTATCAATTGTAGATTGATCGATAACCAAACGTGAAGTGCGCAGCAATATAGTTGGATCATAATCTTTTTTGAGGAAAAATCTAATACGTTTCACAAACAGGTTTTGAAAATGAATATGTCCAAGAATCTTACGAAGTTTGTAAATAACATCACCATAAAACTCCGGATGTGAAATACCTTGCCGCAGAAAAGACTTTAAGTTACATTTATACTTGTTAATGAGAGGACGATTTCTATAAAAGAATTTAGAATATGTTTTACGAAGTTTATGAAATCTGTACCCCTGTTTAAGAAGCTTTTCAGTAATAGTTTTATAACGAATGTGGAAGTCCTCAACAGAGGTACAGGCCCTAGCAAAACGAATAAGTTGTGAGATATAAACCCCGTAAGATGTAGAACGGGGAACACCGCCATCTAGATGAGGATAATTACATATTACATATACTATAAAAGTACAAATTTTGTCACTCGTTCGCGTCTTTTCGAATCGAGTAGTACTGAGGCAGGTGAGAACACATCATCTATCAGTGAAGAGAGGTGTATCCATGTAAACTGTATGTATGCATTGTACTCGTATTATAAATCTGAATGTTGACGTGTTTATCATCAAAAGGTAATGTATTTCGATTCATTCACAACTGAAACTTTAAAATCGACAAATCAAGTTTCTAGCTTCATAGGTCATTTTTGATTTGCTATGGGTATTTTATATAACATATCTAAAACTTTAAAACGTATCAGGGTCTTATCTTAGAATACAGTTTGCAAAGGAGAAGTGCATTCTTCTAAGATACGACAAGTATACTCTTCACAAGGGTCCGATGGGTTAAAATGTGCCGCTTTAGATCTGGAAGTGGTTCATTATTTCTCTGTGGTCGATATTTTACAGGAAGGGTTTTTAATTGGAGCTCAAATACTTCCTTCGACTGACATATAATGACCAAATTGTGATTCATATGTAAAATCAATCTATTTCAATTGCTGTTAAGTCCATCTTAAATGTCTCTCTATTACGTCGTTTCTTCGTCGTCAAAATATTGCCCCGATACACAAAATCTTTATACAAATTGCTTTCCAAACGGCGTCTTCGAATTGTATCACAGCTGATGCATTGCCGGTGTAACGAAGTATTTTGACCCCCATCGAAAAGTGACCCCCCGGTCAAAATTCGACGTCATAGAATGACCTCCCATCGTCGAATTATGACCCCCCATCGTCGAATTATGACCCCCCTGTCGAAATTTGACCCCCCTTTAAAAATCCTTGATATTTTGTTTAAAGTCAGTTTTACATATGTTAAAGTTGTTTTAAACCTAAGTTTTGAATGAATAAATTACGTATATTGATTGAATTGTAAGTGTGTCTGCCTATCAATGTACAACCTTATGGGTATCGAACCCAGAACCGTTTACCCTTTTACAAGTATACATTTACGATCTACCAATTGCTCTTGTTCGATTATTGATTTAATTTCGACGCAGCAGGCTGAGTAAACCCCAATCACACATGTACCACGTCTCCGAGAAAGCGTATGATCAGGATTTACAATACGCTCGTACTGACATTCATTCCAAGAAATCTTCCTATCTTGCCGCGGTTTCTTTGGTTTAACCAACTACCCCACATCCCTTTTCTAGCTTTAAAGACAGATGGCCACTTAGAGCAGGTTAAAAGTAAAGCAGATTGCGCATTCTGCTTTACTTCAGCCTGCTTTAAGGTACACGTTGCTAGGATATAGAAAATATTTTCTTATGGTATATATCCATGACTGTATAAATTTGATCTTTTATCTCCAGTAGAGGAATAAAAAGATCAAAGGCGTAAAATTCGTATTTATTAGGTAATGTCTTAACATATTTTCATAGAGGATGTTTTGATTTGTCGGAACTTATCCCTTTTGTCAAGAAATAAGAAGAATGCAGGTCGGTTGTTTTGAGTGGGCTTTTTTGTCTTTTGTCAACACTTGCTATGTTGTGCGTTTATAGTTTACCATGTTAAAGATATCTCCTGACGACCTTTTGGTCATAACGCCTTGCCAGAATATTTACTGTAAATTTCCATGCAAAAAGCATGGGTCTTGGGTCTTGTGCATATTGAACCATTGAATCGTCTTGTGTGAGACTCTACCTTTGGATAGAAATAATCATTGAAAATCACTAGAGCATGAGTATAATCTGACCCTCACCAGATAAACTGAGATTGTGATGCACGTGATTTGAAGTTACATTGACACCTCCAGAACAATGGGGGACTCTCTCTATGGACTGAGGAAAGGTCTTTAAGTGTAAAGTTAATTGCATTTACTAAACAAACAAGCAAACAAACAAACAAGCAAACAAAAAGCGATCAAAATCGGAAGCTGTGTTATGTTGCCTCATTGCACATCACACCATTCAGTGTCGTAGAAAGACTCCGGTCATTATTCTAGGTCATATTTTGACACCTCGGCCATTATTCGATATCATAGTTTGACTCGCCGGTCATTATTCGATGTCGTAGAATGACCGCCGGTCATTATTCGATGTCGTAGAATGACCCCGGTCATTATTCGATGTCGTAGAATGACTTCCCGGTCATTATTTGATGTCGTAGAATGACCCCCGGTCATTATTCGATATCGTAGAATGACCCCCCTGATATCATTCAATTTCATAGAATGCCACCCCTGCCCCGATATGGTAATTACCGTATTTGATGTCAAACAAAGACCCCTTGTCATTTTTCAATGTCGTAGAATAACCCCGACATGGTTGCGATCAGCTCCCTGAGGGTAAATTCATATCAGATTGCTAATTACCTAAATCATTGGATGCTTCTATGTTGTACAATATACTTTCAATAATCTAATCAATTTTCATAGTCACATGCCGCAATGTTTCTGTTGCGACACATTGTTAGATGACGAATGTCATTGGAACCGATGTAAATATTACATATACATATTCTGTAAAAGGGGGATACATATTTGCACTCGTTCACGTAACATTTATTGGTATGGAGTCCCACTGATAGACTGTAAACTACGTTCAATAAATTGTCACATATCTTCAAGAATAGAAACAGGCTAAGGAGTAAAGGGTTAAATAATCAGGTCTGACATAATGCATCTAACAGACAATGCATTTGAAACTTTAATGATGTTATGTGCAACAGTGACATTTATACATTTTGTCTTGGTACAGTTGACCCCCTCTATAGCAGTAATTCAATTAAGAAGTATAGAGGCAAAAAAGACATGTCATTTCATATAACAGGTATAATATGTAGAAGCACTCCAAAGAGCTTTGTACAAAACTTTTGGTCTGTAATTACCCTTTGCTCCATAGGCAAGCTTGCAAATTAGCTACGTTTAACTGTGATTAAGGCAGGACAATGCATACAGCAATATGAATTTTATGCAGAAAGCTCATGTATGCTTTCTGCTTTACACTCATTTTTTTGTTAGCTGACGCCTGTAATTAAAACTAATATTGGATTTTATTAGTGTATCTTAATCTTATTTACAGATGTAGGTGCATGCGGCCTGAGGCGCTACTGTGGAGGAAAGGGTTAAGGGCTACTTTGCTTACAAAAGTATACTTCCTTACCCAGTGGGCACTATAAAAAGGCTGTGACTTTTCAAACTGTAAACTTGCATCCATGTATTCTTAAGTTTAGAATCTTTGATTATTTAGTTGACAAAGAACGTGTAAGTGATAACTTATCAGTTATATATGATATGCTTACTAGTTATTTTTCAGTAATGTTGTTTACTGTTATCGAAATGTAATGTGTGATGTAATGCATTACTTTGCCAACTTACTTGTAATTTAATACATTACAAATGTAAACGTAATAATAATTGTAATATAATACACTCTTTAGCAATGTAATTGGTGACACTTGTAATGTAATGTATAACTTTCTCAAGTAATTCACACCATGCCTGTTCCCGCCCCACATACCTGCATACTCCATGACTGAAATACTACCCTAACTTATTTATAAATAAGCTGTCCACGAATTATACCACAGACCCGCAGCCACCTTGTTTCCCTACCATCAGTATCCAACAGATAGGCACAAGGTTAACGTAACCCACCGGGAACAGCATTTAGTATACTGTACGTTTCCAAGGCGCGCTTATCATAAGTCTGAATTTTGACTCGTTTATCATCTAAATTTTATATATCTTTTAACTTATTCACACCTGAAACTTCAAGTGGACAATACAATTTTTTTCTAGTTATGTCAAGTCAACTTTTGACTAGCTAGAGTTGTTTTATACAATATATTTCAAAACTGACATATATTGCAAACATATCAGAGAGCTCCTTTGGGATTAGTCTGATCAGGGTCTACACGGTTTACAAAGGACACATGCACTATTGCTAGGTAGACTGTTTGTAAATGACTAATATACTCGTCGCAAGGGTCCAATGGGTTAAACTGTGTCTGTTAATTGCTAAAGAGGGGTGGGGTCATTTTTCGATGGGGGTTGATATATTTCAGGAGGGGTCAAAACACTTCATGAGGGGAGTCATAGTACTATGACCGGGGGGTCAAATTTCGACGTCGAATTATGACCGGGGGGTCATTGTACGATATCGAAAAATGACCGGGGGTCATTCTACGTCGTTGAATTTTGACCGGGGGGTCATTTTTCGATGGGGGTCAAAATACTTCGTTACACCGGCTATAGCAAGGTCCTTTCGAGCAGTTCCCGTGGCAGTTAAGAACATATTTCGGAGATGCTGTAACACAATACGTCTGTCTGCTATTGTCGTCGTTACCCTTTGGCGTTCAGTACGAGGCCGGTAGTTCACATAGTCTGTTTCATTGTGTCATGGGACCAAATTAAGTATAGTGGAGTGCGCACATATATTCTACGCGCTATTTAGCACCAGCCATACCAATAGCATCATACCATTTTGCGTTATTCAAACGTCCAATAACTATGACGCTGTATCCAATACTTGTAACTTTTATGTAAGCACAGTAGTTCTCTTAAAGGCTAACATGATTAAATACACGCTTATCACATAAACGTGCAAACTATACATTGCAATATCAATCTTACGGCACACATTACATAATATAGCAATGTACGAATCACTGAAATACTTTATTAGAATCTACTATGCCGATTATATGAACAGATTAGTTAAACAAACTTGGATCACCACGAGTAAATACAATATTTCCAAGTGTCCAAATGATCTATATAATTATATATTTTCTCCCGAGCAGTCCCGCAAAACCGCTACGTAGGAGACTCAGAGTAAGACTGATAAAACCGCTTGTAGCATCAACAAATCTGTTTGTATTTGAAGTTCTAATGTTACATCACAATGATGTTATGGTACAATACTGACATATTCCGAAAACAAAACTAAGCGTCATCGGCTCATTTTAGTAAATAAAAACAATTTTAGATTAAATATTAAATAAAAAAGAATATGTTACCAGAGAAGTCTTTTCACAACACAATGATGTTATTTTTTTTATTTCAGTTTGATACTGTTTTTATCTACGGATGAATAAAACCTTATGACAGTTTTGACAAATCGTTTTCCTAACAGCTGAGGAAAAATGATAGTAAGATAGTTCGGACTTTTTGTGTTATTTGGTGTAAATGTGATTAATACAGTAATTAATTCGTGTGTTTCAGCATTTAATTATTGAATTCGTTGGATAAAATGATATGTTGCTCGCCACGGGCTCACAACATAATATTGTATCCATCTAGCGGGAAAGATATTGATATTTACGGATGCTGCGCTTTTATAACGTGCGAGAATATGTAAACACCCTGTTGGGAAATGGAAAATGGTAATGATAGATGATAGGATATAACACCTATGCTACGGACAAGGTTTTTGCAAATATCAAGATCAGAAGTCATTGTCAAAATGAAATAAAAGGGGTACGTGTCACTTGACATTCCAAATTAGTATCAACATGCAAGGTTGTGTAATCCTTGGCGTTCTCTAACATGACCCAAGTTATCGTCGGCCCAAAGGCTTCTTAACTTGAGTACAGATGCAAAATATTTATACTATTCACACAAATCTTAAAACAACCGATTTAAAACGCTTCTAATAGTTAATGGCAAACAACTATATCCAAAACATGACGTATCCTAAACCTCCAAACATATTTTCAGCATCGTATCACAGAAATTAAACATTCAAGCATTCAAAAAGTATTCTGTTCTACGAACAGGCGATGTAAAAAATGGGTAATCAATGACGGAAATTATTTCTCTTCAGCAGGTTTTCGACATTTCATAACCGAAACTTTCGATATACTTACAATCAATTTTTTATCATTTTGTACGAGCCTGCAATACTGTAAGTCAGTTAGTGGAAGATGGTCACTATATGCATTACACTCCGATTAAACACGTTTGTATTTACAATGTATTTATATTTAGTACTATATAAGAAATAGTACAGCCCGCTGAGGGCCTTCTTGCATTAAAGTGACCGACCAGTCAGCCCCAAAATAGTTTACGGCCCGAAGCCGAAGGCTGAGGGCCGTAAACTATTTTGGGGCTGACTGGGAGGTCACTATAATGCAAGGAGGCCCGAAGTGGGCTGTACTATTTCTTATAGTATACCGCACATCTGATTTGGATCAAAACTGTTTTCAGCAGTATCTAATGACGTTCCGCTATTACCTCCCTTTAATTCACTCTTACTAGATTCTAGATATTTTCACTTTTCTTAATGAATTTTGGAGATAATGCTATAAAAAATGACAAAACAACTTCTAATAGAACAATTGTATCGAAAGTAAATAATATTTAATTTTTCTAACAATATTTAAAGAGTTTTGAGTTAAGTTTTGTTTGAAAATGAATAAAAACAAGTAGATCTTGATCGGCGCACCATACATGTATACGAAATATTGTATCGTCAACATCAACAAAATCGGGATAACTTAACTACTGCAATTTTATTCAACATGTTCATAGAACAAATCATTACAGTTAAAACAATCAAATGTAGATCTAGATTTAATTCTAACAGAAAACAACAACAGTTACTCATAATAATCACAGCATGGCTTGACTTTTTTTTTTATCTTCTTAGGCTAATTACGCACTGCTTTTAACTACCAGTACTGCGTTTAACTATCAGTGCTGCTTTTAACTACCAGTACTGAACCAGAATCGGCTGTTCAATAGATCTATTGAAAAACATTTGTATGTGGGTATAGTGAGGTAAATACTATCTAACATTAGATCTAGATAGTGGTTAATAAATTGTAACAGGACTGAGTGAAAAAATCGTGGCCCGACCGGGACTCGAACCCAGGGCCTCTGGCTTACCGTGCTAGCACTCTAACCACTTGAGTACCGAGCCACCCGGTTTAGGACTGATTATCCACCAGATACCTGTACACACCCAATAAAACACCGCTACGTTACTCCTCCTTTTTTTCAGAGATTTTCACTCATAGAATCATAGTATGCAATGCAACGGGCGGTCACGGCACCAAACTGTAACAGGACTGAGTGGAAACATCGTGGCCCGACCGGGACTCGAACCCAGGGTAGGGCTATCTGGCTTACCGTGCTAGTACTCTACATGTAACCACTTGAGTACCGAGCCACCCGGTTTAGGACTTATTGATTATACACCAGATACCTGTACACACCCAAGTAACTCCCGCTATAAAATTTTGAAATTAAACTCGTTACCTGAAACTGTACAAAATTCTGGGAAACCTCTTTTCATATGCAGTTCATGGAATTGGTGGTTGGTCCTGGGTCTTCATTATTTGTGTTTGATAACAAGACAAAATCTAATAAATTTGAAAAATATTTATAAGCATTATTCAAAAATACTTTTTGAAAACCACATATATGTTAAAACAATACTCAAGAACAATATTTAACACCAAAAGGGTCGGAAAGCCTTCTTTTATGTTGCTTAGTAAATGATACAATATGAATAATGTGAGGTGGGTATGAGGATGGGTCCCCGACCTTCTCTCACCTATGACGGGGACACAATAAATGGGCTGCATGACAGCCGAAATGAAAAAAAACAAAACAACAAAACAAACTTATAGTCAGTTGAAAGTAAAACAGAATGCACCGTAAAGCGCACTCCACTTTATTTTCAGCCTGTTTTCAGCTATGATCTGCTAGAGTATAGTGAATATGTTTCATGATAGATATTAATTGGTGTATAGAGCGGAACTATTTTATTTATGCTTTTCGTTGAATTACTAGAAAATAGCAGTGGATTATCACTTGATAATTTCACTGTTTCAAGCAGTGGGATTATCGTCGCGCTTGCTTCTTTTATGAATTTTCCCCGTAGGGCTCCCAAATAATTGTAGTCAATCGTGTCTTATCGTTTAATTCCGAAAGCCCGTTTTTTTCGAACTACTCAACAGAAGAACATGAATGCAAGATCGGAATTAACGACGTAATTCCGATGACGTCAAATCAATAAATCAGTGACGTCATTGTACGAAAAACTGTCACGGAAATGTGTTCTACACGGGATAACTAATGTACATTCGCTTTCAATTGTAAAACACTTTCGTTGAAAAAGTGGTTTAAAAGCAAAAGTAAATAGAATAACTGTATTTGTTCAGTGTGAGATTGAATTTAATCCATTTCGTTAACATTAAACTGTTATATGTTCACTCGTAGCTTCGCCATTCGTGAAAAAATAACATATGATGTTCACTCAATGGATTAAGTTTCGATCTTACACAAAATCCCCAGCTATCCGATATTTCTTCAGTTAAGTAATAAAAGATGCAAAATTGTGAATTTATGGATTGAGGAATTAACACGAGTTTAACTGCACAATAAATAGAAACTCTAAACACTTACTTGATTCCATTTCCTGGTGCTGCTCACAACGACCACACGTATCCATGCACATTCTGTGGGCTTGTCCGAAATCATTTCTATCACAGAAACCAGGGTCAGATGACAGGCGCTGAGAGCAGTCATCATACAGGTCATAGCAATTACCTTCAAGAAAACATGTGATGAAGTAATATGCAAGCACAATACTGCTACAGTAGTAAAGACGTTGCATGTTTCCGATAAGACGAAACTTAGCAAAAATGTAATACAATAAATGTACAATATGACAGCTTGTTCAAATTTATTACAATCGAATTTTTATCTGAGTGGCAGGACGTTTAGAGCCTGTTAGACGCAGGGTTACACGTCGTTTTGTTTACTTCGAGTAGTTTGCAATATCACTAGAAATATACTAGGGGTCCCTAATGTATACGCCACATAAAGAAATGAAACATCTTAGTTTCTTCAAAAATATGCTATGGCAACATTGAAGCTCAGGAGTTAAGGTCAAAGTGAGCTGAATGAGATATGCGACACTCCACAATTCTAAGATGTATACACATACCAGGTTTGGTAGTTCTAGATGATATAGTCCGGCAGCTTTAGTGACAAATACTTCGCTTGGTGATACAAGCATCAAATTTTGCACATATATGCCTCATGACATGCTTTCTTGGAAAAGCACGAGATCCAAGTGAAAAAAACAAAATGGCCGCCATTTTTCAAGATGGCCGCCATTGGAGGTGCTTATACTGTGTTTGAATTAGATTTTGATTGAATAATCCTATTTTAAGATCTTTACATCACAATATATGTTTTCGAGGATGAGAAAACCGTTTTTGAATTTAAAAATTTGAAAATTTTGTTGATAAATTATGAATGAAATGAAAAACTACTGGATCATTGAAGTTTTAATGGACAGTTCCGCATATATCTAAAACAATAATAAATTTGGTGATACAAGCATCTAATGTTTCACATGTATGCTTCATAACATCTTTTTTTGGAAAAGTACGAGATCCAAGTGTAAAAACAAAATGGCCGCCATTTTTCAGCAAAGCATAATTTCGACTCTGTTTGCGCGTCAATGCAAGACCACCAAAAGTTTTATGATTGTCTCATATATTTACATAAACATGTATAATTATGTAAACTGAGATTTGAAATACAGCAATTTTTAGTGTATGGTATTTGTATTATATGACATGCTCTTGGAAAAGCACGAGATCCAAGTAAAAAAACAAAATGGCCGCCATTGTTCAAGATGGCCGCTATGCGAAGTGCCTTTTCTGTGTTTGAACTAGAATTTTATTGAGTAATCCTTTTTTGAAGATCTGTACATCAAAATATATGTTTTTCAGGATGAGAAAACCATTTTTGAAATTAGAAAATCAAAGTTATTGAAAGTAATGATGATAAAATATGAATTAAATAAAAGTTTACTGTCTCTTCTAAGTTTTAATAGATAGTGCCGCAAATGACTAAAACAATATTTAAGTTGGTGATATAAGCATACAAATTTGCACAGGTATGCTTCATGACGTGCTTGTTTTGAAAAGCACGCGATTTAAGTGAAAAAACCAAAATAGCCGCCATTTTTCAATATGGCCGCCATTTGAAATGCCTTAATTTTTTACTGTGTTTGAAATAGATTTTTATTGAATAATCCTATTTTGAAAATCTTTACATAAAAAAAATGTTTTTGATGATGAAAAAACTAATATTGAATTTAGAAAACCAAACTTATTGAAAATTATGATGTTATAGCATGAACTAAAAGAAAAAACTACTCTATCAGTGATGATTTAATGTAATGCCCAGAAATGTGATTACCCAATCTAAAGACACGCATTAAGGACAGTAATAGATTTATTGTGCACATTGCAGTTTGAGATTTGTATACAATGTAAAATCACTTACCGCAAAGTGGGCAGTTTGTATATACACTGACAAATTCCAGCGTAGAAAATTCACAGACCAGGGTTAAATTTCATACACAATATGGAGCAAATCACTTAGGCCTAAATACAACTCAGAAACAACTCTTTTCTCAGATAGCTTTCTTTATATTCGAGTCAAAGCAACGGGTTAACATTCTCTTAGCAGTAACACCAATAAGAAAACTTTAAAACATATATGACGTCATACGAACGGTCATAGTTCATATGTAAACGCAATTCTGTCAAACTTGGGAAACCAGTGTAGATCTAATACAAGAGTATATCCAAGAATGTGAGGCTTAATATGATAGTGTTTTCCGTGAAACACCTTCGATGTTTTACCTCATCAACCTTGTTTGGTCATAGTTCTGTTCTTAGCATAGCGAGTACTTACTGATCGCATGGTTTTTAGGTCTACATGGTTAAGATTTATTTCTGGTGGGTATTGAATAATCTTTTTAAAAGCAGGGATCGCTTAGGGGAACACCTCCAATACTTGCAATGCAGTGTTTTTCTTGCAGTTTCGAGACTTGAGGTGTTTCTTGGAAATCACTTGTTCTCCTTTGGTCACAGCAAATATATTTTTTAGGCATAGGGACAAAAAATGTTCTGTTTTTGTCACAACTAGATCTACGACATTTGGGACGCGGGGAAAAGAGCAAGTTTTCCTCAGTTTTGTTGTCTCTGCGAGAAAGCTTCTCCAGACCATTGGTTATGAGCTTTGTTTGTCACTGTACACTGGCTTTCACACACTTTTCGAGTATATTTGTTTCTTTTGAACCGCTGTTTGGCCAGCGTATTCTCCAAAGGCATATGATGTCTGAGGAGACAACGAAAACACGAGATGACCTGTCAGTAATAATGGTCGTGATGCAAAAGGAGAAACGGTAGCTTCTAAACGTTGAGCAAAATGTAAATTTGAGCAGTGAAGGTTGTCCAAGAGTCTTTTAGTGTTGCAGTCAAATACTAATGTTCATGCTGAAAGAACAGTTTGTTTGGTAATGCCCATTTCTTTAAACTATGGGTTAATTGGACTCCCTAGAGAGAGGGGAATTGATACATAACACACGGACGCTATGCCCTACTCATTTTATCGACGGAATTCTCTGGTTCTTTTTTATGCCCATGTTAAGCACTGAAAACATGGGGTCTTAGTTTTTATAAAGTCTCATCCGAAGGACTTGGTCCAGCAGGGGATCAAACTCACGACCCCTGGCACCGTAGTCGAGTGTACGACCACTGGACCACGTCTGCCGATCCTGATAGAACTGCTCTGATACTGCCCGGTCTAGTTACGATTCTTGGCATCTTGGCTTATTCGATGTTCGATGCCAACGCGTACTTGTCGACTCACTGGTTTACTCTTTGTTCAGACGACTTCATTCGTTTCTGAGTGTTGATATGTCCTCGCTTACTCGACCGATATAACTTCTACGTTTAACAATTATATTTGCTTGCTCATGAGCTTGGTCGATTGCTTAACTCAGAACTGCAACTTTTCTTAGCTGTAACTCATTGAACACCTATAGATAGGTTTGCTCCAAGAGAAACATTACCTGAGATGGATGGTTGACAATGATTTTTGCAAAGAAATAAGAGTTGACAATGTTTGAAAAACAAAAGTTAGCCTCTCTAAAAATATCTGACAAAAGAGAAAACCACTACTTCAGTTGCCAACATAAGTTCTCCGTATCGAAACTGATGACACCGCAAGTGTGTGTTTTGCACAGGTCATCAAAATGCAGAGCTTTTTGAATACTCTCTGCTCAATTATACACATGTGCCTCCCTTCGGAATAACCAGAGGCAGCAGGCTGTAACTTGGTGCATGTATATGGCGCGTTCTTGTGACACTTAAGGCAAAATGCTTCTGCTGTACCAAACAATGCCACTTAGTCTCTTCATGATCGCTTGGTCAACTAAACTGTGGTAGGGTCCCAAGTGATGACAAAAAGGTCATTTCTACGTTGGAATCGCCAACAATGACAGCACATTGTCTTCACAATATAAGTCAGGCCAGTGTCACTTGAATTGTTTTAATAAGCTCCTTGGCCAAGGTCAATGCGCTGAACTTTTAATTCATCTATAACAGAATCTATTTCGTGTTTTCATTGAAGTAATGCTCCTATGTAAAATATTCGAATCTGGACATTTTAAATCTGTACTGAATGAAAACCTGGTTTTAGCAATGTTTAAACATATCTATTGGTAAGATTGGCATATTTCCCATCTTTACTCATTGTTGTCAATCATAATTGTAAAACTGTAGCCACTTTACACGTTTAGGATAATTGTAGTCAATTCATACAAACAGAGCTTATAATCTTTATTCTTCTTTTCTTATACCGAACATTATTTTGAGTCGTTTGATAGCCATCATTTTGACATTCTGATTCTATTGAATTATTTCTGTAAAACGTTATTCAGTTCGGTGTTTAGCATTATTAACGCATATCTATTCATAGAATGATGTTCTACTCTGAAAACATGTGTTTTTAGATGTAGTTCATTATGAAAAAGGTGCCACCAGGCATCTTGAACTTTTCGGGAGGACAACTTGTTTTTTTCTTGCCATCATGTGTACCAATTTTGGTGCTTGTATCTTAGAATGAACGGTTCCTGTAGGTATTGTAAGTTTACATAAATAATTAAGTACCATGTATAGTTATACAAATAAACGCTAATTGTGAGTCATTTAATGGTCACCATATTAAACTATCAGTCTTATTCAATTGATTTCAATTGACAGCATTAAGTTATCCAAGTAAATATTCTTTCATGTTGATGTTTGGATCATTAGAATACTTCTATTTATTCATTTTTATTGAAATTATTCTCTGCAAACATGTATTCTCACATTTACATGTATCGAGGCAGCCATCTTGAAAATACGACAGCCATCTTGGTATTTTTAGGTGAATAACCAATTTTTTTAAAAATATATATGCTCGGTATCATTTGTGCCAATTTGGTGGTTGTATCTACAAATAAATGGTACTTATAGGCATTGTAATATTACATAATAAAGTATATTTATAACAAAAAAACGCTAATTTTGAGTAATTTAATGGCCGACATCTTGAAACTATCAGTCGTGTCTGATTTCAATGGACACTATTAAGTTATCCAAGTCAAAATCTATTCACTTTAATATTTGGATCACTGGAATACTTCTATTTACTGACATACTACTCTGAAAACATGTGTTTTCACATTTACATGTAACAAGGCGGCCATCTTGAAAAACGGCGGCCATATTGGATTTATTTCAGTAGGGCAACCTATTTTTTTAACAAGTAGGTGCTGGATATCATTTGTGTCAATTTTGGTGTTTGTATCTACAAATAAATGGTAATTATAGGTATTGTAAGATTACATAATACAGTATGTTTTTACAAAAAAGGCTCATTTTGAGTAATTTGATGGCCGCCATCTTTCAATTATCAGCCCTATCGGATTTCAATGGACAATATAAAGTTATCAAAATGAAGATCGATTCATTTCTATATTTGGAACGTTAGCATACTTCTATTTCTTGACATTCTACTCTGAAAACATGTGTTTTCACTTTACATGTAACGCGGCGGCCATTTTAAAAAACGGTGGCCATCTTGGATATATTACAATAGGATAAGCTATTTTTCTTAAAATATAGTTGCTGGATACCATTTCTGCCAATTTTGGTGTCTGTATCTTCAAAGAAACGGTTCTTATAGGCATTGTAAGATTACATAATAAAGTATATTTATACCAAAAACGCTCATTTTTAGTCTATTAATGTCCGCCATCTTGAAATTATCATTCCTATTGGATTTCAATTTATTATATTGAGTTATTTAAGTAAAAATTAATTCATTTTGATGTTTGGATTATAAACATGCTTCTATTTATTGACCTTATACACTTTGCATATTTGACGAGCGGCCATCTTGAAAAACGGCGGCCATCTTTGATTTTTCAGGTGGATCTCGTGCTTTTTAAAACATGTACATCCTGGACATTATTTGTGCCAAATTTGGTGCTTGTATCACCAAGCGAAGTATTCTGTTCATAAAAGTTACTTAAGCTGCCGGACTTATAAAGGAAATGAAACATGCTCCATACCAGGTTATGCTTTTCAAAATATGGCCGATATGTCAAATAACTTGGATCCAAAATGTGTTATTACTAGAGCATAACTTTAATAGTTCAATCAACCGAAACTCTGATGGAAGCGATACAGTAAGATAAATAGTTCCATTAAACAGTTTAAACATTGAATCACACAAACTCCAACAACTGGAGCTAGATTTAATGAAGCATTCTACTAGTTGTGCGGTTAAATTGAATAACCTTGAATTTCTGTAAGTTGAACATACTATTGGGACCAAACCTTGAATTTCTGTAAGTTGAACATACTATTGGGACCAGTCTTACGACACGCCGTACGACAACATTAATATTGTCGTAAGTCAGATTCTAACATTCTTAATTATTATCTTTTTCTCCATCTAGTCCTGTCTTGTGACACCTCTTTGGATTCAACTTGAAAAGACGATTCCAACGAGATGTAACAAGACAGGATTTGACGAAGAAATCGATAATTAGATGTATTTAATATTTTTAATATACGACCGTTTTCGTCGTACGACGTTTCGTAAGACGGGTCCCTGTTTCTGCAGTTGTATTTCATTAAACCGACATTTCTCAGTCAAGCATACTATTGTGTTTTAGTTGATCTCCTCTTAATCGAATTTCCTTTATATGAACACGCTGCTGCCACGTACTGTGTTTTCAGTTAAATTAACCTGACCGATTTGCCTCTAGTTGAACATACCATTTTTCTGTAGTTGAGATGGGTTTTTTGCATTTCTATCAGCTTAACATACTAATGCTTGTTTAGTTGAATTCCGATAAATCAATTTCTTTCAGTTAGACATACCACTGTTTCTTTTGTTGATATTTTGAAAAATCGAATTTCATTCGAACATACTCGTATTTAAAGAATAAATGCTGCTAAGTCACGATTGGATTTTGTAATACGAGTATGTGTATGGTCTAGCTATTGAGACTGGACTGTTTCTGTATAATTTACCTGATTTGCACGGGTCACAGTTTTCTCTCATGCACTGTTCTTCATTGGTGTAACACCATGGCATTTGGGCCGAGCCGACAGTTCGACAGTAATTGTTATTGAGGTCAAAATCAATTGATCTAAAACAAAAAAATGTGTTTGTAAACTTTACGTTAAACGGTTTTACTTGCCCTTTCTTCGAAATGAATGCAATGCAAACGCAATGATATATGAAATGACAAATCGGCCCTTAAGTGCTCACCTGAGAAAATCTCCATGGGCGGACCAAATTTAACCTAGGATTTATGCGTTGCAATTTTAGACTTTAATTATTTTTAGTTTCTGTGACCTAGACATGACATGTAACAGACTGAAACAATTCCAAAACTATTGATAACGGACCTCTAGAAGTGTCGCCATGCCAATATAAAAACTCTGGCCATATTAGTGTTAGAGAAGTAGTTGTTTGAATATTTCAATATATAACCCTATGTAAAACTGACCCGGGGTGGCATGTATATGATGTTTCATGGTTAATATCTTAGTTCAGGGTACTGCGGTTTCAGACAGGAAGCATTTTCAAGTTTTATTGACATGGTCTAGTTTTCGCCTCTGTGACCTAAATATGCAACAGATAGAAACTATTTGAAACAGTTTGCAAGAGGACCATATAGCCAAGTTTATTAAAATTCCATCCAGGAGTTTAGATGTCGTTTAAAGAAATTGTTGACGATGAACGACCGAACGAACGAACGACCGAACGATTAATATAGCTTTGTGCGAGTTGAGCTAAACATAAGGAAATACAGGTTGTTGAAAACAATGTCATATTACAAATTGTCAAAGTAGTAATACTCTGAGATGGATATACACTGTTTGCACAGAACATATGTACCATACTTTTGTTATATGTTTGTATGTGACGAGTATACGTGTCGCTAGAATAAAATAAGTTAACCCTTTTACTCTCAATGACGTCATAGAGTACATTTTCAAACAGCTTCGATCTTGATCAGACGCCGCGTCACGCAGCGTCTGATCAGGATCGAACAATATTTGCTACCTGTTTTGAAGTTACGTCAGTTATACTGCCTTAAATCTAAACGATATTGCATGCAACAATGTTAAAGCAGTCGACAATGAAACGGCGAAGGGGTAGAAATCTCTCGATTTAATTTAATAGCGAAAGAGTTAAAAGCAACATGACTGAAAAACTATCAATACAAGAGTCAAACAGTTGCATGGTGGTTTTGCGGCGAAAAGGTTAACATGTTAAACCCTAGCAGCAGATAAACTTGTTTTTACAAACAATATATTTATGAACAGTGATTCATAGTGAGATCATTGAATAACTTATAACTACGATATAAAAGCAAAGAGATGCTAATGTGTGGGTAAAAGTATGTATAACCTGCCCGGACACTGGAATACTGAGCGATTTGAAGGGCATCAATCATTTTGAATTTGAAAAAAAAATGCTTTGAAATCCAAACGTAACAGTACAATGATTTAAAAAACGAAATAATAAGTATGCACTAATAAAAGTTGAATTCTTTGAACAAAGGTTTAGTACAGAATAATTGACAGTGTTGAACTCATTGAACCCAAGCAACGAATATACTCGTACCTAACAAACAGGGTAACTTTCACGTGTTCTTTGCAAACATGTAAACCAAGATCATATGCCTTCCGATGGAGCCTTTTCATGAGGTCCTGCACAATTCATAATTTTAACAAAAAATCATAATAAGGGGAGATCCTTTGAAAGCACAGAAAACAAAGCAAATACTGAAAATTGCAGACTCGGTTTAATTGAGTCTGTTCATGAGCAATACTGAAATATGCAACAGTGCTCACGCCCCCTAGCACCAGCTTAAGCGGAATTCAACTTTCAACTGTAAATACGCTGAAATCAATGATTCCAAAGGACCAGAAAGTATAACAACACTGAGAATGAAGAACGGGGCGACTTTTAACAGCCGCCACACAAGCACTTAACATCTGCTGTTGTGAATTATATAAATCTGAATAAGGGGAGATCCTTTGAAAGCACAGAAAACAAAGCAAATACTGAAAATTGCAGACTCGGTTTAATTGAGTCTGTTCATGAGCAATACTGAAATATGCAACAGAGCTCACGCCCCCTAGCACCAGCTTAAGCGGAATTCAACTTTCAACCCTCATTCTAATTAGAAGAAAATAATACTTGTCAATTAGAAGTTTCAGGGGTGAATGAGTTAAGGGGTTGACGATTAATTATGAAATAAATACTTTAGAGCATCTTCAGATGCCGGGTTACTTAAGACCTGTTAGTCAATAATAATGGGCTTTAAGTATGACCGCGTTTGTAAGAAAAGATAACTTCTTCACTGTACCGTGAGTCAAACTGACCAAACAAACAGTTCTGTACTTTGGTCCATGGTAAACAAGGGGTAAAGTTCTGAGTATAGTTCAGTGTTGAGGAGTAGCTTCTATCTTGACCAGTGCCTTTATAGCATTTGTCTGTCTCTGAAATGATAATATAAAATACTTTCATTTACATGTACAGTAGGAATCGAAAGTTAAACCGGAAGTATCTGAAATGAAAAGTTTTACGGGTTCCCAAACATGTGTGGCTTGGTTAGCTCGTAGGTGAGACGGTTGTACAATTCAAGGCAGTACTGGTTGCCCTATGAGCAACATTACAAACCCTTTCTCTGGTGATGGACACAATGGCACCATTTATTAGATTTGGATCTTTTAATAAATAACGGAATTGTTTCTTCTAAGATTTACGATAAACGAGATGATTTTGATTTTAGTATTGTAAGTGATCCTCATCTAGATGGCGATGTTCCCAATTCTACATCTTACGGGGTTTATATTTCACAACTTATTCGTTTTGCTGGGACCTGTACCTCTGTTGAGGACTTCCACATTCGTAATAAAACAATTACTGAAAAGCTTCTTAAACAGGGGTACATATTTCATAAACTTCGTAAAACATTTTTTAAATTCTTTCATAGAAATCTTCCTCTCATTAACAAGTATAAATGTAACTTAAAGTCTTTTCTGCGGCAAGGTATTTCACATCCGGAGTTTTATGGTGATGTAATTTACAGACTTCGTAAGATTCTTGGACATACACATTTTCAAAACCTGTTTGTGAAACGTATTAGATCTTTCCTCAAAAAAGATTATGATCCAACTATATTGCTGCGCACTTCACGTTTGGTTGTCGATCAATCTACAATTGATAACTATGCTTTCCTCTTTGGTTGTGCGACGACGGACATGGCTTAGCTCTACATGATGATGTGTCTCTAAAGCCGTCCTTAACCGGGAGAGTTATGTCGGATTTTCGTGCTTTGTTTTGTCTCTCCCTCTCTGTCGTACCCTGAACCCTTACATATCTAACAGTTACTAGTCGCTCGAGTACAATTTGACCGTTGCCATAGTGGGTTATTTTTAGCACGGGCTTGAATATTTAATTCTTTCCCGTGTTACTAATAATCTTCTTGTCATAGAATTTTTGTTAGATGTTTTACATGTATTTACTTACTGTGTTGGCGGTCGTTTTGGTTGTAAGGTTGTGGAACAGGGTTTATATTTTATGTACACTGTTCGTCTTTATAAGCGAATATAGGAGACAAGAGTGAGGTTGGGCGCCCCTAAACCCAGGTTTAACCCCCCAGTGGTTGTTAATGATTAATTTCTAATTAATTATTGATTGCTACTGACCGTACCAAGGCGGGCTCCTATATTCACTTTGCTTTATGTTTGTCTTGCGTGTTGTTTCCTTTTTAGTATGTAGATGAAGGAATGGTATTGCGTGTGTGTGTGTGTGTGTGTGTGTGTGTTATGGTATGACTGTGTGTGTGTTTTGCTTGAGAGATGGGTGTATTGTTTGTGTTGCGTTTCCTGCTCGAGTCTTTCGTATTTATTTCTTCACTATAAGTGCTGTTTATTTATCATTTTTTAATAAACGAGTTGACCGAAATAATATGACGCGTCAAAGTAATTTTTGCCAACGAGTTTATAAAAATGATAAGTAATGAGCACGAATGTGAGATTCAGTTTATCACATAACATTTTTAAACACCTATTAAATCAATAAAAGCCGTAGTTGTAGTCTTTCTGCTATATAGATTTTCGCCAAAACCTGACGTTGTTTAGGTAACGTCATAGCAAATGACGTCATTTGATGTCCCGCTACATGCAGCGGACCAGAAGAACAGTTCTAACCTTCTAAGCCGAATGAACTGTTACACTATTGAAATATGACAAATTAATGCTAGTTTATGAACATTTTTAGAAAGTGTAAATCTTTTTCAGAATTATTATAGTACAACAAACAGTGCAAACCCTGATCAGAGGGCTTCTTATGGAGATAGCCTATCAGATCTATAGTGTCTTTAAACTATACATATAGTGCTTTCTAGTATTGACAGAGCTGAAGAAGGTTTTAATGTTTTAAATTGTTGTTTCTTCAATGTGTTTTTATGTCTTGTAAATATGCACATTCAGATTTTTAGAGGCATTGCTAAGAATCGTCTATCGTATTTTCTCTCAAAATCTAGATTGGTATGGTTTTCAGATAGTCCACTACATGTATGTACATTAGGGGAGTCATTAACCTTTCCTATTCAACCTTTCCTGTTCATCCTTTCACTGCCAAAACGTCTTCAACTTTAAAAAATTGTCGTCTGCTTTTTTTCTCAAATCTAATTTTAGGTATTTTGACTGAAGAAATATTTTAATTAGTGTCAAACAGTTTGGATTCTGATCAAACGCCGCTTTCCCAAAAGTTTGCAAAAGTAAAGATCTCTTTAACATATTGACCATTATTTGAATATACTTTTTTCTAAATATAAAAAGTTGATGTTTTGTATCTGCATTACCTGAATTTTTATTAAATTTGCTAACCTTGAAGACGTACAAGCCTATCTTTGATAGGGTCTAAGTCTTACCAATTAGCACGTTTTGGACCATAATCGGACACATTCGATAAATCCACTCAATTTGTAGACACTTAAGCGTTAACAATATCGAAATATAACCTTTTTCAGCATATCGGAGTACATCAAGGGCAGATAACTATTTAGACAATAATCTGATTTGAACAATAATCGAAATTCTTCAAGAACGTATATACATTGTGTGCAAGTATATTCAAATTCCATTTTAAACTGCAGTTGCTTAGAGTAAAATAAGGACTATTAAATGAGCACGTTCCTAGCATAAATCAGTATATCAAGGGCAGATAAAACCTGTAACGACAAATCAAATGCGTCTCAAAATCAACTAAAAATAGGCGCTTTAATTATGTGCGAGAAATTTCATTATTATCGTTCTCATAATTATGCATAAAAACCGGACAAACCTAATGTTGACGGACGAACGAAGCAACAAACGAACAGTCCAATCAAATTAAGGTTGTCGTATAAAAATATACGCGGCTGGGCGCGTCCGTGGTCTAGTGGTTACGGTCACTGTGACCTACAATCACTAAGCTCCTCACCGCTATTGGTACCAATCCCGGTCATTGTATTTTGGGTTTTCCTTTAGGAAATCCTGTCATCTGGTTTGTAGAAGGTCGATGATTCTACTCGGTTGCAGATTTGTGCCTGGAACAGCGCATAAGGAGATTCTGGGGTCTTACTCCACCTGTAATAAGCTTGAAGTCCCCAACATACTAGGTCGATATTAACCGCGAGGGACAATACACTTTCAGAAACTTAACATACGCAGTATCATTCAGTACAATACTAATGTCAGTCGGTTGAAAGGTAGGTTTTTTCAGTGGTTTTAATCTATACGTGTGTGAAATAAGTATACTATCTTATAGACTACATCTCACCTTGGATAAGTTTTACTCTAGCGCTGAAGCCCTTTGCTGCAGTTGAACCTCCGACGAACTTGACGGTCAGCGAGTTTTCAAACGTGTAGTGCGTTTTCGTGTAGTTTGACCCACAGAACCTTCAAAATATAAAAGTAAAATATTAATACAAAACATTCTAACATTCCGTCTAAAGACCCAAAACCTACCCAAAACACTCCATACTTCTCCAAACCTGCATTACCACTTAAAAACAACCCAACATATCTAATCACATAAACTTAAAATGGTGAATTAAGGCTTAAATTTATAAAAAATTAAATAAATTCTATATGTAACAAATTATGACTGCTGAATAAGCGTTTGACATAGTCAGGACAACTCTGAGCAGTTTGAAAGGAAGGATTAGGTTATAAATGCTACGTATAACTCTGCGTCTGATCAGTCTCAATTAATAAGGTAAGAAATACGATTGGTTTTTCTGCGTCTGATCAGTTTTCAAAGCATTTTGTCGTTTATATCTTGTAACATTTTGATATACATGTACTACATTTCATTCTATTTCGTTTTCGTGGTCACCTCTTCAATACTAGAAACTGGCTTCGGGAAAATGGGTTAAACACATGATTTAAATTTCCATTACCACACAAATATGATAATGACAATTTTTTACCAAAATAAGGGGGCGGGCCTCTATTAGGGCAAAGACCCCTATTACAGAAAATATGTCATACTAGATTTGCTGGATAAGTGGTATACCTGAAATTCAAACTGTCTTTTTGCCCCACAAGAACAATCAGGGATCTCTGTTGGCACTGGTTCTGAAGCAATCCAAAGTGGCTCTCCACCTTTGCAGTAGCGCAACACCTGAAGTAAATGGAGTTACAGATTGCATCAACCGAGTTCAGCGTTCCCTCTCTACAACGGCCCTCCTTACAACAACTCCCTCCTTACAACGACATTCACCACGAAAATTATGTTTTATGCATGCACTGATGCATCATCATCTACCTAAAATTGTTGTCTGCTGTTTTTCTTACATAAATGACAATTCGACAGAAAAAAATCATAATGACAAATGACAAACAGCTTGAATCCAGATCAGACGCCGCGTAATGCGGCGTCTGATCTGAATTCAAGCTGTTTGCAAATGTTAACCAAGTTCCCTCCCTATAACGACTCCCTTCGAACAACGTACATATTTGTTGTCTCCCATTGAGTGTCGTTGTAGAGAAGGAGCACTGTATAACCTGAAAACAAGAAGCTTTCATGCAAAGAGCTTGGTAGAGAGAACTACATGTAATAAGATTAGAAGTGTTCAGTGGCCTTTAACCCATTACCCCATTAAAGTTTTTATGCCTTTTATCTATTCCTAACTCAAGAAAATAGTTCCAATTTATACAGTCATGGATACGTATCATGGTAAATATTTTCTATATTCTAGCACATGCTAGGTTAAAGCAGGCTGATAGTAAAGCAGAATGCGCCTTAAGGCTCATCTGAAGCTTTACTCTCAACTTTTTTTAAGTGGTTACCTGTCTCCAAAATGAGAAATAGGCTAGGGGTAATGGGTCAACCCCAACCCATTACCCCATAAATACACCTTTTTATGCCTCTAATTTATTCCTTACACTGACAAAAATAATTCCAAATTATACAATTTTGAACATTTATCAAAAGAAATATTTTCTAGTAGATGGTAGCTTAAAGCAGGCTGAAAGTAAAGCAGAATGTGCCTTAAGGCACATTCTGCTTTACTTTCAACCTGCTTTAAGTGGTCACCTTTTTCAAAACAAAGAAACAGGCTATGGGGTAATGGGTTAAATAGATGTTGGCTAGATTAAGAATATCACCCTCATGCCATATAATACATGAAACTATTATCTCGGACTCTTGATCCCTTGTAAATGGCAGAGTGGAGAATTATTTCTTCATGCCCATTACTCTACTCTATCAACCTGAGAAGTTTTGTCCAAATCCGATGCACTTATGAACTATAATTAATGCATGAAAACATTAAGTTCACTTATCTGCACTTGGGGAAATTACGTAAATATTTCTTCGTTCATAGATTTGTTCTATCAAACTGTGAAGTTTTGTTAAAATCCGATGAATGGTGTAGCATTTACGAGCACTTTTGACCTATAATGCACAAAACAGTTAATTATCTCCCCTTTGAAATAGTGGAATGGAAAATATTTCTTCATGCAGATCTGTAGAGGACGGAATAAACTCCCTGTCAATTCTGATGTACTTTTTTCAGTTGTGTAAAACTGTTCGATTTTTTCAAGATTGTATCCAAAATGAATTAAAAAAGAGTACCTAATATGCTTTTATTATTTTTTATTTTTATTTGTTTATATATAACCATTTTTTATCAAAGATGGTCACGAAGGCCATTTTCTGTCCTGTTTGTCATGCGTAATGTTAGCATGTCCTATTATTTGTCTTGTGTGAGAGTTGGTGATATTATTTTGACGTAAGCAGTGTAAGTTTGCAGTTTTGAAAGCGCTAGGGTCGATTAAAAAGTCAAGTACATCAGAAAACAGCTGACCTGAGGGTGTTTTTTTCCATGCTAATGTTACGGAATATTTTTCCGTCTTCGAAGCCCATAACGATTGCAATGGAAATTGTTTTGTAAAATATAACACTAGCAGTTCTAGTTTCAGTCCTACATAACACTAGCAGTTCTAGTTTCAGTCCTACGTAACATTAGCAAATCTGATGTTCTGTCCAAGTGGTGACACTAGCAGTATTTTTTCCGTCTTTGTCACATTAGCATCCGTCTTTACATCACATTAGCAAAGATTTTTTAAAAAGGAGTCTAAATAACTGAATATTATTTATTTGTAATGAAAGTATGATCTCTTTTAAAATTAATACATAAAATAATCATCTTCCTTTTTCCAAACATTTACTGTTTCATGTTTTAAAGGTTGTATCAAAAAATAACTACCCTTATCTACACAAAACGAGGGGGGTATCCAAAGTCGCATGGTATTTATGAAAATTCTATAGCTATCTAAAAAAGTGAAATGAATGGGGCCCTACCGCATTACAGAGTTATCCCAATTTTCATCACGAGTTAACTCCCCTGATAAGGAAAAGGTTGTTTCCGGTTTAGTTAAAGCATCATTGAGACGGTGTCGATAACGGTCATAAACGATTCGGAAAAGAATAGATCGAGTGCGGTTTATTAGTTTGATACCTATATCTATATGCAGTCAAGCTCCCGTTTATCCCTATGTATTTTAATGTATTAATTTTGTTTAATGTCAAATGCGACGGTTATTTATTTCATCGTTTTTAGCAAAGCGAAAGTAGCACTGATCATACTTTTTCTATATAACAAAGAAGCTGACTTTTAACATACTTAACAGACACGGGTTTTCACCTCGGTAAAAGAACGTTAACATGGATTAAAAGTAGATCCTGATCAGATGGTTACTATATAGGAACAGTCTCTATAATCAATGACTGTCCTCTCTGGTTCTTAAATGACATTATAGGTCTATAAATGCTGCCTATTACAGGTGAAAAGGGGGATATTAATTAAGACATTACCGGTATTAAACATAAACTTTGTATTATTCAGTTATTAATAATGACATGAATATTCATTAGGCAAAGGGTTAAACTGATCTTTTAAAATATGTTGAATGGTAAACAGTTTCTTCAAAAATGTATATTTTGTTTGTTCATTATATACCAGCAGATTTTAGTTGACAGAAATTTCATAGAAATAGTTCAGCCTGTCATGCTCATAGCGCACATGGATTTCACCTCTCAAGGCTTCTGCCCAGGGGCCATAAAGCGCTGAACTCAACATATGAAACTTTATCACGTAATGAAGTATAGTTGATGCATTTAAACATTGTTATCATGTTTGCATAAGTATGCTTTCCTTTCTACTACTAGATTGACACATACTTCATTTCTTTTCATGTATATTGTATTGATTGTTGTTTGTCACATGCTGTATATACTTATCTATGGTTTGTAATCTTCAATATGGAGGAAATAAGGATATATATATATTATTGTGATAGACTCACCTGTCAGATTGACTGTATATATTATTTCGACATGAATGAATAGGTGGAAGTATAATTGTGTGCATTTGTCTCTTCATGGGGGTCAAATGCAGGCAACTATACTTCACCTCATAATGACTTCATATGTTGCTCTTCTTGTTTGTTTTTGTCTGTCTGTC